>JAJOZX010000935.1:705000-827500 GCA_023014485.1 Bathynomus jamesi
AAGGATGACGAATCAGAATACTCAAGTTCAGATCACCTGAAGATCCGCAACCGCAGCCTTTTTTAGTTAGCTTTATAACTGTACGCCCTTGACGATTGGTTAGATTAGGTCGTGATATTTTCGTTAGTTAGCCTTATAAAGCTAACTAAAAAAGGCTGGGGTGGGGTGACGGATCTTCAGGTGATCCTCAAGTTCTTATGATTACTCTAACAAGAGTATCACATGGATTCGTAATGCTAAAGATGTCTTGGAGTATGAAACGAATTTGTGTTAAAGAATATAACTACAGTGAAGGAAAAGTTAAAACGATCAGTGAAGAAAAACAAAAACTCTGTATTACGAAGCTCGTCACCGAATAGTACGACTAAACTTATTAAGTCATGTTACACATCAACACTTACACCCTCGCAACAAAGAACGCCAACCTAATGATGATGGACAGTTTAAAATATTTTCACTATTACATCATTCGTCATTCAGACTCTGTACTGAACGGACGCATTTCCTGAGCTCTCTGATATTGCTTCTACTTTTGCATATTGCTAATAATTTTACTTTTGGAAAGTTATAAATTTTATATACTTGTGTTTATATTCACATTGTTATAGTTAAGTAATTGAATATTAGTGGTTTTAGTGATTTAGAAGTTTTCATAGCGTGCCGGCTTAATTTAACTTAAACTTGACGGTTATAAACTAATTTTAACTGCGCGATGCCGTCGCAGAAAGCGTCGTGTGTTAGGTGTGGGGTAAACCGGTGGTATTCGGATTTTAGAGATTATAACGGCGGTCCTATGGCGATTACCGAGAGATCAGTTTGTTTCTTTGGCGAGTTAAGGGAGGAAATAGTTGACATAAAACGCAGTGTACGTGAGGTAACGGAAAGACTTGCAACGCTTGATGAGGGCAGGAGTAGGGCTACGGTTGACGAAAGCCGAACCAATACTAACGTTGAAGACGTTAGTAATTTGATGGGTGAGGTGCGTAACCTAGTTTCTAATTTAGGTAGCCTATCGGGAAGGTTGGATACAGTTGAGGAAGGGGTTAAGGTTGGTCCTAGATTAGTAGATGGGGAGGGATTTAGAGAAGTTAACCTTTAAGGACGAAAGGTACAAATTGCTAATGTTTCAAATATTACGTTAGGTGATAGGAATTCCCCCCTATCGAGGTTTCGAACCCTCTCGCCCATTTGGAAAGGGACGTGAATGAGGGGGAAACTATTTTAATTGGGGACTCTTTAGTGCGCCATATGGATACAGAGTTCGTTGAACGGCATCCAACCAAGAGGAGGAGGGCCTGTCTCCCAGGGGCCAGGGTTGACAGAGTTAGAGACGAAGTGGATGTTGGTAACGATGGTAGGGGGCAACGACTCGTATAGGCCCGATACGAGAATGCCTGACCTTTAGGAGAGATATAGGGGGTTAATTAGGTCCCTAAAGGCGAGGTCAGATAGGTCTTTAGTTCTAGGTATTACCCCAAGGCACGGTTTGGGTTTTAGGATTAGGTCTAAAACGATATTTTTTAATACTAAATTAGAAGAGGTTTGTGCTGAGGAAAATGTACCCTTCGTAAAGCTGTGGTCAGAATTCAGTGATCCTAGCCTTTTTATAAAAGATGGGGTGTATTTTAATGAAATAGGTAATGCTAGGCTAGGTAGGTTAATTGACGAAAACGTACGAAAGTTGTATTGGTCGAAGCCTTCTTTAAACGTTGTGGGTCCGGGGAACGCGGGCCCGACGTGAAAAATAGTTTAAAACGCAAGCCCCTGGTAAAAAATAACTTAAACGTCTTTTATTGTAACGCGCGTAGTATTAGAAATAAATTAAACGAATTTAAGGCGATAATTTATTCCGGCAACTACGATATAGTTGCTATCACTGAAACGTGGTTAAATACCGTGACTCGGGACTTGTTGGGGGAACTTGATATACCGGGTTTTAAACTCTTTACTAATGATAGGGGTAAATCTCTAGGAGCGCTCCATTTTTCAATATTAAACATACACTCATAAAACATATACTATTTGAAAGCTTACAAGCTCACAAGCTCACAAATACTCACATTTTAAAAGTATCAATTGCAAATAAGAAAACCTAACCAACCAAACCTAACCTAACCTAAACTAAATTAACCAAACCTAACCTAACCTAAACTAAATTAACCAAACCTAACCTAACCCACATATATATCCCCCGAACCAAAATTTAACTAAATTCTCAAAATTGTCATGAAAATCACAGTGAATTTTCACTACACTAATATCACATCCATCACATTCCATCTTACAACACAGTCTGAAGATTTATAACTTAGCCATCCTTTATAATGTAGTTAATGACGTCACGCGTCAAACAATTAAATCTAGTTACTTTTTATTTGCTATTGATACTTTTGGATTACTACATTTTTAGACTCAGAAAAATGTGAGCTTTCAAATGGTATATGTTTTATGAGTGTATGTTAAATATTGAAAAACGGAGCGCTCCTAGAGATTACCCATGATAGGTTACATAGGATTGGTGGCGGCGTTTTGCTGTACATTCGTAATTCCCTTAGGGCTATCGAGGTTAAGATAGATTTTCCGGCAGCAATTAATGCGATATAGAGCGCGTAGTATTAGTTTTAATTTTGTTGTTTATAGACCTCCCGTTCAACCCCTCGATACCGATACTAGATTTTACTCACTTCTTGGTAACTTTATTGACAATCGGAATAGTATAATTGTCGGAGACTTTAACTGCCCTAATGTTAATTACGAGACTTTTACTGGTAATGAGGAGGGTTTAAGATTGATTGAGTTTATGGAAGATAATTCTTTACGACAGATGGTTACCGAACCAACGCGCGGTGACAATATTTTAGATTTGGTGATGACGAACGGCGAAAATATAGTCGAAGGTTTAGAAGTAGACGAGAGTTTAAGATATAGTGATCATCAAATTCTTAGGTTTAAGTTATTGATAGAAAACACTGAGGATAGTAACGCAATAAAAGTCCCTGGTTTTTGTAGGGCAAATTTTGATAGTTTTGCGGATAGGATGAGAGTAGTGGACTGGGATAACTTATTTATGGGTAATGACACAAATTTGCATTGGGAGGCGTTTAAAGAAAGTTTTATGAATATTGAAAGGGAGTTTATTCCTCGTAGGCCCAAGCGCGCTAGAAATCATGGTAGGCCCAATTGGTGGACTAGAGAAATAGGCGAGTTCATAAACGAGCGTAACAGAGTGTATAGACTTAATAAGCGCAATGGCACGGCAGCTAACTTTAATAAATAAAGGGTGTCCATAAATTATTCACCCCATTATAAGCCTTAATAAATTCGTTATTATAGGAGCTATCTTAAAACGGTTTGCGGCAATTAATAATACAACTCAAGAAATTTTTGTTTTAATTCAGTAAACCTCCACATGAGCCCCATTGGTAGCACGCAGAACATCAAGACGATAGATGATTTCGTTCCAAACATTAAGAAGCATGCATGTCTTGCGTGATGGAAGCTAATGTCTCTTCAATCCGGTATCTTAATTCTGTGATGTTATTAACCTTTTTTGCATACACTGTCCTTTGTGTAGCCCCATAAAAAGAAATCCAGAGGCGTGATATCCGGGGAACGAGGAGGCCATGGAATAGGGCCATCTCGCCCGATCCAACGACGAGGGAACTTTTCATTGAGGAACCTCCGCACTTCTAATCCCCAGTGTGGTGGTGCCCCATCTTGCTGAAAGAACACACGGGACTGCATATCCTCAAGCTGAGGTGCAGCATACCATTCAAGCATATCTAGGTAATTTGTAGCCTTCACAGTGTTCTCATGGAAGAAAAATTGCTTTCTCCTTCACTGTCGCCATTGTGCCCCTAGTGGATGTTCTGCGAAATAAAGAAAAAAAATTCTTGAGTTGTTATTATTTGCCGCAAACCGTTTTAAGATAGCTCCTATAATAACGAATTTATTAAGGCTTATAATGGGGTGAATAATTTATTGACACCCTATATATCGAGCTTAGACGTCAGGTTAAAAGATCAGTTAGCCGATAAAAGATAACATAGGCCCTCTAGTGGATGTTAATGGCGCTTTGGCTTCTGACGCTCAGGCGATGGCAGGTATTTTGAATAACTTTTTTGCGACAGTTTTCACCGTAGAAGACGTAAATAATGTCCCCGACGTGGATGATATAGTTCCATTTAGTAGCGAGACCACTTTGGATGAAATAACTGTTTACGAGGGTGAGATTGCGCATTATATCGATAGGCTAAAAGTTAGCAAGGCTCCTGGCCCTGACGCTTTTTATCCCAGACATTTGAAAAATTTGAAAGGCGTTATTGTAGGCCCCTTAACGAAGATTTTTAATCAGTAACTCGAAACGGAGATTATTCCTGAAGACTTCAAATTAGCTAACGTCACGCCCATTTTTAAAATAGGTGACCGCAGAGTAGCTAGCAATTATAGGTCCATTAGTTTAACGTCAATTGTCAGTAAACTTTTGGAATCTGTAGTTAGAGATCGTATCATCGATCACTTAGAAAGTCGAGATTTGATTAATAGTAGTCAGCATGGGTTTCGACGCTATAGATCTTGTTTAACTGATTTGTTAGAATTTTATAACGAAATAGTGCGCGAATACGATAGTCATAGAGCGGCTGACATTACTTACTTAGATTTTAAAAAGGCGTTCGATACAGTTCCGCATAGAAGATTAATTGCGAAGGTTAAAGCGCATGGTATACGCGGTCAGGTAGCTAACTGGTTAGAGGAATGGCTTCGTGCTAGGAGACAGAGGGTCGTTGTTAATGGTAGTGAATCGGGATAGTTGGATGTAGGTAGCGGTGTCCCATAGGGTTCAGTGTTAGGCCCATTGCTATTCGTAATTTACATTAACGACATAGATGTAGGATTGACTAGTAACGTGTCAAAATTCGCAGAGGACGATAGAAATAGGCTCCAAGACGATGTAAATAGGATTATGGAGTGGACGGATAAGTGGCAGATGCAATTTAACGTAGACAAATGTAAAGTTTTGCAAATAGGTTCTCGTAACAATAATTACACGTACACGATGGATGATAGAGAGTTAGCGAGCGTTGATGAGGAAGTAGATTTAGGAGTACGCGTATCTAAGGATTTAAAAGTTAGGAATCAGTGCCTGGAGTCTTGCGCAAAAGCTAATAGGATGTTAGGCTTCATAGCGCATAATTTCGAATTTAAATCGAAGGATATTATATTTCCCCTTTACAAGTCCCTAGTCAGTCCTCATTTAGAATATGCCGTTCAGTTTTGGTGCCCGCATTGCGTGAGGATATTGATCGGTTAGAAAGGGTTCAGCGTCGTGCCACGAAACTAATTCCGTCATTGCGCAACGAGCCTTATGAATATAGGATTAAAGAGTTAGACTTGCATTCACTCGAAACTAGAAGATTAAGGGGGGGATGCTTATTGAAGTTTTCAAAATCGTTAATAACATCGATAACGTAAATTTTGACATTGTTCACTTTCGATAATAGCAATACTCGTAATAACGGATTTAAGTTGCGTGGCTGACGTTTCATTACTAATATCGCTAAAAACTTCTTTACGTTTAAAGTAATTGATAAATGGAATAATCTTGCCGCGCCCGTCGTGAACTCTCCCAGCGTTAATGTGTTTAAAAACCGTCTAGATAAGCATTTTAAAAACATTAACATCGTTTAAAATAAAAAAACAATTGGCAACAGGTGCTCTGGGGGTGGTAATCGGGGATGAGTCTGTTGACGTCTAATGCCAGCTTGTGACATGCCAGAGTGTGATATGCCAGCAAAAAAAAAAAAAAAAATTAGACTAACACGAATTTAGTTGTAGCTTGAGTAAATTAACCCACTTTTTGTTATTCTTTATACTTTTTTCCTTCTCCTTGTTTGCATGTCTGTAACTCTCTTTATTGCATGTCTGTAGTTTTCATGGTATGATAGTGTTTGAGTTAAGAATGTTTTGCATGGTTTGTAATGCGTTCTTATTTTACTTTTTTTCGTCTTTCACGCCTTTCCAGCCTAGTGGGCTGCATCCTCTACCTCCCTATGGAGTGGAGGATCGGTCTGCAACAGCTGGCGGAATGTGTTGCATTGCGTTAAGGATGTATTGTTCTTGAGTTAAGAATGTATTGCGTGGTTTGTAAGCGTTCTTATTTTACTACTTTTCATCTTTCACCCCTTTCCGGCAGAGTGGGTTCTACCTCCCTATGGAGTAGAGGACCGTTTTGCAATCTTTCCGATTCTCTCCGACTACTTTTATGACTTGTCGGCAGTGGCCGGCGGATGATGGCGAGTCTTTTTTATCTTTTTCTGAATGAATGTTAACCCACGAGTGATAGGTGTTGCTACTTACTTAACCCCTTATTCTCTTCTCTTAACCCCCTGCTCTTTCCTTTCTCTCGGGCTACCCTTAGAGTGGATCTTCGGGTCTTTGTTAGCCTTAGCTTTTGTAGATCTGTAGATCAACGTTTACCACGACGAAGTGTCTAGTGAGGTAATAGCTACAGGCCTGTGTTCCTTTTTAATAGAGCTGGATGACGAGTACTTTGTGTCTCCTAGAGTGGAATGGTATGGACACGCCTATTTTTCGAATAGAGCCCCTCAATGTCAACTTATTTACCATCGAATCGTTTAACGTGTTAAATAATTTTGTGAATATACCGGGTGTTCGAAAAGTCACTGTGCACTTATATTTATTTAATAGCATACAATAGTATAACATTGCATATATGATAGAGGTTATGGATGGGACCATCAGAACTTATAAAAGGTGTTGAAAGTGATGTCCTTTAACAGCAATACAGGCCTGGACCCGTCTTATTTTATTTTGAAACACCTTTGTCAGTTCTTCATTAATTAACATTAATTATATAAGTGCACAGTGACTTTCCGAACACCCTGTACTTTTCCTCACCCGAAACTGCATTTTCATGTCGATGTATGTCCTTACATGTCTCGTCCAGCGCGACAGAAAAGCCGAGAAACCAACAGGGGGCGCTTCGATCCTAAGACGCATAATTCACTTCCAGGTTAGCGTCACGCACTGAAACAAGCATCCCGCCTCACACCTGCATCTGAGCTTGGAGCATCGTGACTTGCCATTCAGCTGCCTCCTCGCAGAATCTCCTGCACCTACAGTAACAAAGAAAAATGGAACTACCGCTAAGCAGTATCCTTAACGCTCAATACGACGTGACTTTTTCTAAATCAATGAGAATATTTAAACGCAGCAGTCAGTGGTGCGATTAATTGTGTTTAAGACAAATTTTAAACGTACATACTCCCTCAAACGTAATGTTACAGTACTTATTTGAATGTTGATAAGATGTCGAAAAACTTTGGGTTGGTTGAGAAGAGGTTGGACGAAAATTATAAAGTACAAGCTACCATGAGTGTAACAAGACTAACGATTAGTGACACTCCCTCATATTGTATTATTTGGACGTTAACTGTGAATCGTGATACGAATCAACCCTGCGTTGGAACACGTTTGATGTGGAAAACTAATCTAAAAACCTTCAGTAAAAACACTGTTAATAACAGACTAGTTAGTGCCTACTCGTTGCTGATTCATCTTCGATAGAATGTTTGAAATAGTCGCCTTCCCTAACCTGAAGCCTTTATTAAATGCACAAGTTAATAACATATGTTATTTTGACATTGTTATCGAGCATGCCTTTACATTTTTAATTGACAAATTTATGAAGTGTAGATATGAACAAGGTAAGAATGGATTGAGCTGAGAGAATATTTATAAGACACTTACCGCGAGAATTACCGCTCGCTTTGGGATGCTGGACTAATATAAACCACCTCTCGGCTTCACCGTTAATCCGCAGTAATTCTTTATTTTCGCTGTAAATGTTCTGAACAGTTTTCAGTTGAAAAAATGGTGAAAAGAGAATAAACGCTCTCTTATCTTAGAACGTGTGGTGTATACATTAGCTTTTCATGATAATATTGTAATAACCAAACGTGTATTCGAACAGGCATTTGAATCTATATATTCAAACATTAAGAATTATGAAAATGTTACCATCACTTGTACAGTAGAAACAAAAATAATCCTAAGTGATCTTAAGGTTCTGTATATCGAGTATAGATTACCTCATATATTAAACGGGTTATTATTTCTAAAAACAATTAGGTGTATTATAAAAAACAATGAGAATGTAATGAGAATGTAACTATTTCCACTATTTCTATTTGTGAGTTTACTATACCATTAAAAAAAATGTCTTAACATGTTAATAAATATTGTATGCAACTGTATTTCTATTTACTCCTCACTCATTTTTAAATTATGTCTACGTATGCCTTTCAATAAGGTTAAGGAAGGATTTATTTATTTTCTTAAGCACTGCTATTGTGTGTGTATATATATATATATAATATATATAGATATGTGTGTGTGTGTGTGTGTCACCTGGATGAAAGTAGCCAGCCAGGTCGGTTTGTGGGCGCATACACGTCCGGTGGTAATGGGTGCACAGAAGCACTCGGCATCATTCAATAACATGTATTTTTTTCTTTTTATTAATATGAGTGTTATGGCTAAGACGGTGTTGCCGGTGGCCACCATACTCTAAATTCATAGTAGTATTGGGTCGGCGTGCTGCATTCAGCCTTCACAATTACATCAGGTGGTCTCTAAACTTTATATACTTTCATTTTTTTACTTTTTATTTTTTAAAATGGTGGTAGCTAAGTTTCATAGAATGATGTCACATTTATATATATATATATATATATATATATATATATATATATATATATATATATATATATATATATATATATTATATATATATATAATATAAATATGACATCATACTATGAAACTTAGCTACCACCGATGCCGATGCCGATTCCATAGAAAACTGCCAATGCCAATTCTTTGCCTATATTTAAAAAAATCAATTCCCTTCATAAATTTTACTAATTTAATGTGAAATCTTTCAATTTTCATATTTTACATTTCAAATTTGTTTAAATGCTTTTCCTTAGCTCGCTCCACAATGTGGAACACCAAAATTTATTACTCATATAGCGTAGCTAAAATGATGATAAAATAATTTTATTTTAGTTTCATAAATTGAATACCACTATTTAAAGTAATTATTTTTCCTTATGTTGAAGTATTTTCTTTCTTCAACAATGTCAACAACAACAAAATTTATCTTTGAAATTTCATGTCCCTGGTGACCAATTTGAATAAAAGAAAAAATGGATATGTAATTTGGGTTTATAAAATTATTAAAATACTTAAAATAAAGTCAACATAATAAGATGGTTTAATATATAAATTATAAAGTACAACTTACAGGGCTGGACAAAATAAAATAATGGAAACACTCGCATTTTCGGTGCTGTATTTTCTGGTATAATTAATGGCGTTATATAATTTACTAAATTCATATGTAAATGCGTATAATAACGAGAACATCTTCTATTTTAATATGCTGATATTGGTATTTCCTTTTCTTGGAGAATAAATAAAAATATGGCGGTCATAACTAAACAAGAGTGGGCAAAATGCAGTATCAGTCAAAATGATGTCATAAGAATTGTATTAAAGCCGCCCATAACGGTGTCCGGACAACTGCCCCCTGGACAACCGCCCCCCGGACAATTGCCCCCGACAACCGCCCCCCGGACAATTACCCCAGTAGGACAATCGCCCCCCCCAGATTATTGCCCCCCATAAGTAAATAAAAATTAAATAGAAATTAAATTTACGTTTAAAAAATGGCAAGCTAAAACAATATTTTGCTTGTAGCCTGAAAAAAATTATATTTAAAAAGTTAGCAATATGTAACAAAAATTTTTCCAATTATTGCTTACTTATTTATAATAAAATTATGAAGTTTAGCTACTTAATTTTATTTAAACAGTTAGCAAGACTTATTGTATTTCATATATACTATGGATTAATTAATTATATTTAAACAGTTGGCAATACTTATTGAAAGGTCGTTTTGAAAGTCATAGTTGGTGGTTAGGTTAGGTTAGGCTAGGTTAGGTTAGGTTAGGTTAGGTTAGGTTAGGTTTGGTTAGGTTTGGTTAGGTTAGGTTAGGTTAGGTTAAGTTAGGTTAGGTTTGTTTTTATAAATATTAATAAATTTAATTCCTATTTAATTTTTATTTACTTATGGGGGGCAATAATCCGGGGGGCGATTGTCCTACGGGGGCAGTTGTCCGGGGGGGCGGTTGTCGTGGGGCAATTGTCCGGGGGGGCGGTTGTCCGGGGGGCAGTTGTCCTAGCACCCCCCATAACACCAACCAGCGCAAAAACTCGAATGAAGTTGGAGTTGGAGAGAATAATGGGAACGTTATTATGCTTATGTGGTGTAGTTTTCCCCATTTTTTCCTGTATTCACAACGTTGGGACTGTTCCTTAAGATACAGGGGCAATTACGCCACTTTTAATACTGAGACACCAACCAAATGGGTTCCTATTGTTATGCCCCTTTCAGTCAGTGCCATCTTTTCCAACCGCCATATTTATTTATTCTACAAGAAAAGGAAATACCAATATCAGCATATTAAAATAGAAAATGTTCTCAATATTATACGCATTTACATATGAATTTAGTGAATTATATAACGCCATTAATTATATCATAAAATACAGCACCGAAAATGCGAATGTTTCCATTATTTTGTCCAACCCCTGTAATATAGAATTATTATTAATATAGAGCAGATTACAATAGTTTGTAATATTTAGAGATTAGCTAATTAGAAAAAATGTAAATTTATGGGCAACTTAACTTATTAAGCTTTGCCTTTTACGTGAATGTAAAGTATTTCTATATAATTACATTTTGAAATGAGTATAAATTATCAAAAATAGTGTTTTTTATCTGTTTAATTTTCTATAAAATAGATTTTGTTTTGAAATGAAAATGTTAAAACTTTAAAGACTCGGTAAGACAATCGGCTAAATTTGGGTGATGCCGATGCCCCCAAAATGGCTGATTCTGCCGGTGCCGATTAATCGGTACAACACTAATATATATATATATATATATATATATATATATATATATATATATATATATATATGATACACACAGACCGTGCATGGAACAAGGAACTCTTCTGGGATAATTAAATCCACTATAGTCCGAATAAGTAATGGTAAATGACAAATACCATAGTTTTTTTTTTCATGATGCAAGCCCGACGTGGGCAACGGGTCTCTCGCAATGAAAAAGAAAAACTATGGTATTTGTCATTTACCATTACTTATTCGGACTATAGTGGATTTAATTATCCCAGAAGAGTTCCTTGTTCCATGCACGGTCTGTGTGTATCACAAAAACTCAGGGAACCATTCTGAGTTCATTCCCATCATGAAACGGACATGTTATGTGCCTTGAAAAGTGGACGCTCAATTCTGCCAGTTGAGGTTTAAGTTTTGGTTTTGGCTAAAAATGTAATAGTTACCCCTTTTTCTTTGATTTATTCAATCCGACGTGAATGCAACGAGTCTTTTACTTATATTGAGGTTCTAAATGTAGTGGGGCTAGGCTGCTTTAAACCCTAGATCCATGTCCCAAAGCTGGATCCTGTCTGCTTTGCAGATAGCTGGTGAGGGAAGCTATATTTATGGGACCTCTTTGCGAGAGACCCGTTGCC
Source organism: Bathynomus jamesi (assembly GCA_023014485.1). Classification (NCBI taxonomy): domain Eukaryota; kingdom Metazoa; phylum Arthropoda; class Malacostraca; order Isopoda; family Cirolanidae; genus Bathynomus; species Bathynomus jamesi. Next base: position 716,649 of record JAJOZX010000935.1, read on the forward strand.
CACGTCGGGCTTGCATCATGAAAAAGAAAAACTATGGTATTTGTCATTTACCATTACTTATTCGGACTATAGTGGATTTAATTATCCCAGAAGAGTTCCTTGTTCCATGCACGGTCTGTGTGTATCATAAAAAACTCAGGGAACCATTCTGAGTTCATTCCCATATATATATATATATATATATATATATATATATATATATATATGGCCCTATATATTTCTTTTTCTACTTTTTAATTTTTCATGTTAGATCGGTGACTACATTCTATATTTATCTGGCACGCCCTCTCCCCCTTGGTACTTCCCCTTTAGAAACTCCTCACACCCTATTACCGCTCACTTCCTTCCCAACTCCCCATTACCCCCTTGGCATAAATGCCACCATACTACTAAAGCATTCCAGAAGAAACTGAAAGACAAATTCATCAAATCACACATACCAATAATAAATAAATTAATCTCTGTTCCTATATAGCAAAACGAAAATAACAAAAATAATATAGAAGATAAATACAAATGTTTGTAAGGTCAAGATATCTAAGTCCGTCATGATATTAAATTGGCAAGGTATTTTAATACTTAATTTCTTATATCCCAACAAATAAAAATGTGTAAACTAAGCTGAATATGCATATGTACTGTCGGAATGGGACGTTTTGGCGCCAACGTTCTGGCGCCGAAGTTTTGGCGCCGCCGTTTGGGCGCCACCGTTTGGGCGCGGAGCCGGTTTGGCGCAGCCGTTAATTAGTATTAAGTATTAAGTAGTAATACTTGGTTATTAACCTGAAGTGCTGTCTGTCTTTTCAGATAAGTTGTGTTGTTGCCCTTAATAGCATAAATGTCTGAAAATATATCAAGTAAGAAAGGGAAACAGAAGTTTTCACATAATGGATATTTGTATGTGTTTGATAAATGTAGCAAGCGCGACCCTTCGTTACTTTTTTGTCGGTGCGAGCAAAAGAGTCAGTGTATTATAAGGTGTATATATAATATGGGTACTTTTCCATTATCTGCCCCCTTGACGATTGGTTAGGTTAAGTCGCGATATTTTTGTTAAAACTAACGAAAATATCACGACTTAACCTAACCAATCGTCAAGGGCGTACAGTTGACCTAACCGGGCAGTGACGATTGGTTAAGTTGTGATATTTTTGTTAGTTTTAACGAAAATATCATGACTGAACCTAACCAATCGTCAATGGGACAGATAACGGAAAAGTACCCATATTATATATACACCTTATAATACACTGCTCTCTTTTGCTCGCACCGCCAAAAAAGTAACGAAGGGTCGCGCTTGCTACATTTATCAAACACATACATATATCCATTATGTGAAAACTTCTGTTTCCCTTTCTTACTTGATATATTCTCAGACATTTATGCTATTAAGGGTAACAACACAACTTATCTGAAAAGACAGACAGCACTTCAGGTTAATAACCAAGTATTACTATTCAATACTTAGTACTAATTAACGGCGGCGCCAAAACGTCCAGCGCCAAAATGTCGGCGCCAAAACGTCCTAGATGGATGTACTGTACATATAAATCTATATCTGATATTTACTACAGATAATCTCTTGTATTTATCTATTTTTTTCCTATACCTTTAAAATTAATGTAAATAACCTTATTTTTCTGCATTACCTAATAAGATTTGTCAGATAACCCCATTCTGCCAGGAGAGCATAAAATTTGCTTGTGAATGGCAGTTCTATACTCTGTAGTGTGTACTGTATGTATAAGAATGCATTAGCTGTCCCATTTATATGTATGTACTCGTATATACTGTAGGTGTATATATGTGGTTGCGTGTATGTATATATATATATATATATATATAATATATATATATATATATATATATATATATATATATACTGTATATACAGGATGTGCAAGTTATGTATATATACGAGTATATTTATTGTTGACCTGAACATGTATAAATAGAATGATAAATTATTATTATTATTATTATTATTATTATTATTAATTATTATTATCATTATTATTGTGTACCGTACAGTATATTCAGGAAAGCGTTACCTATCACACTGTCATATGTATAGGTATGTATGTTACACTTAATATATATATTCTTTACATGTATACGTAGAACAATAAAATTGAAATTATTTATTATTATTATTATTATTATTGTTAATACGATGTGAGTTCTCTCTCTCTCTCTCTCTCTCTCTCTCTCTCTCTCTCTCTCTCTCTCTCTCTCTTCCCAAAAAACCTACCTCGCTTTTTGTTTGTTTGTTTTTAATTGTTGGTCAAAAGTAATCTTATTTAAAATATAATTAAAATATAAACCTAAAAGTGAATAAATAATGTAAAAAACAATAACTTTCTTTTGACATATCTCAGGATATGATATTTCGCTGATCCTAAATGAGTTTTTCACGCTAAGTTCGAATCTGTTTTCAGAATTTGTCTATCACATAGAGGTTTTGAGAAAAATGCAGTTTTATACACGTATAAACAATTTATTTTATTATACAAATACAGCTAAATAAACATAAATAAAAAGCTACTGAAATGAGTTAGTGGCATATTTTCGCTTGTATGATGTGCGAGGAGCTTCTCTTGACAATGACCGGCAGTAATCAGCTAACATATTAGGATTCCATCTGCCCTGGTACCGTCTTTCCAACTTTAAAATATCCTGATGGAAGCGCTCGCCATGCTCATCACTTACAGCTCCCAAATTCTCAAGAAAGAAGTCTAAATGGGAGTGGAAGAAGTGAATCTTTAAGGACATGTTGCACCCCATTTGATTGTATGCTACCAGCATTCTTTTAACTAGCTTTGTTAGCTTTGTTGTTACCTAAAAAATTAGTCGCGACGGATTGAAAACTCTCCCAAGCATTTTTCCTTTTCCTTCTAAAACTGCATCGAATTCATCATCATTCATCAATTCTCGTATTTGGGATCCCACAAATATTCCTTTTTTTATTTTCGCTCGCTGATATTGGGGAATTTTTCTTTAATGTATTGAAATCCTTTGCTGTTTCGATCCATACCTTTCACAAAATCTGTCCTAACTTTATATGGAAAGGTGGTAGATAAAAATTTTTTGGTTCAACAAGGCTTTTATACAAAACGTTTTTTTGACCTTCTACTAGTTGTCTAGTTGGCTAATCACTAACAATGTAATGTTTAGACTTATCACGGCTGTCCCATTCACATAAGAAACAGCACTATTTCGTATACCCCAGCTGCATTCCCAAAGGAAGAGCTATAACTTTTAGGTCACCACAGATGTTCCAGTTATACTTATTGTATTCTATGCTGTTTAAGAGATATTCCATATTTTCATATGATTCTCTTAGATGAAATATGAGCAAAGGGAACTGATGGAAAAATATTCCCATTATGTAGCGGAACAGCTTTCAAACTCAATTTTGATGAATCAATGAACACCCGCCATTCTTCAATTTTGTGTTCGTGTGCAAGTGCTTCCATCAAGGCATTAACATCATTGCAATAGCAAAGATTTTCTTTCATTGAAAAAAAATGGATAAATTCTTTTTCCCGGTTACGGAAAAGACTTATGTTTGTGTTTTTCTCCAAAAGATTCCACCCTTGTAATTTTGAATCAAGTACCTCAGCTTTATTTTTACGTAGATTTAGATCTCGAACTAGATCACTGAGCTCCGCCTGAGAGATCATGTGTGGCTCAGTTAGGGTGGAAGGATTTAAATCCAGATCATTAGTAGGACCTGCTTCAGCACTTACCTCTTCATCATCATCTTCATCCTGCATTAAACCATTTATACATTTGCTAACAAGTTTTTCGTTTTAATATTTGGAATATACATCCAAACAAGGTTTTTGGTTCCTGAACCAAAATAGATGGTCCCTCTGTATTTTTCGCACTGAATCCGAATCTGTTTTTAGAATTCTTAAATATATTTAACCTTTTCTTCCACTCAAAAAATCATTCAGAGCAGCATTTTCAATTGAAAACGTTCTATCACTGTCACTTTCACTATTTATCAATTCATTATCATTTTTACTACCATTAAATGGTTCTAGGAAATTTCGCCGCAAACATTTTCGCCGTAGGAAAATTCGCCGTAAACATTTTCGCCGTAAACATTTTCGCCGTAAGACAAATTCGCCGTAAGGACATTTCGCCGTAAATTTTTTTAAAAATAATCAATGGATGATTATTTAAGAAATTTATTTAACCAAACTATCACGACTTAACCTAACCAATCGTCAATGCCGTACAGTAAGTTTCAAAGTAAGATAAGGAATTTATTTAAGAAATTTATTTAACCAAACTATCACGACTTAACCTAACCAATCGTCAATGCCGTACAGTGAGTTTCAAAGTAAGATAAGGAATTTATTTAAGAAATTTATTTAACCAAACTATCACGACTTAACCTAACCAATCGTCAATGCCGTACAGTGAGTTTCAAAGTAAGATAAGGAATTTATTTAAGAAATTTATTTAACCAAACTATCACGACTTAACCTAACGAATCGTCAATGCCGTACAGTGAGTTTCAAAGTAAGATAAGGAATTTATTTAAGAAATTTATTAACCAAACTATCACGACTTAACCTAACCAATCGTCAATGCCGTACAGTGAGTTTCAAAGTAAGATAAGGAATTTATTTAAGAAATTTATTTAACCAAACTATCACGACTTAACCTAACCAATCGTCAATGCCGTACAGTGAGTTTCAAAGTAAGATAAGGAATTTATTTAAGAAATTTATTTAACCAAACTATCACGACTTAACCTAACCAATCGTCAATGCCGTACAGTGAGTTTCAAAGTAAGATAAGGAATTTATTTAAGAAATTTATTTAACCAAACTATCACGACTTAACCTAACCAATCGTCAATGCCGTACAGTATAAAGAATTTTAATTGTGGTAGACTGCTCGAAGCTAGGTAGACCGCACACTTAACCAGCACCGGCTATTATAAGGGTTCAGTTAAACTTTTTTTATAATTTTAATTTTATTTTATTTACGGCGAAATGTCCTTACGGCGAATTTGTCTTACGGCGAAAATGTTTACGGCGAAAATGTTTACGGCGAATTTTCCTACGGCGAAAATGTTTACGGCGAATTTTCCGGTCACGCCATTAAATGTAAGAGCTTGTATATATTTTGCAGTAAGGCAATCTGCCTTACTCTCTCATTGCGACATATTGATGGGGACTGATATAACTTCCAGTATGTAGGTAGTGGTATTCATCACTTCATTGGTGAAAAGATGCCATTAGTCGCAAGACAGAATCCATAGATTGTCATAGGAATGCTAAACTAGTCTAATTCATGAACGGCAATTTGCTTATAGAAATTGCTGTTAATCAATATAGCTGCAACTGTCATATCTCAAAATCTATACGTGATAGAAGAATTCTAAAAACAGATTCGGATTCAGTGTAAAACAATACATAGAGACCATCTATTTTGGTTCAGGAACCAAAAACCATGTTTTTCAGTGTAATTGTTCAAAAAACTGATCGGTCAATTTTCTTATTAATTACTATTTATTCAATATACATGGTTGTTTACATTTCCAAACTGTCATGGTTTAGAACACTTTCATAAGATACCCATCATCTCTTGCTACAATACATATTCAATGCTTGAACTCCATTAGATTATTTTGGTGAATCTTGTTCATGTTGATATGTTTCAGCGCTGGATAGGGCACCTCAATCACCCGACTTAATTTCTTTGGGCTTTTATCTATGAGGTTATGTTAAAACACTTGTGTATCATGACGAACCACGGTATTTGGCAGAAATTTGTCTAAGAATCATAGGTTATTGGATCTATTCTACGAGAGCATCTAATGAAGTTTGAGCGATGAATACATACTGCAGCGATGATTGATGGTCATCATGTGGAAGTGTTCTAAATTTGAAGATTCTGGAAATGTTAACAGCCATATACGCCTCGGTAGTGTAGTGGTTAGCATCCCTGATTACGAATCCATCAGTCCCCGGTTCAATTCCCAGCGAGTGCAGGCAGCGAGCAGCTCACCCAGCTGTTCATCCTTCCGTAAAAATTGGGTTGAGATAAATAGGTACGCTGGGCAGCCTAGTGGTTAAGAGGTTGGGCTGCTGATTGGGAGGTCGTGAGATCATGTCCGGGCGAGGACTTTGCAATTTCTGACATCGCGAGTGGGTCGTGGTAAGGGCTGTAGCTAATGGTAATCTCCAGTGGAGGCTACTGGTAATATAGGGAGGCTACATAGTACAGATAATATAGGGAATTCTTTGTAAAAATAAAACACATGTTAAAGTTAAAATTTTATATACTGTATACGTATTTATTGGACCAGGTCAATTAGACAATTACAAAACTGAATTATAATTCTAAAACTACTTGGTAAACAATGTGTTAGAATGTAGAAAGTTTAAACAAATGAAACATGACTTAGATACAATACAAAATACAAATTGGTAATAATTATAAAATAGCATAATGCATTACGATAATTTTTCTTTAATTCGAATCTAATAAATTTTAATTAAAATGTCGAAACATTTTTCACAAATATTTTTATTTGGGAGGACAGAGGAAAATGTTATTAGTAGAATTAATTACTAGTAATTATTACGATTAGTAAAAATACTGATATTAGTAAAGAATGTAAAGTACTTATTTTAGTTAGGGTGGCGCAAAAGTCGCGTATCATAGGAATTTTTAGTGTTGATTATAATATTTTTTTTTTTCTTTCAGGTAGGGGATGGCTGCGAAATTAACAATAGACGAGAGGGTGAGCTTGGTTTTAATGTATGGAATACCAGGTACAACAAATCGATGAATCAGTACAGAATTTAAATTCTGTACCGATTCATCAATTTGTAGTACCTGGTATTCCATGCATTAAAACCAAGCTCACCCTCTCGTCTATTGTTAATTTCGCAGCCATCCCCTACCTAAAAGGAAAAAAATAATATATTATAATCAACACTGAAAATTTCTATGATGCACGACTTTTGCGACACCCTGTGTATATATATATATATATATATATATATATATATATATATATATACCTGTATAATCTAAAATTAAAATATGAATATACTGTACTCATATAAATGGAAGTATAAATATCTGACCTTAGAAATTAAAATATCTAAGTTATTCTGAGCAGATTTTCATAATTAATTTATGGTGAATGCTTAGATACAATATTTTAATAGTATTAATAATTAATTTAACTTTCATATGCACGGAGGACGACTGGTTCAACCTGGACATTCGTTTCTAATTCTTCCTGCTCGCGTTTCTTTTCTTTGTTCTTATCTTCTCCTTTCTCGCTTCTCGTTCAACAAAGAACCAGAAGACGAAATGAAAAGAACAAAAATTAGTTATGCAAATTTGTCTATAATAATAATAATAATAATAATAATAATTATTATTATTATCATTAACATTACTCTATAAAAATATTGTATACTCTGTAAATACATGTGAAAGCATTATTTTCAGAAATGACCACAACTTAGAACGTTGAAAGATTACATGCAGTCTTTCTTACGTGACGAAATCGGAAACCGAGGTAAAAAATCTCTAACTTTAGAAAATGACAAAGTGCAAAACGAGAAAACAAAAACGAATTAACAAGTTTAGTGAAATGAGTGAATGCTGAACTCCTGTTCAGTGTCGTGTTTTTCAAAAATGGATGGAACGACATGCTCGCAACTGCGTCTTCCTTTATTATTAAGAGGAAAAATAATTAAAATAATAGAAATAATTCAATTAATGCTTAAGGTTGCGTCTTCCTTTTAAAATAAATATATTATTTAGCGTAAAACTAATAATATAAATATCTGTGTTCCCTCTTTTCAAGCCAGCCAAACCCAAGCGGTTCAGCCCGTTTTAAAAATGAAAGAAAAAACTTTTAGAAAAATATTATCTTTTAAAATTATTTTTCGTTTTAGTATTTATGCAATTTTTGCACGTAACTTTCGTTATATATATATATATATATATATATATATATATATATATATATACTAAGTTCTATATGATGAGGAATGGGAAGTGCAGGGACGGACCCAACTGCAACTTTTTTCACCCTCGTATGTGCAGACAGTCAATTACTGAGGAAAAATGCCTGAACATGGAGTACCCGTATATTCACATAAAGGGTACACAAAGGAGAGAACGGGAAAGAACAAATCATATTCGACATAGAAGTAATAACAAGAGTAATGAAACATATTTTTTAGAAGAAATGAGGATAATAAAAGCACAGCTTTCCCTTCTAACAAGGAGAGACAGAACCCCGCAAACATATGCGCCACAACATTAAGCACATCACCCTCCTATTCAACATCACCCACAAATAATACAACAACCACACTGGTATCACGGGCCGCAACCCCAATATTCCCGAATGCAGCGGCCCAACCAATAACGCCAAACAGGAACCGACATCGACTAGGAAACGACCATCATTTAGAAAAATCTAGCACGAACATTAGAAACCCGGTAAATGTATTATACACAGCTATACAAGGCCTCTATACGGACCATGCAGGCAGACTGCAAATTACAATACTTGCAAAATTTAGCTACGGAAACCAACATAGATATAATATGCCTAACGGAAACACACTTACATAAGTGCGAAAAAGCTGTGAAAACTGCATCGAAAATACTGAAATAGCATTGCTGGACTACAATATATACAGAGCAGATAGAGTGGCTAGACGAGGGGGAAGGTGTTGTATCTTCATGAAAAACACATACACGTGTGAAATGAAGGTAAAGAAATCAAACAGCACAGTTGAAGTTATTATATTAGAGGTAAAAGAACTGAACCTAACCATTATGAACCTCTACAGACCACCAAACACCACAAAAAGTTAATTCCAATTTGCTACAAATGAAATAGAAAACATATTAAAATTACTTGAAACTCCAGCAACAAATATTCTAATTTTCGGAGATTTTAATTTCCCATTCATGTCATGGAAGAAAAATGACGAAGTTATATATGTTCAGAAGTTTCATGGCAACATTACTAAAGATGATAGAACCCAAGCAACAATGCTACTAGATATTATGGAACATTACGCCCTTACCCAGGAAATCTGTGAAGCCACGAGAAAGGAGAACGTTTTGGATTTAATCTGGACAAATAACAACGAGATGATAATAAATAAAAAAGTAATGCACACAAAGTTCTCCGACCATAACCTCATCGATATACAGTTGAAGTTAGCACCCAGAGGTCAGAAAACGCATCCTAGAGAGGCAGATGGAATATTTCAAGACTTAAACATAAATTCAAAGAAAGTAAATTGGGAAAACTTAAATAAAGATTTAAAGGAGGTAAATTGGGAATTGCTACTTCACGAGAAGACTCCACAAGAAATACTATGTATAATAGAGACTGAAACCAAACGTATAATACTGAAACATATTCCAGAGAGAGAGGAAAGAAAACGTTGCAAGCTCGAGAGGAAAATCAGGACACTATTCAGGCAACGAAGACAAACCGTAAGACATCTCCACAGATGCAGAACTGATGCAAAGAGACTCAAACCAAGGAGGAAACTTGGCAAAATAGAAATGGACCTAAGGCAAACATTCATGCATAAGACAAACGAGGAGGAAAACAAGGTAGCAGAAAACAAAAAATAACCCAAAATACTTTTACACGTTTGCGAAAAGGAAAATGTGGTGTAAGGAGAGTATTGGACCGTTGATAGACGGGGAGGCCGAATACACAAATGACCCGAAAGAAATAAGTGAACTGCTTAGGGAACAATTTAAATCTGTGTTTAGCACCCCTAAGTCCGAGATGGAAGTGGAAAACCCAGACGAATTTTTCGACATAGATACAGATCAACCAAGAACAAATTCCGGCACAAACCTATTATTGGACTTCGAGTTCACGGAAGGAGATGTAATTACGGCCTTATCACAGATGCGAGACAATTCAGCGCCAGGGCCAGACACATGGAGTGCCACATTTCTAGAGAAATGTAAAGAGAGCATTGCAAAACCGCTATACTTACCATGGAGGAAATCATTCGACACAGGACAAATTCCACGCCCCTTAAATAACTCGAACATTGCCCCCCTATTTAAAGGTGTAACAGAGCAATGCCCAAAAATTGTCGGCCAGTGGCTCTCACCTCACACCTTATAAAGTGTTTCGAACGCATAATTAGAGGCAAAACTACCTACTACCAACAAGAAAAAGACTTATACAACCCAAATCAACATGGCTTCAAGGCGGGAAGATCATGCCTGTCACAGCTACTTGACCACCAGGAGAAAATATTGGAAACATTGTGTCGAGGACTAAACATTGGTGAAATATATACGGACTTTGCTAAAGCCTTCGATAAATGTGACCATGGAATCATAGCACACAAACTTAAGAATACAGGAATTACTGGAAAGCTAGGAAGATGGATATTTAATTTCTTGACGCAAAGAACGCAAAGAGTGGTAGTAAACGGAGTTAAATCGGAAGTCTCGGAAGTCGTGAGCTCTGTCCCACAAAGGACAGTATTAGCTCCCTTGCTGTTCATAATAATGATTGCAGATATTGATGCAGATATTAAGGACAGTATTGTATCATGCTTCGCAGATGACGCAAAGATATGTAAGGAAACATTGAACGAAGATGACATAAGAAAATTATAAAACGACATTGAAACATTATTCCAGTGGGCAGAAGACAACAATATGAAGTCCAACGAAGAAAAAGTCCAACTTCTAAGATATGGTAATAACAAAGAGCTACATAAAAAAGGGTACAAAACTATGCAAGCCAAACAGATAACACCAAATCCACAAGTCAGGGATCTTGGAGTAATAATGTCGTCGGATACAGAATTCAGAGAGCAAGATAAAATCAAAATCACAACGGCGAGAAAAATAATGGGAAATATCTGGAGGAGCTTCCGTAGCAGAAAAGCAAACATCATGCTCAAATTATGGAAGAGTCTAGTCCTACCAATAATTGAGTATTGCTCAGTACTCACAAGCCCACACAGAAAAAGAGACATTGCGAACATTGAAACTATACAAAGGACTTTTACGTCTAAGAGAGAGGAAACGGAAGGTGAAGACTATTGGTCTCGACTACAATCCCTGGAACTCTACTCTCTCGACAGAAGACACGAGCGCTACACAATAATATACATATGGAAAATACTTGAGCACTCTGTCCCTAACCTCAGAAGTGAAATAGAAACAAACTGGAATGAAAGAAGAGGCAGATTTTGTACGGTCCCAGCTGCTGTGGGACAAGGGGCCGTGAAAACGAGGATGGAAAATACTCTCAGAATACGTGGCCTGAAGGTTTTCAATATCCTTCCAAAAGAAGTGAGGAATCTCCAACACACCGACGTGAATAACTTCAAGAACCAGCTGGACAGATTCCTGTGCAAAGTCCCTGACCAGCCATGCGGGTTAACCGCAGGTCGATCCTGAACCGTCGTTCAAACTCACCAAAAGTATATATATATATATATATATATATATATATACACACACACACACACACGAGGGTAATTCAATAAGTATCCGCACTTTTCATTTTCACAATTTTATTTTCACATCTGATAGATTATAAACATCACTTCTCAACATAGTCTCCCTATTTCTCAATACACTTAGTCCAGCGATCTACAAGCTTCCTAATGCCACCACAAAAGAATGTTTTTGGCTGTGTGCGTAGCTAGTCATGCACCACCTCCTTCAGGTCATCATCGCCTTGGAATGGCTGACCTCTCAAAGCGTCTTTTAGTGGTCCAAACAGGTAAAAATCCGAAGGTGCCAGGTCTGGACTGCAGGCTGGATGGTTGAGAACATCAAATTTAAGTTCGTGAAGGCATTTTCTAGTCTGTGCAGCGGTATGAGGGCGCCCATTGTCGTGTAACAGAATAACACCTTCCGACAATCTCCCTCTCCGTTTTGTGCGAATTGCTTGCTTTAACTCATTCCGAAGCATGTCAGATTACGATGCATTTGTTACTGTAGTTCCACGAGGCCCTATCCTTGAACATTATTTAAAGCGTGGAACTACAGTAACAAGTGCATCGTAACTTTGTGTGACCTAACTCGAATGTAAGAATCATTCTAATTAGTCTGAATTATGAAATGGGCGGATCACCGAAATCTGGTGTCTCCGAAATTTAATATTAGCCAAAATATGTAAACCATTTTAAATCTAAATTCTAAAAATCATGCGCTTTATTATATAAAATAATATAACAAAATAAGTTTGTTACCCACAAATAATAAAATTATAGCTGCAAATGCAACACAAGTCTCTACTGTAATTTAATGGAGTGACTTAATGTAATACCATAATTATTATGTTTTATTTTAATTATTTGCAACTATGTTTTAAAAGTTTAGGGATGAAATAAAGAGGTTGTCAGGAAACATTCGTATAGGTTGAATGAGAGGGAAAGGTTGTAGTTACGAATTCGCAGAAGCTACGTGATGTATTCGGCTCATCTAGTTCTTTTAAAAGGATCTTATTTTTCCGGGTTGTTAGTGTTACTGCCAGATTAGTGCTTTCAGTTCGAAAAAGCTGGTAAAACAGGACAATTAACCGGAATGAGACGAAAGGCTTGTTTGAAAGTTACTAAGGAACAATCGGCGTTTTTCCTTTTGCCTCTCGTTCCCGATCTCCGCTGTTCTCTTTCTGACAGATATGTATACTCGTAGGAGTGGGTGCGTTTCTCTTCTATGTTCTGCGAGTGGTGTTAACCTCTTGCGAGGTATCGGCATTTCATCGCTGACATCTGTTGCCATATTTTTTAGGTGACCTACTGACCTCCTTGTATTGCTATCTCACCCAGAGATCTAACTGAGCAAACCTGGTTAGGCCTGAGCATCTTTTCTCTCCTCCACCCCTGTTTAATTTCGTCGTTTTGTCTTCCCTGTCCCACTTCTTCTAAAAACGTCGCTTCTCTTTTTCGTTTTTCCATTCCTTGGTTGTCACCAATCTCCGTGTCACATAAGAATATTTTCTGAGATTAAATCTCTAAGGTCACTTTATTCCCCTAGTTGAGTTTACGAGGAAGATAGGTGGATTTCAATGCAAAACATACTGAATGTGGCGAAATCAAATAGCCAGATATTTAAAAGATAGTTTTATCCGTTCTAGGTTTTATTCATATTAAAAACTGGTTATTTTTAATTATTAAAATTATAAAATTTTACATTAAAAATAAATATTTAACGAATTACCTGATAGTAATTAAAAAAAAAAGTTTGTCTGAAACGGAAGTGTGTTCCTACAATCAATTTTTTCTTATTAAAAAGCTTTCTTGTGCGGATTTTATTTTTTTAAACCATTAAAATATTTCGTAATTATATATATATATATATATATATATATATAATATATATATATATATATATATATATATATATATATATATATACGTAATTTCGCGTATCATTGTGTATTATTGTGTTCATTCACACACACACACACACACACAGAGGGTTGGTTAACAAAAGTAAATATACACCTTTGGTTTTCCATATTTTTTGATTTGATTAAAAAAGTCAGTAAATAATAAATTTATTGCATCAGTATATTTAGAACCGTGTTGATTTTTCCTTTGTATTTTGTATTATGTAAAGCTGATAAACCTTATGACATTCCATTGACATTTGTTCTTGACGACAATCATCATGGGTGTATTTACTTTTGTTAACTCTCTACTATATATATATATATATAATATATATATATATATATATACAGGGGCGTCGATTGCTCTAAAATAGTGAGGGGGACACTTCGCCTTCAAACAGCGTACCAAACAATAAAATGCAAAGTGACTGCTAAATTCCATGATAAATATACACTGGTGTTCATGACAATAATTTATAATATTGCTATTACATTTGCATATGCATATAATACGACATAAAACGTTTTATTAGGTGCCATTAATAGTTAGCATTTATAGCAATTCATCCACGAAAGTGGGGGAGAATAACTAGTAGGTTGTCCCCCTTTGTAAAAAGTTGTGGGGGGGGACATGTCCCCTGCGTCCCACCCGCAATCGACGCCCAGGTATATATAGGGTGTTAATAAAGTCCCTATCTATTTCAGTGAAAACGTAGCAAAATGGGTAAAATTCAATAACAATGTAATAGAAGGCATACATTTAATGAATAATTAAGCATATGATTCTACAATCTACATGAGTACCATCAGTATCTCTACAGAGTTCGAATCTGTCAGCAGCATTGCGGAACACATTTTGGAGCATGACAGGGGTTATTTTTGTAACTGCTGTTACGATACGAGCACGTAAGTCTTGCAGATCTGTAACCCTCGTTTGATAGACGTTTGATTTGATAAAGCCCCATGCAAAGAAATCAAAGGGCGTTAGGTCAGGAGATCGAGCCGCCCAGGACCTGTTGCCTCCACGTCCGATCCACTGATTTGGAAATCGTTCATTTAGTTACTTCCGAACAATGTTTGCTTAATGACAAGGTGCCCATCTTGTTGAAAGACGACGGTGTTTAAAATGCCATCTGAATGAAGCTGGAATATTTACGTGGTCGTAACAGCAGTTACAAAAATAACCCCTGTCATGCTCCAAAATGTGTTCCGCAATGCTGCTGACAGATTCGAACTCTGTAGAGATACTGATGGTGCTCATGTAAAATCATATGCTTAAGTATTCATTAAACGCATGCCTTCTATTATATTGTTATTGAATTTTACCCATTTTGCTACATTTTCACTGAAATAGATAGGGACTTTATAAACACCCTGTATAGTAAGAAAACCTAAAGGTAAATGAAAAATTATCCGTGCAAACAACTAAAAATAACTTCAAAAGTTGACGCACAAAATTTGCCTTTTTTTTTATTTCTTTTGAAACGATTCTAATAACTTTGTAAAGTTACCCATTCGATGGAAAATTAGTTTCGTTCTTAGCCCTTAAAGACGCAAAAGTTTATATATATATATATATATATATATATATATATATATATATATATATATATATAAGCAAAGAACCACAGGGAAAAGGAAAAGGAAACACGAAATCCGAGCGCTTTCTTGATATATTCACATCTTCAGGGAGAAGAAAGAAATAGACAGATTTTACCAAGTAAATGAGTTAAATAATACACAAGTCATTCATTTCGCTTTTTAACTTACTCGAACGCTTCTGTATTATTTAACTAATTTACGTGGTAAATTCTGTATTTCTTTCTTGTCCCTGAAGATGTGAATATATCACGAAAGCGCTCGGATTTCGTGTTTCCTTTTCCAGTTCCCTGTGGTTCTTTGCTTATTAAAAAGATCACGTGTTGTTTTGTGATTTTATTGCATGCATATATATATATATATATATATATATATATATATATATACAGGGTAGAAGGAAAGTCTTTAAGGATTTTACACATACAAATAATTTGTTAATAATAAATAAATTCCAATGATACCACTGTCGTGTATGCGATACTTTTCAAAGCAACTACACAAGACCAGGAATAACCCTAGGCTAGAAGAGGAATGCCCTAGTCCCAGTCACCGCCATGTCAGTAAGGATGGAATACAGCAATGAAGAAAAAGTGTATCTTGTATCGTGGGCTATTTCTTATAATAATTGTGAAGAAAGTTTACGTTTATTTCAACAAAAATACAATAAATCACCACCAACTGCAACCACTCTTCCATATTGGAAACTCAAACTTTTGGAAACAGGGAGCCTGATAAACGATCGACAAGAAATAGAAGGCCAATAACGACGACAGGAGACAACAACAAAGAAAATGTCCTGGACACTTTTCAAGTCGATCCAACAACTTCAACGAGAAAAGTCGCTCAGGAATTCGGTATTTCCAAATTTTCAGTACCAAAAATAGTGAAATCACAAGGGTACCATGATTACAAACCCATTTATTCTCAGTTCATATACGACGATGGTTCTGATAGACGGCTGCAGTTTGCTGAAACATTGAGACAAAAGTTCAATAGTGATCAAGCTTTCGTTTGAAAGATCAAATTTACAGATGAATGTGTTTTCGGTTCAACAAGTAAAGGAAACAAACACAACGTTCACTACTGGGCGAAAAAAAAACCAAAATACGATTGGGTAAACCCGTTAAAATTACTAGGCCAGAAACTAACAGTTTGGGCTGCATTAGTTCTTTAGGACTCGTTTCTATTCACATATGAGAGATACGGTGGATGGAAAACGCTATTGGCAGATATTGAGAGACAAAGTTTTACTAATGGCGTTGGCAGGAATTAGCTTTATCAACATGATCCAGCGCAGCCACATTACTCTGCAGCTACCCTTAAGATTCTGGATACGAACCTTGAAGGAAAATGGGGTAGGCGGCGAGGTCCAGTAGTACTACCGAAAAATGGGAGAGTGCAACTGCATGCAACATTGCATGCAGTATGATGAGAGTGTTTTGAACCCCCCAAAAATGTGTGTGTGTGTGTGTGTGTGTGTGTGTGTGTGCAGCAAAGCTTCTTTTATATACAGTTTATATAATATATATATATATATATGGGCTACGTTGTGGCCGATGTCGTAACACCGCTTCCCGTTGATCAGCGAAGTTAAGCGACAATGGGTCTGGGTAGTAGTTGGATGGGAGACCGTCCTCCGCGCCCAGATTATGTAGCGACCCGTGGTTCCCACGTAAAGCTGTAGGTCCCCTCCGTCATATGACCTTAGATGTTGCGAAGGAAGTTAAACAACCCCAATAAATACATATATATATATATATAAATATATATGAAATGAAAAGGTTTATTGGCAGACTATAGTCCATATGACAAATATTATTAATACAATGACAGTTCATATACTAAGGATAGAAATATATACAATTGATTAGAAATAATACTGCACTGTCGAAGTTAAGGATAAATGGCAGGATAAATGGCAGGACTTAGGATAGCTTGGATGATCGGGTAGGTTGATTTTTTAATTCTTTGCATTAGACTGTGTTGAGCACGTCTTGTTACCTCCGGGAAGCTCGGGACATTGCGGGTAGCAAACATTTGCGAAGCTGAGCATCTCGGGGGTAATTTATGTTAGAGTCTAAAAGACCTGTTGTACAGCAAATTTAGGGTTCTGCCAGATCCTTTTTTATAATTCACCCACAGTTGCTGTCCGTATATATTACTGCAGAAAGTACGAAAGAGTGTCTTCAGCTTCACTTGTACAGAAACGAAAGTTCCTTATGGTCATATTCGCTTTAGCACACAGGCTTCGACATTGTTTTCTTATATCCGAGTCATCACTCAAGGAGCTGGTAATAGTTTGACCCAAATACTTAAACTTTTGTACTTCCTCAATTACTTTACCATTCATTTTAAACCTTATATCAGCTGGCTGATTACAGCTTTTATGATGAAATTGCATAACCTTAGTTTTTGTAACATTAAAAAGAATATCATGATTCTGCGAATACATTTCGCAGACATTTAGTAGCCGATCCAGACCTTTAACAGTGGGACTTATTAACACTATATCATCGGCATAAACTAAGTTATTTATCCTTGTGTTATCTATAAACATCCCACTGTTGCCTCATTAAGGGAAGCAATTAATCTGTCAATATACACATAAACAGCATAGGGGAGATCAAGGAGCCTTGTCTCACCCCGCAAGAGGAGCCAAAACACTCGGATAGTACATTGCCCCAACTAACAGTGAAAGATTGGTGGGAATACCAAAATTTCAATAAATTTAATATGTACATGGGAACCTTCCTGTTTTCTAGTTTTGCAAATAAAATATTGTGGTTCACCCTATCATATGCCTTACTTATATCAAGGAAACAGCTATAAATAGTTGAATTACTGTCAATGTATTTAGATATTGTTTCTTTAAGTACATAGATACACAGGTCAGTTGAGTGGGACCTTTTAAAGCCAAAGTGATTAGATGTCCATAGGAAATCATTTAATCGGAGTAACAAGAGTTTTTCTATAGTTTCGAGAAGCAGGAAGGAAGCGACAGTAATAGGCCTGTAATTATTGCTGGACAGAATGTCTTCGTACTTATTTTTGACCAGGGGCAAGATATATACCCTCATGAACTCTGCAGGGATATAGCTATGAACAAGCATGGCTGATAGGAGCAATGATATATGCAGACACACAACGTCATTTGCATATTTTAAGTGTACATTCGATAAGTCATCTACCCCTGACGCAGAAGCAGCCTTTAACTCTTTAATTAACCTCTTTACTTCAGAAAATGATATCAAAGTATTTTCCCTTGCCCCTCCCACAATCGTTTCGCTGCAATCTATCTTAAGATTATCCCTACTCACACTGTTGAGAATGTTAGAGTAGTGGTTTTTCCACAGCTTTGCAATTTCATCCTCCCCCGACACCCCATCGATTGTCGGAGGGAGGACATTTTTGACACCCGTTTGATTCTTAACAAATTTCTAAAATATGCTATTATCGTTATTTATGCGAGCTTCACAAGCTTTTGATGCTCGAATAGACTTTTCTTCCTGTTTACATCGCCTTATGGCCGCCTTATACTGACCCAGACTTCTACACATATTCATGTATACTGGTCCTAATCTGGGTCTACCATGAAAGCACCACAAATCATAGGCGTCTTTCGATTCCCTCTTCAGGGGGGCAATAAAATCATTCCATTCAGGAATAATCTTAGTATGATAGTCGTAAGATTTAATCAGGGAGCTTCCTGCTTCTCTTAACAGGGATATTATCTTACTATGATACCTATGTATGAGTTTACAGTAAGAATCATTTGAGCAAGGATTATTACAGGCAAGGTGCAAAATTTCTAAATTATTAAAAAGGTGACTTGTTCTGTCTCTGTATTCTATTCTCTGCTGCATATTAACATTGGACCAATCGACGCGATTATTCTTACCTATTGAGTTGTTAAGTCGTGTTGCGCATAAATTGGTAAAGTTAATTAATATTTCTAATGGTCTATGATCAGAAAAAATGAAATCATGCAGAATATGAACTCTAACAATTCGATCCTTTAGATTATTACTAGTGAGACGATGATCAATCCACCTGGCGGTACCACTCATCTCGCTAACGTATGTAAAATTTCCACTGTCTACCCCTAATACATCTACATCACTTATACTTAAATTGGCCGACTCGCACATGTCACCCAATTCTACAAAGAATTCCGAGTTCACATGTGCGTTAAAGTCCCCCATTATTGTACAGTGAGAATATTTGGGGTTATCTGATAATGACTTAGTTTTGTACAGCAAATCAATGTATTCATCTAGATTACTGCCGTTATTGTATGGTAAATAGCAGTTTACAATTAATATGCAATCATTGTTCACTTGTAATTCAATGCCGAACCACCTAACATTATCGCTTGTTAAAAATTTTATATGTTTTGACAAATTTTTCCTTAATAAGAAAGCAACACCACCAAAAGGCCTACCGTAGATTAATTCATCTGACAAGTCTACTGCTGATGACGCATGGTACATAAAGTCATCATGGATGGTAGAGAGGAATTTTAGCTCTTGCTTAGGTAGCCAGTGCTCCTGCAAGTAGTATCAAATCTGCACTGTCGCAGATTTTATGAACTTCTACAGTTCAATTCCTCACTGACCTTACGTTATATGAGACTATTTTCAACAAATTATCCACCATGACTGATAGAGAATTTATTATTAGTAAGATTATTATTAGTATTAGTAAGATTATTATTATTATACACAGTACAACTTTCAGCATTACCGTTAGGGCGCCTATTATTATTATTATTACTAGTACAGTTCCCGTCGCTTCGCTGACGGTTAGACAGGCTAAACTACAGAAAAGAACGCAGCCGTGAAAATTTTGAGCTTCACATTGTGTCAACATTTCTGAATCTGGTATCTCCCAAAACCTCCTCACCCCCATTCATGCAACTTGGGGGCTAACCCCCTCCCCCATTACCCCCACCCCTCCCCATTACCCCACCCATCCCCCATTACCCCCCCCCCACCCTTCCCCCATTACTGCCCGGGATAAATTTCACAAACAGACAAACAGACAGGCTAAACTACAGAAAAGAACACAGTCATGAAAATCTTGAGCTTCACATAGCCGCCCGTAATACAATTTCTGAATTTTTTTCTCAATTTTTTCTCACAATTTCTGAAAGTGTGACGGACGGACGGACGGACGGACGGACAGCTCTCTTATTATAATGTAGATTATATTATTATTATTATTATTATTATTTTGCCTGTTATCAAATCTCCTAGAAAAGTGAATAAACTCCTTAACAATAATACCGTCTGACTCATATTATACGGGTTGAAATGCGCATTTACACCTTTAATTATTACTTCAAAAGAGTTATAATACGGCGATTTCGTGTTTAGTTTATTAACTATCACTCTCCTGTGTTCACCAATGATTTCGCTTGCCTCGTTCGAGAGCTGAATTCGCGACACAAATAGGGTGAGATTCTCCATCGGTGGCCTCGCCGCGGAGACAGGTTGAGGAAACCTTCGGGAAGGGCGCCTGTTAACAGTTACCCACCCGCCCTGCTCCCTCGATCTCCCTGAGGCAGGGTTCGCATGCCTGGGGGATGGGTGGCACAACCTTTGGGGGATAGGAGGACCCTCCCTTACTCTGTGGCTTGGTGAGGGTCTGTTATCGGTGTTTATACCCTGACGGCCGCGCGTTCCTCTCTTTCTTCGGTGGGAGGGGGGTAACTGCGCACTGAGCGAGGCGTAATCGAACACCTCTTCTCTGCAGTGGGAGTCAGGGAAGAGGGCAATGATGCCTCGACTCTCGGCATTGGACCGTCCCTGTTCCTCGTTGTGAAATCGGGAGCAGGGGTCCTTTCTTGAACGGGAGGGGGGTTGACCGCTACCCCTGCATGCTGCGTTTCCACCCCACCTTCAAGGGGGGAGTTGGAGGCGGGGATTTCGTTTCCCTCGCTGCCCGACGCGCTTCTTGGAGATCTGGCTTGCTGAACCACTTCCAAGTAACTGAGTTTTGATATATATATATATATATATATATATGTGTGAAATGAATGTGAACTCCAATGGGTAACCTAACCTAGCTGCTCAGGCCCACAATATATATATATATATATATATATATATATATATATATGATACACACAGCCAGTGTATGGAACAAGGAACTCTTCTGGGATAATTAAATCCACTATAGTCCGAATAAGTAATGGTAAATGACAAATACCATAGTTTTTCTTTTTCATGATGCTAGCCCGACGTGGGCAACGGGTCACTCGCAAAGAGATCCCATAAATATTGCTTCCCTCACCAGCTATCTGCAAAGCAGACAGGATCCAGCTTTGGGACATGGATCTAGGGTTTATAGCAGCCTAGCCCTGCTACATTTAGAACCTCAATATAAGCAGATAGGTGGTGAGGGAAGCTATATTTATCTGATCTCTTTGCGAGTGACCCGTTGCCTACGTCGGGCTAGCATCATGAAAAAGAAAAACTATGGTATTTGTCATTTACCATTACTTATTCGGACTATAGTGGATTTAATTATCCCAGAAGAGTTCCTTGTTCCATGCACTGTCTGTGTGTATCACAAAAAACTCAGGGGACCATTCTGAGTTCATTCCCATATATAGATATATATATATATGTATGTGGGTGTGTAAATGTGGGTAGTCTAAACACAAGGAGAAAGAGAAGGTTCATCCATTCGTAGCCATGGAGCATCACATAATGGTGTCTTCATCACAGCCATCAGGCTTAGAAGGCAGCCAATCGCCTCACAGCCAGTCGTATAGGGCATACAGTTATTTACGTACATATAAACTAGCATCGCTTTGCCTATAAAAATACACACGTAAAGGTGAAGGAACGCAGTTCTCTCCCAAAAAACGAACCCTCAGAATACCTCACAATTACACATAGCCCCATCTCAACATAACGTTCACGGAGAATTAAAGCAGTTCTATAATATTAAAATAGCTGCAAGCCCTTAGAATACCTACCAACTCCCATCACACACAGCCCCATCTCAGAAATACATGTCATACCTCATAGACAGCATCACTACCACCACCACCACCACCACTACCACCACCACCATTTTGCTACTCAATGTATCCAAACTTGTGATAGCGTTATGCGATTCTGAACTTTATACTAAATGATTAAGTAGTTTAAAAAGGAATAATTTACCAATTATAAAACGGAAAGCAAATCAAAATTTCATCCAAACTCGTGTCAGCGTTATACGATTTTGGTATTTATATGTCAAAATGAATATATGAATAAGGATATAAGGATTATATAAGTATACGAAGTATGCGAATGAACATAAGAATTATATGAATGAATGTAAGAATTTATCATATATGAATGTAGGAATTATTCATTGTTCATTTTGACAGGGCTCTTTCCTCTAGAATGATATTAATACAATAATATAACATCCTAACTAATTCTAACTAGAGGATAACTAGTGGTTTTTATAATACAGATTTATATACACAACATAAGACTGGTGGTTATCTTTTATTTTTTTTGTCATTGCAAGAATAGTCTTTTCACTACAAATATACCAAGGATAATACTGTAGCACACACATTGATAATACTGACGGCAGATGTTGGTAAACAGTCGTTACTGGTTACAGTATTTATAAAAGGTTATTCTGGTTATCTAAAAAAAAATTAAAAACGACTCAATTGATCATTCCATTTAGGGGCATGAAGTCCGGGTAGGATGGTCACTGGTTTCATGGCGGAATTCAAGATTTTTATAGTGGGTTTGAATTTAGTTTGAGACAGAAAGGGGTACGAGTTGTTAGTTGTAATCTCAATATTATAAGGGGAACAATTTTATTCATATTTGCGTTTTAAATTATACGAAGCTGTTGGTGGTCGTGTAGATGTTTGTGGTCGTGTAGATGTTTGTGGTCGTGCAGATGTTTGTGTTTGTGTGCGGAGTGGTCGGCCTCGCTTAGGTGGTAGTGGGGGTCGAACATTTATCTCGGATTCTGAGTGTGTTCGTTTTATTCGTGAAGGTTCTAATTCACGTGATTGATGCATTTGGGGCCGGTATGTAGGGTCCGTGCGTCGATCATCAGTTGGTGAGGGTGGTGACAGAGGAGATGGTGAAGTTGGAGGAGATGGTGGAGTTGCACTGAGTGATCCTCTAGAGTCTAGAAGGAGTTTCTTCAGGGTCTGGTTCCGATGGGACTCTCGGTTTTGGGACCTCTTCTTGTTCAGAGATTGGCTCGAGTACTGGTGGTATTACGAGGTACCAATCTTCGTCACGGGTAGTGGTTTCTGCGGTGACCACTTCGGTTTTGTGGTCCCTGCTGGATTTGTTACTACCTTAATCTTTTGAAGGATAGGCGGCTCGAACACCTGGCAAATGTTTTTGGGGAAGGTGTTGTTCGGTAGCTAACTTCAAATTATCAGCGTGAATGATCTCTAGTTTGGAATGGTCTCGGAGGTCGAGGATTTCGTAACGGTTCTTTCCGAGGCTTTTCATAATCCTATATGGGCCATTCCATTTTGGATATAATTTGCGATGAGCACTTGGCGGTTTCACGCTCTTTATGTAACATCACATACCGACGATTATAGTCCGTTGACGGGGATGACGCCTATGATCTTCCGATTGTGCCTTTCCACTAAGCCGTTTGCCTGCGGATGGTATGCCACAATGTGTGTTTTTAATTTTACACATGTTACAGAGTGATTCGAACATTTTGGAAGTGAAACTAAGGGCGTTATCTGAAATTAGGATGGAAGGAGTAGTATGGTTTTGGATGACGCGTTCCACTAGGGCTCTTGCCACAGTTTCCGAGGTCTGGTTTGGAATGGCAACTACTTCGCTGTAACGCGAGAATTGATTCGTAAACACAATGATGTACTGGTTTCCCTTTGATGTTTTGGGGAATGGTCCTAGTATGTCCATTCCAGTTCCTTGCCAGGGCCGTTGGCATACTGGATATTTATACATGGGAGCTGTGGATAGTACGTTACCTTTATGTTTTAAACAAGACGGGCATTCAGCGATGTATTCATGTACCTTTTTGTTCATTTCGGGAAAATGGTATCGCTCCAAAAGACTATTGATGGTGCGATCCTATCCCATGTGGCCATACAAAGGTGAGTCATGACAAAGTCCGATGGTTATATCTACGAGATCTTTTGGTATTTCCACAAGGTCGTTTCCATCTTCGTTCCTAAAATGTAGGAGCCCATCTTTTAGGTTGTACTGTTCTTTTACCTTCGATGGTTTCGATGTTCCAGGCGAGCCCGAAGGTTCTGGGTGTGTTGGTCCTGTTGTTGGGAGTATTGCAGACATTCGTAGTCGAACACAGGAAGAGTTTCTATCTTATTCACTTGGGTGTCGGGCTTGAGTCTCGACAATCCGTCTGGAATAACTTGAAGTTTTCCGGTTTGTATATGATTTTTACCGCAAAGTCCTGAATCAACAGAGCTCATCTACTCAACAGTCCTTCAAGTATCTTGTCCTTGAAGAGATACGTGAGTGGCTTATGGTCAGTTTTGATGGTTACATTGTAGCCATAGACGATATTTCGGAATTTTTTCAAAGCCCAATATACCGCGAGGGCCTATAGGTCCGTAGTGGAATAATTCCGTTGAGGTGCAGAGAAAAGCTGACTGGCATAAGCAATGGGTAATTTCACACCATCTACGTCCTGTAATAGGACGGCTCCTAGTCCATAGGAGGAAGCATCTGTGGCTATGACAAAGGGTTTGGTGTAATCGGGATATTGGAGGATGGGATGACAGGTTAGTTTACCGATTAAAGTTTCAAAAGCATATTGGTGATCAGATTCCCAGTTAAATTTAGCGTTTTTCTGGAACAAATTGGTAATGGATTTAACAATGTTTGAAAATTGGGGGCTAAAATTTCGATAGAATCCGACAAATCCAATAAATGCACGAGCGTTGTCGATGGTTTTAAGTACAGGGTACCTTTCCAGTATTTCAAGTTTGGCTGGATCAGGTTTAATTCCAATGGATGATAGAAATCCTAGGTATACCAGGGATTCCTGTAAAAAGTTGCCTTTGTAAGTTTCAGTTTAAGGTGTGCTTTTTTCAAGCGTGATAGCACATTCTGAAGAGGTTGAAAGTGTCTTTTTATATCCGAACTATAAACGCTAATATCGTCAAGATAGACGAGAGCTTCAATACCTAATAGGTCGGAAAGGACTATATTCATCAACCTAGAGAAATTAGCAGGCCCATTTCGGACTCCGAAAGGTAAAACCTGGAACTCGTAATGGCCTCGGTTCGTGGAGAAAGCAGTCAATGCCCGAGATTCGGCACTGACCTCCATTTGCCAATAACCGGATGCTAAATCTAGGGATGAAAAGAAGTTAGCT
Source organism: Bathynomus jamesi (assembly GCA_023014485.1). Classification (NCBI taxonomy): domain Eukaryota; kingdom Metazoa; phylum Arthropoda; class Malacostraca; order Isopoda; family Cirolanidae; genus Bathynomus; species Bathynomus jamesi. The sequence continues at coordinate 742,018 of JAJOZX010000935.1, forward strand.
CTCCCTACGTTCAGAATTGCTTCCTGCATGTTTGGAATAGGGAAACGGTCTGGGATGGTAATGTGGTTTAGGCGTCTAAAATCTATACAAGGGCAAGATGTTCCGTCCTTTTTGGAAACAAGAATTATAGGAGCGGACCAGGGACTAGATGAAGACTGAATGACATCTTGCTCCAACATGTCCTTGATGTGTTGCTCAATAGTTACTAATTGGGAATGTGGAATCCTATAGGGAGGAATGAAGATGGGTTTCGAATTGGGTTCCAGCTTGATTTCGAAATGGACCAAATTAGTTCGGCCCAGAGGATCTCCTTTTAGGGCAATCACATCTCTATTTCTTATCAGGAAATCGAAAAGTGATTCCAGTAGTTTGGGATCCTATAAGGCTGGTGACTCCTGAAGGGAGTGCTCTTTTATATTCTTATATTTCTTATATTCTTCTTTTAATGCTGAAGGGTTTAACTCTAAAGAACTGGAAGCACGATTTATAGTACTGGTGGGGAAATCTGAATTTATTTCTACTGTGGAAACAGTTCCTATTCTCTGATTTGAAGTTAATTCAATAGGGCTTTTTCCTTTGTTTAAACAAACAACAGGGATAGCTGAATTCTGACTATGACTAAGAACTTGGGCAGTAAGAACATCTCTCTTGAAATTACTTTTCTCTGTAATAAGAGTACGATCTGACTCTAATAGTTTTCCTTCACCGTTTACTACTTTTGTTAGGAAACAAATCTTCTTATAAGGTGCTACTGTAGGCCTGTTCAAAAATCAACTTTTTCTTATTTTCATAGGTTTCTGTACATTTTCCCATGCTTTTTGACCTGAAAAAGCCGAAAATCACAACTATTTTGACCTAGGATGTTGGGAAGCATTGCCGCATGGAGCTTTAAATTTTCTGCCTTGAAATCGGCCAAAGCACCAATTCCGGGGTCCCTTGAATTATGTTTTGCACTTTAACTTTTGATCTAAACAAGATAGAGCAACAAATTAGGTTTCAAATGAAAGAGCATAAAATTAATAAATAATAATAATAATAATAATAATAATAATAATAATAATATAATAATAATAAATATAATTAATAATAATAATAATAATAATTATCTATCATTTTTCAGGAAACAACAGAAACTCAATCAGAATCTAGAAAACCATCTACAAGTTACAATTTCACAATGGCATTAAGCAAGGACTGAGGGAGCTCCGTGGGCGCACAGTTGATATCTCAGAACCTCCACGTACTGTCCACAGGCAGGTGTCAACTGGGCCATCTACCAGATCTCTCACTGAAACTTTCCTGGTTGGATACCCTTCAGCTTTTATCAGTGGTTCCCAGCTTCCCACCAACAGACAGGCGTTCCAGTATTTCCTTAATCTTCAGAATTTACCGGAAAATGCAGGGAGGCCCATGGTTCAAGACCTTGCATATGAAACAGTTGAATCTATCATCCCATTCTGGCAGATGGCTAGGATCAAGACAATGACCAAGTACAACGCAATGAAGCTCTTCATGAAACTACATGAGAAACATCGTGCTCTGGTGAAAAGCAAAGGAAGAGCAAGTAACCCTGGAGGAAAAAGAGGAGCATTTGTGCTGGAATTAGACAGCCTGTTCGATATAGGAGCTCCAGATGCAATCCAGGAAATACAGAACAACAGACTGTTATCCAGAGAGAAGAAAGATGAGGATATCAGGTTCTACGAAGACCAAAAGACTGAGAGGAAAGGTCATATGTCTGGTCATGACAAGATTTTTGAGACAAGATCCCTGCAGCAAGCAGCGAGGAATGAAAGACTGCAGCATAGACAAGAACAAGGTAAAACTAATTACTTTGAACGTTACAAAAAGTTTTAAGTTTTACTCCATTGCGATATTTAGCATGTACTTAACAATTACTGTCTTAACATGTTGTACTATTTTACAGCTGCAGCAGAACAAGAGGCAGTTGTTCATGTGGATGACATTACCTGGGGTGACTCAACTGACAAAGACGCTAACACAGAGGACATGGATTACCATCAGCCTTGTCCTGGATGTTCTCACCATCAAGACAGTGTGACTAGTGTGACTTTGACGTTTCCAAGGAAGGTCATGGAATGTGATGTCATCTGCAATACAGCTGATCGTCTTGGTTTATCAGACAATCAAGTTACTGCCATGGTTTCTGCCACCTTGAAAGCTGGAGGGGCTGATCTGGATAACTTTGTCATCTCAACCTCAACAACACGTCGCAACAGAATGCTGTCCAGGTATAATATCAGCCAGAGTCACATGTCCACGTTTTGTGAAAACCCCCCACAGTACGCTGCCTTACACTGGGATGGAAAGTTGCTCAAAGATGTCTTGGGCAGTGAACCTGGAAGTACCTCAGAGACTTTAGCTGTGCTAGTGTCTGGTCCACCTTCATACACTGAAGGAAAGTTATTGGGAGTACCTGTCATCGACAATTCTTCTGGCACAGCTCAGGCTGAGGCTTCAATGGATTTACTGGAGACATGGGAACTTACGGATAATGTTACTGCCCTTGTTTTTGACACTACATCCAGTAACAGTGGAGTTCACAGAGGAGCTGCCAAACTGCTAGAGAAAATGCTGAACAAAAAGGTGTTTTATCTGGCCTGTCGACATCACATCCTGGAAATCCTAGTAGGAGCAGTTTGGGAGAAGCAGTTTGGGAAGGTGAAGGGGCCATATAATCCCTGGTTTGAGCATCTGAAGGATGTTTGGACGGACTTGTCCAAGGAAAACCCAAAGATGCTGGCTATCAACAGCAAATGGCTGAAGGAAAAGAAGAACAGTGAAGAAATACTCCAAGACATTCTAACAGCAGAAAGGCTTCCAAGAGCCGACTACAGGGAAATGGCTGAACTGACAGTCATTGTTCTTGGAGGAACGCCTCCTCGAGGTATTCACTGGAGTCGACCAGGCGCCATTCATCAGGCCAGATGGATGGCCAGAAACCTGTACTCCATGAAAATGCTGATGTTTGCAGATCAACTTGAGTACGACGAAGACACTGTATCAAAGCTGGAAAGACTCAACACCTTCCTTGCGCTGTTCTACACTCCTGTATGGATGATGTCAATGTCTGCTGCAGATGCTCCCGTGAATGATCTAAGTCTAATCCAGGACATGTTGAAGTACAAGAAAACTGACCCAGAGCTTGCTGATGCAGTACTTAATAAGATGGAAAACCACAAATGGCACCTGACGCAGGAAGTCGTGCCATTTGCCCTGTTCAGCAGTAGATTGAGTGACACATTGAAGCACGACATTGCTGCCCAGTTACATGCCACTGAGAAGCCAGACAGCTTCAGAACAGGAAAGCCTCTATTTCAGAGAGTCACAGCTAAGACCACCGTGGTTGATCTCATTGGCCCAGAATCACATTTCCTGCTGGACACACTGAACATTGGATCCGAGTGGCTTCTGGAACCTGTCACGTCTTGGCCACAGAATGAGGACTACAGAAAAGCGTTGGACTATGTTAAGAATCTGAAAGCGGTGAATGGCATTGCTGAACGTGGTGTCAAGATGATGAGCGACTTTGCAAATGTCATAACAACAGATGCCAAGCAAAGGGACTATCTCCTTCAAGCTGTGGAGTTCAACAGACGCCGCTTTGACAGCTTCAAGAAACAAACTCTCAACAACTGACTGTGTAAATGTCATTATGAAATTAATCATCATGTAATGCTTTCACTTCTTGATCGATTAGACTTGTGACAAAATGTTAATCTCAAATTTGTGTCATGAATAAGGCGCCTTGTCTGCCTTGAGTGAGAAAACGAATTTTGTGATATTTCTGAAATCTTTGTATGTACCAATGTGCCATTTCTTGTTCCAAGACTATCATAATTGTATAAGTTAGAAAGAGGATTAAAAACACTTTAATTTGGTGCCTATTTTGTTGCTCTATCTTGTTTAGATAAAAAGTTATAGTGCAAAACATGATTCAAGGGACCCCGGAACTGGTGCTTTTGGCCGATTTCAAGGCAGAAAACTTAAAGCTCCATGCGGCAATGCTTCCCAACAACCTAGGTCAAAATGGTTGTGATTTTCGGCCTTTTCAGGTCAAAAAGCATGGGAAAAAGTACAGAAACCTATGAAAATAAGAAAAAGTTGATTTTTGAACAGGGCTAGACTGCTACTGTTATATGTTCTGTTGGGCATATGAAAAATTGTGAATCTGACTCTGGTTCGGTGATTAAAATTTGCCTTATTGGCTGAAAAATCGTTTCAGTTGGATTTTGAATCTCAACTGCTGAGTTAACTGAAACTGATTGACTGGAAACTGGCTGACTGGAAACTGGTTGACTGGATACTGGCTGACTGGAAACTGACTGGAAACTGACTAACTGGAAACTGACTGTGTTGATCCTACTGGATTCAACAACAACTGGAACTGATTACTCTCGGGGCTAATTTCTCGGGGGGGGGGGGGGTCCCTCTGGATGCAACCGACTGACTTGAACTGCTATAAACTGGAGTGGGTTTCCTATTTTTTTCAGAAATCCGAACTAAACTGATTTTCTTAGCATTAAGCTGTCTATTATTCTCATGGAGAGAGTGTCCTATTTCTACACTTAACTAATTTTCGGGATGGGTAAATTTCCCATTGATTCTGGTTGAAGAAATCCATAACTAGTAAAATATCTGTCTGAAAGGTGGCGACTGCGTGCACGATACAACATTTTGCGGGATATCTTGCGTTACCAACTTCTAAATATAATTAAATTTCTCCATATGTAGGTATGGGTGTGCCTGTAACTCCTCTGAGTTGGCAGGAAGGTGCCTTAGTTTCATATTTATAATCTGTACTCTCTAGTAACTCATTTGCACATTGTTTCTTAATTAATGTCGCATGTGCGCCTGTATCTAGGACAGCGATTAAATGTCGGTTATGTGTGCTGCAATTTATTATTAAATCTAGTAGGTTCGCACCTATTATCCTGGTGGGTAGTTCATGTGTGTATTTGGGTTTATTACTGCTATTTAGGAAGGAAGAGGCAGAACTGTTGCTTCCGAATTGGGATCTAAAAAAGAACTTGAATTGACTTCTATGGGAAGACCTGAGTCATATCCTACGGGATCATCATACATTGGGGGGTCTTCTTCAAAAGTGTACTCTGGGTAAACTGACTCTTCAACGGGTATTTCTACGTACCGAACCATCCGACCTTGCTGATTATATTGGGGTCTGGACATCGGGTAATAGTGTGGTTGACCTTGTGCTCGTGATCTGTTTGGTGGGTGGTTCTGTTGAGGTTGGGAACTAACTGGTTTCTGCGAATTGGAGGGCTCTTGGGAACGTTGGTGATTTGATCTCTGGAAGTGGGGCCTGTACCCTACAGGTGCTTTGTCAGCACATTTTTGTCGGTCGCCACGGCGATGACCATGTTCATTAGAGTGGAAGCAATAAGGAGAATAATTGCACTGACTCATCATGTGCCCAAAACTATCGCAATTAAAACACTGAGGAGGAGGAAACGCATTCTGGGTTTGTGGGGCTTGTTTCTGAGGTGGTGTTCCCTGCATCGGCCTCGATTTATAGGGTTGTTGTTGTTGTTGCTGCTCCTGCTGAATGTAGTGTATGGGGGTATATCTACCCTTCCGGTAGTTCTGGTTCACTAAGTCTGGCTACACTTACTAGTTTGTCAATATTTAGATATTCTTGAAATTTATTTTAGGTACTATGGGTAGGTTTTGGTAAATGGTTGCTGCTACTATTATGTTTCTTTGTTCTAAAGTGAATGTAATGTCACATGCATTTTCTGCGGCTCGGAGGGTTTCTCGTACGAGTTTATGTGTTCCTGTAATAAAATTATTTAAATCTTCATGTTCTTCTTTCTTCCATTTGGCTTGGAAGACAGCTTCTAACGTGGCTAAGGGTTGTGCGAGTGTCATTTCTTTGAAAAATTCTAATACGTGTTTTTTAAAATTGTCCCAAGTTGTAACTTCGCTAATGGCTGAGACGTATGTAACTATATCGTAGGCATTCCCTTCTTTAGGGTCGATAAACCTTTTACCTCCACTAATCTTTATATCATCATCGGTGATGTTTTCGTGTAAAGAATATTGTTCTGGAGACTCAATCCAAAGTCTTATGCGTGGTTCAACAAAGTCATTATCTATTAGGGCGGGTCATACTATGCATTTTTTTTAAATCAATGGAGAGGGGTGTTCAAATGACATATTTTTGTGTATAGAACACAATTCTGAAGAAAATATGTAATTCTGATAACCCTAACCTACATCATTTTGCAGTTGATTATTATTAAATTGTTGATTATTTTACTATTGTAGTTACCCCAGAATATGTCTTCTCACGTTTTCTATCATGGCTGCTCACGTTATCTCTCATAGAGCATTGTTCTAACTAATTCATATAAACACATATAATGTAATTCATATAATAATAATAATATTTAAATACTCAAATAAAAAGGTGTGCCATTCCACTTAATTGTAATTATCATACAGTTTGGTATATGAAATATTTTGACGGTTTTCTGGCGCGCATAAGGCCATTTTCTGAGCCACCTTTCTCAGAGGCTAGAATGTAACGTTTCAGAACATTCTAAAACGTTTTGTGAAATATTTGAAGTGACTCATGATTTATGAAGCTATTTTACCACCTCGGCTTGCAGTGAGGGGATAGATTTAGTGATTATCTACTGATATTTTTTTGTTACTGTTCACATGTGAGTATTATTCTGTTATATTTTAGAAAAAGCTATTTCTACGCATATTATAGTGATACATTGAGCAAAATTTAATTAACAACTTTGATTTGAGCTAAAATTAGGTGGTTCATTTTTAGTACAACTGAGCAGTATGAGGCCTATTTCAATGTTCTAAAGAATATTTTTAGGATGTGTTTCTTTAGTTTTTTTAGAGTACATGAACAAATTATTTGCATTACAGACAACAGATAAATTAGCATTTTATAACATTTTGAAACCAAAAAAGCATAATGTGTTTAGCATTTGCAGATAAATTTGTTCTTGCCCATTTCAGCTCTTTTTTTAACCAAGAATTTTGCGCTGAAAAGAGTTAATACCTGTCTGTAGTGGATACTTAACTGTTGTATTATTGTTTTTATTTCAGTGTGAACTCATTAAGAAAATGGCTCAAGTCAGAACAAGGACGAAATCAAGTTCTCATCTGAGTAATCTTGTTGGCACTGGCCGGGAGCTGTTGGTGTCTGAACTGCCAACTGTGAGGGATATCCTGATGTATGGCATCTACTTGAGGAAGCAAAGTGAAGATGACAGGAGGAACTACCCAGTGGACAAGCTGGTGAGTGACATCTACCCTGGTCTGATTTGTCAGTGGAGCAAAGCTAATGCTCTTTTCAAGCCACCTGTTATCAATGAAAAAGTGACCATCATGTCCAAGCTCAAGGAGGTCTGGAATCAGGCAGTGAAGTTTTCTCTTGGGAAGGGCAAACTTGATGCCAAAGAGAGGTTCATTGTCAAGTTAGACAAGTTCTTTGATATTTTGACTTGCAAGTGTCAGATTACCAGTTGTGAGGGGGGAGGCTGTGAGGGCTGTGTTATCCAAGCCCACATTAACTGTTCCTGCAGCAGAGAGAAAAAGATTCCTGTGAAAGATCTTGCCTACATCAAGGGACAGAAAGAGAAGGTTGGAAGTAAGAGACCACACAAATAGGGGGTCCTGATCTACCAGAGCACAAGAGACAGGTGAGGACATTGAAAAGTCAGTGGATGGAAAGGAAGGCAGAGAAAAGGAGAAGGAGCAAGGAGGAAAGTGCTGCAGTAGCAGAGAAGGCAGCCAGGAAGGATGTTAAGAGATTTTTGGCAGATGGTGATGAGGATCTGGAATTGGAGAGAAGTGGTGATGAAGATGAGTTTGTTCCTGAAGTTGAGCTCTTCCCTCAAACTGACCCTGAGCCAGCAGCTTCGGCAAAGGTACAGAAAAACTATGATGAGATTCAAAACATTGCCCTTGCTAGTGTAAGGTATGGCATAGGGCTGAGGCCAACTGCAGCGATAGCAACAGCAGCTCTGATTGACGCAGGAATCATCACAAAAGACAATACAAGTAAAGTGATTGATAAGAGCAAGGTCAAGAGAGCACAGGAGAAGTTGATGAGAGAGCTGTGGGAACAGTTCGAGAAGAAGTGCAGGGAGGAGGGGGGGATCTCTTGCAATTTAGGGCGGGTCGTACTCAGGTGACAACATGAATCTGAAGGAAATCCTACCATCAGAGGTGTCTAAATTATGTGTTTTTACATGGGGAATTCAAATATGAGCTTCTTTTTTGGATAGGATAACTCTAACCTACATCATTTTGTATTTCTAAATTGCCAATTTTACCCTTTTGAACCCCTTTATAATATATTAAAAGATATATGGTAAATCATTTATATTGACAAGGCCAAATCAACTTTACATATATTTATTAATAGGTGAACTGCATGTATATCACTGGATATAATTACAAAGATCATTCACCTGACATCTTGAACTTTGCCAGGTTGCACAAATCCTGCTTTGACTCAGACTTGGACATCAGCTTCCTGCTGGTCTCCTGAGCCCTGATCCCTCCATCCCTCTTTTCCTGTGAGAAGTACTTAGGAGAAGCCTCAGTCACCATTTTAACAACCCTCTCAATGCTTTGTGTGTGGCAAGGCCAGTTGCGCACCTCCATGGGGGTGTTGATGAAGTTTTTCACCTCTGAGGTGCTTAGAGAGCAGGTGAGAGGTGGCTCTGACACACCTTCTGACCAGCTGATCAAGTCACCGATGCTGGAAGCATCACAATTGATGTCAGGTGTCCTTCTGCTCCTAACAGAGGAGTCCCCCAGCTGAGTGTCCGGGTCCCCCTCTCCCCTGATGGCCAGGATTCTCTCCACCCCTTCAATCCTCTCCTTCTGATCCTCAGAGCAGAGTAGTGTTTGGAGGATGACTTCACTGTGGGCATACCAAGCAGATCTTCTCACAGTTGGCATCACAATATCCAGCACCTCCTTTCTCTGGGACTTGAGGCAGTCCAGTTGAAAGAGGATGTGCCTAGGCCATTCGATCCAGGAGTGCTTGACCTTCACGTTGAACCAACATGGGTAATACACTCCAATGATGAATTCCACAATGAATTGCAGAGTTTTCAGGTTCTTTCCTTTAAGTCCGTCCTTTGACACCCAGAGCCTGAGAAGTCTGTTCGCTGTGGTGAGCCAGCGGCTGTGGTTTACTGGTTCTATCTCTAACAGAGCCAGCCCTGCAGGAAGTACTCCATCCCTGACTGCACAGACAATTTTATAGCCATAGTATTGATCAGTTGAGAGAATCTTGAATGACCTTGTCAGGAAGCTTGATCAGTGGAGGGCCAACAGAGATTCGGGTGAAGTTTGGATTGATATCAAAGTCTGTAGCAGAATCAAGGAGCTTTCCTATTGGCCCGGATAATTTTTTGTCGGACAGAGTAGGGCCATCAAGGTCAACAATGAGATGGCGCAGGGGAAGTTCAACAGTATGCAGGTTGCACACCAACCAGACCAGCTTTCTCCCCAGGTGCAGCTCCAGCTTCCGCATTACTCCAGCTTTCACACCAGTGTTGACATTTGTTGAGTCTCCTCCAATGGCCAAAAAGGTCTTATCATAACCCCTCTCTTTCAGCCAGGCAAACAGGACCTTAGCAATCTTCTCCGCATGTGACTCCTCTTTAGTTGCTTTCTCTGGGGTAAAGTGGAACAGATAGTAGCTGCCAGGCTCACTAACAACACTATAGTGTTCTTCCTTGATCTTTGCGGGAAAAGATTGGTCACTGCCCTCAGCTTCCATCATCACATAGCTTTTTCTAAAATATAACAGAATAATACTCACATGTGAACAGTAACAAAAGAAATATCAGTAGATAATCACAAATCTATCCCCTCACTGCAAGCCGAGGTGGTAAAATAGCTTCATAAATCATGAGTCACTTCAAATATTTCACAAAACGTTTTAGAATGTTCTGAAACGTTACATTCTAGCCTCTGAGAAAGGTGGCTCAGAAAATGGCCTTATGCGCGCCAGAAAACCGTCAAAATATTTCATATACCAAACTGTATGATAATTACAATTAAGTGGAATGGCACACCTTTTTATTTGAGTATTTAAATATTATTATTAGTATATGAATTACATTATGTGTTTATATGAATTAGTTAGAACAATGCTCTATGAGAGATAACGTGAGCAGCCATGATAGAAAACGTGAGAAGACATATTCTTGGGTAACTACAATAGTAAAATAATCAACAATTTAATAATAATCAACTGCAAAATGATGTAGGTTAGGGTTATCAGAATTAAATATTTTCTTCAGAATTGTGTTCTATACACCAAAATATGTCATTTCAACACCCCTCTCCAGTGATTTAAAAAAAATGCATAGTATGACCCGCCCTACGTCTTGCATCCTCTTTGATGGGCGGATTGACCTGACCAATGTGATGATGGAAGCTGAGGGCAGTGACCAATCTTTTCCCGCAAAGATCAAGGAAGAACACTATAGTGTTGTTAGTGAGCCTGGCAGCTACTATCTGTTCCACTTTACCCCAGAGAAAGCAACTAAAGAGGAGTCACATGCGGAGAAGATTGCTAAGGTCCTGTTTGCCTGGTTGAAAAAGAGGGGTTATGATAAGATCTTGTTGGCCATTGGAGGAGACTCAACAAATGTCAACACTGGTGTGAAAGCTGGAGTAATGCGGAAGCTGGAGCTGCACCTGGGGAGAAAGCTGGTCTGGTTGGTGTGCAACCTGCACACTGTTGAACTTCCCCTGCGCCATCTCATTGTTGACCTGGATGGCCCTACTCTGTCAGACAAAAAATTATCCGGGCCAATAGGAAAACTCCTTGATTCTGCTACAGACTTTGATATCAATCCAAACTTCACCCGAATCTCTGTTGGCCCTCCACTGATCAAGCTTCCTGACAAGGTCATTCAAGATCTCTCAACTGATCAATAATATGGCTATAAAATTGTCTGTGCAATCAGGGATGGAGTACTTCCTGCAGGGCTGGCTCTGTTAGAGATAGAACCAGTAAACCACAGCCGCTGGCTCACCACAGCGAACAGACTTCTCAGGCTCTGGGTGTCAAAGGACGGACTTAAAGGAAAGAACCTGAAAACTCTGCAATTCATTGTGGAATTCATCATTGGAGTGTATTACCCATGTTGGTTCAACGTGAAGGTCAAGCACTCCTGGATCGAATGGCCTAGGCACATCCTCTTTCAGCTGGACTGCCTCAAGTCCCAGAGAAAGGAGGTGCTGGATATTGTGATGCCAACTGTGAGAAGATCTGCTTGGTTTGCCCACAGTGAAGTCATCCTCCAAACACTACTCTGCTCTGAGGATCAGAAGGAGAGGATTGAAGGGGTGGAGAGAATCCTGGCCATCAGGGGAGAGGGGACCCGGACACTCAGCTGGGGGACTCCTCTGTTAGGAGCAGAAGGACACCTGACATCAATTGTGATGCTTCCAGCATCGGTGACTTGATCAGCTGGTCAGAAGGTGTGTCAGAGCCACCTCTCACCTGCTCTCTAAGCACCTCAGAGGTGAAAAACTTCATCAACACCCCCATGGAGGTGCGCAACTGCCTTGCCACACACAAAGCATTGAGAGGGTTCTTAAAATGGTGACTGAGGCTTCTGCTAAGTACTTCTCACAGGAAAAGAGGGATGGAGGGATCAGGGCTCAGGAGACCAGCAGGAAGCTGATGTCCAAGTCTGAGTCAAAGCAGGATTTGTGCAACCTGGCAAAGTTCAAGATGTCAGGTGAATGATCTTTGTAATTATATCCAGTGATATACATGCAGTTCACCTATTAATAAATATATGTAAAGTTGATTTGGCCTTGTCAATATAAATGATTTACCTTATATCTTTTAATATATTATAAAGGGGTTCAAAAGGGTAAAATTGGCAATTTAGAAATACAAAATGATGTAGGTTAGAGTTATCCTATCCCAAAAAGAAGCTCATATTTGAATTCCCCATGTAAAAACACATAATTTAGACACCCCTGATGGTAGGATTTCCTTCAGATTCATGTTGTCACCTAAGTACGACCCGCCCTATATCTATGGTTCCCTTAAAAATTAGGACAGTGTGGGGAAAGTTTAGAAGTCTACCTAAGTTAATATATGTTGGGGAAGTGGTTTGAGACATGTTGGCTTTTGCTTAATCTGAAGTTTGCATGTTTGGAAATATGTTTGAAGGGCGCGTGGTAGGTGGAAAAATGGGTGTAGGGGAATTTTCAATGTCAGAAAGCGCACCATGTGAATGTGAAGGTACTGTTAATGTATTCTAATTTGATCTGCTTGACTCATCTTAATCTATGGAATGATCACTTGAATGGCTTTCCTAAATACTCTATCTAAGAAATACACAAAAAATAAATGCATAACAATTTGCCTAACTAGGAAAAAATTTGAAAAAAATTGTAAAAAAATAAAAAAAATGTAAACAAAATTTCACTCGAATGTACCTGAATGTACGGTAATATTATGATTGGCACATAAAATAAAATGGTTCTATACTAACTGTAATAGTGAAAATAACTCGGTTACAATAAAAAGAAATGTATCACTGGTGTATGGAATGTTCACTGTTTTTTGTTAATTCTGGCTTGATACTAATTATTAACTGTTAATAATACTGACTTCTCAAATGTTTAGAAATTACTTTAAAAAAAGAGATCTGTACTTAACAAGATTCCTACGGAGAAATCCTTGAAGACGTGTCCTAGAGACGTGTCTTGCTGGCCGGTAGCCGGACGGGATGCCGAATGCACTTTCGCCGAAAGTCAGGAAGCCGAAGCCAAGACGCCGAAATGACATGAAGCCGAATAGACATGAAACCGAAAGGACATGAAGCCGAATAGACATAAAGCCGAATGGACATGAAGTCGAATGGACATGATATATATATATATATATATATATATATATATATATATATATACCTAACCTAACCTAACCTAACCTAATCTAAGCCTAAACTGCTAAAAACTTGGAAGCGAACAGGCATTTAATGAAATTTTGATTGAACAGGCGTCTATAGGAATGGACATTTCCAAGTCTAACAAAAAGTATGACGCCATTAACGAAAGAATAAAATCCATTTTCAGTTCGTATAATAAAGAAGAAGGATTGGCTTTCCTAAGAGCATTAGCTTCCAATTTTAAATCATCCTCTGATAGTTTTTTTTATTTCTTAAATATTCCAATTATATATTTTAATATTAATTTATTAAACTAATTGTTTTACAATTAAAAAATCATCCTTTGATAGTGTTTTATTTCTTAAATATTCCAATTATATATTTTGATATTAATTTATGTGCATTCGGCTTCATGTCCATTCGACTTCATGTCCATTCGGCTTCATGTCCTTTCGGCGTCTTGGCTTCGGCTTCCTGACTTTCGGCCAAAGTGCATTCGGCATCCCGTCCGCACACGTGCTGGCCACTTGTTCCTGGATGAAGAATGGGCGTGGAGAACTTGGAGTCGTGATACACCGGTTGAATGGTGGATGTGACGAACTGGAAGCCGTGACACTCCTGTCAAATGAATGTTGATTCTAGTTCCAGGGTCTGGAAGACTGGAAGAATCCTGGATGCAGAGGTCGCCAGTTGTTAACCCCTCCATCTATGGCCTTGGTCGGTTCGATGTTGACGGGGGTTCTGGTTAGGTGAGAGCAAGATTTGTTACTCAAGAGTAGCTGGTACCGTATAGGGAATCGCAGTAGTTTTCTCCTATACTACTCTCCGACTTCTTCTTGTTGTGGAGCGGAGGATTCTGTGAAGCTGATTAAATTCTCTGAAGGTTCCCCGATTTTTCTTGTAACTGATCGGAAATTGTTTTTCTCTATTTAAGACTAAGTTCTCTGAAGAGAGCAAGGCTCGAAGAAGAAGATAAAGACTTTTTCTTACGGTAATTTACTGCTAAAATGTTACAGGTAATGATCAGCCTCTAAGTTAGATCAGTCTAATCAGAATAAAACATTGGAGAAATTTTATGGTCTTTTATACTGAATATTTACTGACATCATTATTATTAATGCTGATCTGCGTTTGTTTTTTATTCTCAATAGGCTGATTTACTTTGCAAAACATTTAAAGACAAAACAAATATTTTTGCTGTAGCAGTGTCTAGACTGCTAAGCAAGAGGAAGCCATATTTTTGTGTTAAACCGCATATTGACAAATCTGATGTTATGATTTGCCGAGTTAACTAAAAATGGAAATTGAAATGTGCCCATCACGAATTACAAACAAACATGCACATGGGTGAAAATTAAGATTAAAAATTAAACGTCAAGTGGGACATGACTTCATCTTTTACAATGAAGAGAGAATGCATACAGGAAATGAACAAGATTACATTATTAACCTTAGTATACAAAATCATTAAGTTGTTTAAAAAGAAATAATTAACCACTTATAAAATAGAAAGCAAATAAAAAATGCATCCAAACTTGTGTAAGCGTTATGCGATTTTGGACGTTATACTAAATGATTAAGTACTTTAAAAAAGAATAATTTACCAATTATAAAATAGAAAGCAAATCAAAATTGTATCCAAATTCGTGTCAGCGTTATAGGATTTTGGTCTTTATAAGTCAAAATGAATATATGAATAAGAATATAAGGATTATATAAGTATACGAATGAACATAAGAATTATATGAATGAATATAAGAATTATATGAATGTAGGAATTATTCAATGTTCATTTTTACACACACACACACACACATATATATATATATGAGAGAAAATGGTGTTTTGCGCAAATGACTGTAGATAAGGTGGGTTTAAAAGGAAGTAAAATAAAATAAACCTACAGTAAATTATAGTCACCCACGTATCTAAAACAAATTACATAAATTCATTAGCATATTTTGATTTGCAAAATACGTTTAGGAAAATAATATTGGTTTAAATGTCAACTTTTCACACCAGCTCGTAGAGATAGTTGCCAGATTCTCCACATATAATTATTGTTCAGCAATTAGCTCGTATAAGGTGTGCTGAAATCTTTGTCAACCAGGTAATTCCAAATAAGTTAGTATATATGGTATGGGTGCTACTATAGCGTGATTCCTACCTCGATTCGGCGGTCTACCTTTTAATTATAGCTTCTTACCTTGTTTACTAATTGCTTGTCTACATTCCAATGTCCATCGCCCTTGACGATTGGTTAGGTTTAGTCATGATATTTTCGTTAGTTTTAACGAAAATATCGTGACTAAACCTACCAATCGTAGGTAGACCACATACTATAGTAGCACCGAAACTATTTTTTAAATAAATAAAATTGAATAATAAATAGCATTTTATATTTATTATATTTTCATTTATACCTTGGATAGGAATCACACTCTACAGTACTGTAGTTTCGAACCAAAACGGGTAGGAATCACCCTATAGTATCGAAGTCACCGGTAGGAATCATGCTATAGTAGCACCATGGTATGTTCTGGGATATATATATATATACCCGCCGCAAAATGACTTCGGACCATCTAACATTTTGGAGGAAAAGCACAAACATCATTATAAAAAACCAAATATATTTAAAAACTTAGTTACATCAATATGAAGTCATGGCTCCCTTGTTCTTGAGGACCCCCTGGAGCCGTTTGGGCATGGAATCACTGAGCTTCCTGAAGTAGTCCAATGTCATCTCCTTGCACCACACCTTTATCAGCTCCGTCTTGAGGTTCGCGAGGTGAGGAGTCTTCTTCTCTGCCATGATCTTCTTCATGTAATGCCAACAGTTCTCGATGGGGTTGAGATCGGGGCTATTGCCAGGCCACTCTAACACCTTAATCTTCCGCTCATTAAGCCACTTCGTCACCTTCTTGGCCTTGTGACAGGGGGCACTGTCGTGCATAAAAATCTCACTGCCGTGAATGGCGAAGTGGTTCCACAAATGGTCGTTAAGAACGTCAATATAACGGTCACCGTTCATCATCACATTCTTGGGAAGGAAGTACAGACCCCCATTTCTCTTCTCACCAGAAAAACACCCCCACACCATCACTGATTCAGTCGGTATCGTGTAGGCCGGGTGGTACCAACTAGCAGATGACGGGCGTCGCACCTTGGCAGATCGAATCTGGAACACCTGGAACATGCTTTCATCTGAAAACATCACCTTCCTCCACTGTGCCGATGTCCAATGAACGTATTTCTTTGCAAAGGCAACACGCTGCTTCTTCATGCGGTCGGTGATAAGTGGCTTCTTGGCGGCGGTACGGCATGGTAACCCCAAGTCCTTCTGCAGCCGGTGCTGGATCGTTCGAACAGACATGGCTTCCAGCAGCTTGGGATGGTTCTTTTTCAATTGAGACGCTGTAAGTCGAGGGTTCTTCAACACTTCTCTCTTTATGAGGTTATCCGTGGCCTTAGACGTCTTCCTTCGCCTTCCACCACCGAAATTGTGCTTCGGTACGACGTTGGGTGGTAGGCCTCTAGCCGCCGCCAGCAGCTTCATGATGGTTGACTTCGCCCGACCAGTACGCTCGCATATCGTCTTTATCGGGACGTTTTCTTGCCTCCACGCAAGAATACGGGCCTTCTCCTCAACAGAACAATACTTCCCAGGCATGTCCACTACACTTTAAGAAAAATAAAGAACACGAACGACTGCACACAAAAATCCATGAATTCTGGACGCGGTACGGCAGAAACACAACACCCCGACGTCACCTCTATCTAAACACTGACGAGTTTTGCCTCTGCGGTAGCATAAAGGGATCGACTAACAACATGCCAGATACTTCCAGACAAAATATTTTACTCGGTAGCGTGAGAAATACAAATCGATTTCAGACCGCTTTCTCAGCGGAATATCGTACGAAGGTCCGAAGTCATTTTGCGGCGGGTGTATTAGTACCTATAATATATTATATATATATATATATATATATATATATATATATATATATATATATATATATTATATATAATATATATTATATATATATATATATATATATATAATATATATATATACACATATATATATATATATATATATATACAGGGCGTCCAAAAAAATGTATACACACTTTAAATAATTATAAAGGCAGTGTTTATTAAAATACATTTCATTTTCAAAATGTAATAGAATCTACAGACATTATTTAATTGTTTTGTCAACGCCTGTTTTCAAACTGACGTCCGTTCTGGTCCAGGCACTGCTGATAACGCGAAGCAATGGAATCGCAAACATCACGAAACATTTCGTTTGGTATTTGTGTGCATTCTCGTTCAATGGCTGCTCTCAATTCAGCGACTGTTGCAGGTTTTATAGCGTAGACTTTGTCTTTTAAGTATCCCCATAAAAAAGTCTAGTGGTGTGAGGTCTGGTGAACGCGGAGGGTATTCTACGAAACCCCTTCGTCCAATCCACATCGTGCCAAGTACCACTCGCAATATTCCACTCTTCAGTCCGGATCATCTTCATTAATAGCATGGACTAATCTTGGAATGTAACTTTTCCATTGACAGCGCTTCAAAATGCGTTGGACAGACGATTCTGAAATTCCTACCTCACGACTCGCTTGCCGCACAGATTTTCTTGGACTTTGGTGATACGTTTCCAGTACTCTTTCTTGCTTTGTAGGGCTTGTCGATGTCCGTGGTCTTCCGGAACGCTTCTTGTGGACATTCTGAACAGTTCCATCGGCTTCAAACTTATCTCTAATTCGAGTGATGGTAAGTCGCGTTGGTGGATCTGTTTGAAACTCCCTCCTAAACTGTCTTTGCACTTCAACTGCGTTTTCACACTTCCAGTAGCATTTTAGAATGAATTTCCTTTGTTCAAAGCTTAGTCTGACTGCCATTATTAATTCTAATGGGTTTAACTTGGAAAGAAAGAAACATCAATTGAGCTATCAGCTGTTAAAGTGTGTATACAGTCCAGATTTGAATCCCGTAGACTACGGAATATGGGAAATGTTGGCTGAGAAAGTGTACAAGCATAAGATCCGAAATGTCGAACATTTGAAAGAAGTTATCGTACAAAAATGGGAAGAAATTACCCAAGATCAAGTAGATGAAGCTATGATCAATTTAGGCCCCGATTACGAAGGGTTGTAGAGGTTTCTGGCAAACATATCGAACAATTTTTTTAGTCTTATAATTTCGTTTTCTTTGGAAATTGTAAAATTATATGACATGTTGTAGTAAAACTTTTATATTTTTTTAATTTTTGACGTATTGACGTGAAATTTGGTACTGACTTAGTTTATTTGTTGCTTATTTGCCTAAAATAAATTATTTGTCATTTTGTGTAAAAATAAATGTACAGTAAACATTTTCGTCATGCTCCTTTTTTTTTTGCGGACCCTGTATATATACAGGGCGTGTGTATACGCCCTGTATATATACAGGGTCCGCAAAAAAAAAAGGAGCATACGAAAATGTTTACTGTACATTTATTTTTACACAAAATGACAAATAATTTATTTTAGGCAAATAAGCAACAAATAAACTAAGTAGTACCAAATTTCACGTCAATACGTCAAAAATTAAAAAAATATAAAAGTTTTACTACAACATGTCATATAATTTTACAATTTCCAAAGAAAACGAAATTATAAGACTAAAAAAATTGTTCGATATGTTTGCCAGAAACCTCTACAACCCTTCGTAATCGGGGCCTAAATTGATCTATAGCTTCATCTACTTGATCTTGGGTAATTTCTTCCCATTTTTGTACGATAACTTCTTTCAAATGTTCGACATTTCGGATCTTATGCTTGTACACTTTCTCAGCCAACATTTCCCATATTCCGTAGTCTACGGGATTCAAATCTGGACTGTTAGGAGGCCAATCTTTTGGGTAAAGCAATTCAGGAACATTATTTTCTAAAAATTCAATAGTTGACTTAGCGGTATTCGCCCGAGCGCCATCCTGTTGGAATAAGAAGTAACCATTATTCGCCAATCGTCTCATTTCGGGCAGCATTTGTTCCAACAAAGTTTCAGTGTAATAGCGGGCGTCTACTTTGATGTTTGGCTCTACGAAAAAAACAGATGTCTTGCCTAGTTTAAACACACCGACCCATACCATTACGCTGGCAGAAAAATGATTACGGGTAGCATAAAGTCTATCACCTGGTATTTCATTTTTACGATTAACTCTTGAATACACTCTGTCATTTTGGGAATTTCGCGGTGGTTCTACCGTAAAATTCTTTTCGTCAGTAAAAAAGCCGAGGTCTACTTTTTCGGGAGTGATATTTCTTAACATGCGTTCAGAACAAACAACTCTTTTCTGTTCGTTAATTTCAGTTAATTTCTGCCCGTGTATCCGTTTATAAGGTTTTAGTTCAAGGTCGTTTTTAATAATGTTTCTGACGCTACTTTCGGATATGCCAACTCATTAGCAATTCTGGACGGTGTCACGTGAGTCCCTGGTGTGCCTTCTTGACTACAAATTCTTAGTTCCACATCTCTGATGTTTTCTTCGATTCGAACTGATCTTGGCCTCCCGCTTCCTTGTTTCCTTTCAGTACTTTCAGTTTCGTCGATTTTTCTTAACAGCTTGTCCAAACCTCCTTTCGACCATGGTTTATTCGGAAACTCTTGTAATAATTTTATTGCGCCATAATTTTTATCAAGTCTATAATGTTTTATTAATATTTTATCTTCTTTAGAAAAGGGCATATTATCATTTTTATTGATTAAAATTATTTAGGCATCTGAAAAAAATAATTTAAAATGAGAAAAACAAAATTTTTACGCGGAAATTCACTTTTTTAGTCATTGCACGTTTGTGGCCATAAAATATTTATTTTATGACCGATTTTGATGAAATTTGTTTTATACAACTCTGGGCTCTTTTATCTTTAGCTAGATATATAACATTTAAGGGTGCGGCAAAAAATGGGGGCGTGAGAGCAATTTTCGTCATGCTCCTTTTTTTTTGCGGACCCTGTATATACACCTATATGATATATATTATATATATATATATATATATATATATATATATATATATATATATATATATATATATATGTAATATATGTAATACGCCTCTCCCCGGGTTTGGGGAAAGTCAGGATGTCACAGATTACTCGAGAGAGGATATTACTTAAGCACTGCTGGATGCAGAAACAGTTCGAAGTTCGTATTCCCAAAATCGTGGAGTACTGTGTGGGATCGTGCTTTTCCATTTCCCCGTTATTAAAGTCCAAAGATTAAAAAAAACTCGACGTCTCATACGGTCTTTAATTTGAATTTAGACAAGATAAATTTAACTAATTAGAGTGAGTCAAATGTTTCTTTTAATAAAAAATAAAAGTTAACTAAACTTCAAAGATAAGAGTAGTTGATCCTTAAATGTAAAATTAATCAAATTATACGCTAAATAATGCTGGAGTCTACCGCCTTTTCCTACCTACGGTCAGAACTCACTCAGCCCAAATTTCCGATAAACCCAATGTCCTCAAAAGCGATATCTTTAACGAGCAGATAAATTCCCATTAATTCCACTCGGAGAATGATCCGGCGCAGCCCATCCCGTCTTCAATCTAAGTGTCCAGGCTTCGGATCCCTCCTTATATACGGCGGAATCCGACTTTCTCTTACACCAGAAGCTCAGCTAATAGTCCAGTCAATCTAGGCTATATTTTTGGTCAACCTGGAAGTAATTGTAACAGAAATGGTTTCATTGTTTTTGACATCCCCAAATATTAAAAAATAACACATTAAAAACGTACCACCATTGGGTGAGGCAATTTTTCAGAAAAATGGAATTTGCATTAACCCCTCACACCCCAAGGTTGGTAGGTCAAAATGACACCATCTTGTATTTTTCGTCCACAGCTAACATTTAACTTAAATATTTTTTCTTCAAATTTTCAGTAATCCTTCCTAGATGGTTAGCAAATATCGACCGCGATTGTAGGTGTTATTGACCATTGCTCAAGTACTCAAGTAAAATTGACCATTGGACATCATAATCGTAGAGGCTTTGATTAGTTCTTTCAAATGAACCCTAATACCACTTGTCTATCCTTCATAGTTTCGAAGATAATATATATTTTCATATTAACGAAGTTCACTTGTTTTGATTTTGTTTTGTGGACATAACTCTTGGATAAACTCGGATATTGATCTGAAATTTAGTTTATAGAAAAAATACATGCTATGTCAACTCAAATCAATACATAACGATTTTACAGGGATAGGAATTTTGATATAGCCTATGCGTGATGGTGAGTTAGTAAAAATCTGGGTCTGTATTATTTTCGTCACTGTTCTTTGCATTCTCTATGTCCAAAGGGTGCTCACAGTTCAGACAAGAAACGCCTTGGCATTCGCCACACAAGGATGAGCATTTCAGTCCATTCTTGAAACACGTACATCTCGCGTTCTGACACTCTACCTTGCAGTTACATCTGAAAAGTTTTAGTAAGCTTTCTGGTGCTGGAGCTTTCGAGATATAAACTGGTTGCAGTTTTCCTCTTTTCACAGTCCAACCCCATTCTCCTGGATCAAGATCTTGCAGTCCTCTCCACACTTGCACTTGGAGGTAAATACGCAATGAATGGAATGATGCAGCTGCGGATTTTGGAGGCAAGCACTCGGAAGACACAACTTTCATACTTGCAACAACTTTTCGGTAGAATCTTGTGACAGGAAGCTTATCAAGCGAGCTTTCTTTTTTCCGCCATAAACAATAAGCAACAGCTTTTCTCCAGCAGTAATAACTTCTCTTGTTGATGTTGAGTTGTTGAAAACTTGGCTTAAGCGTTGAAAACTTTCGTCTTTCTTAAACTTTTGAAGGGCCACATCTTTACCAATGGAGAACAATCTGGACGTTGTATCACACCCAAGTAAGGCGTGAATAAGCAAGATTGCTTCGCAAATCTTCAATCCTAATTTCGATTTAGCGTACTTGATGTCCCACAATTTGGTTTTCGCTTTCGATCGAGTTTTTTGCTCTGATGTGAAAAATATTCTGTGACCATCTACATCAGCATGATGGAGCAGGAGAATGAGTAGATCAGTATCTTCTGCAATAACAACTGTTGGTTTACTTCTGGCAGATTCAATTGCTGTCTGTACAATCAAAAGGTCTGCATCACCAGAAGATTGGATTGCTTTCATGTTTTCTTCGTTCATTTTAGTCGCCAACATTACTAGAAATCTCTGCTTGTTGTCGAGGTTAGTAAGAAACTCGTCTTTCTTCATATTTAGCTTCATTTCTCCTGTTAAACGTACAGGTATGCCCTGCTTGCCTTTGGTTCTACGAATGTGGGTTGTATCTTTGGTACAAGGCTTCCCGTCATACCCATCAAATACAACGACTGTTCCCTCTCCGTAATGCTTGAGGACGTATTCTACATAAGTTTTGCAAATCTCGTTGTATGTTCTTACTTTTGTCCATTGTACTCTGTGGAGTAAGGATCCTCCATCGAGGACATATGAAATATCTTTAGGAAGTGAAGCATCTGATTCATCAGGCGCAGTTGAAGACCAGATAGAATTTGCTAGCTGTGGTTTATTTGCTTCCCTTAACAAACAGCCTGTCTCTATAAGTGCAGGAGGAAATGTGCACAGCTCATACGAGAATGCTGTCTCCAAGTCTACAGCTGATCCCATACCTCTGACAGTGGTTATTAGATGTTGGAATAACAAGAGGATCAACGGGAATAACTTCTTCATCTATCTTTATAGTTGATCTTGCTTTCATTGTTATGGCCATGTCTTTCTTCTTGAACGTATAATCTGCAACTGGTTTTCCGGACATTGAAGCAAGAATGTTGCTTCCAATAACCTTGGCATTGTCTACATGAAGAAGGAAGTTTCCTGTTCTTTCGGCTTTTATGAATGTGCATAGTATTTCGACCATTTCTATGTATTGCAACCACAGTTTTGCAATTCTCGAGGAATCTAAGCTATGTTTGTAGTTCTCCAATTTCTCAATCATCTTTTTGAAGACCTCCTCCTTTTCTACATCTTCCGAACTTATTTCTCCTGAGATTGATTTATCAAGTAAATCTGAGATCTGTATTAAATCGAAGTTATCAGCAAAATTGAAAACATCTTTTGACTGAGTGTATTCTTCATCATTGTCTAACTTAATAGGGCTCTCGTATATTTCTGACATCATTATTGCAATTGCATGAAGGGCACCTACAACTAGTAGATGACCACGAACGGCTCGAGATATTGCTTTCCCACTCAGCATGTGGGGCACCGTGTTTTCAGCATAGACAGTTTCTAACATTGTCTGCAGTCCGGAAGAAGTCATGAGATGCCAAATAGATCCAAGGAAACTCATGGCAGTGTGGAGCCCACCAAGTCGCAACACTATTTCTTTCAAAGGGCTTGCATCATCCACACTTTCTTGGATTTCAGTTCCATTCCATTACAGTGGCTGATCAAATGTTAGTACCGGTGACATGTTGTAGCACTTTGCTTGCTCAGACACAAAATGCATGGTAGACAAAATGCACGATTCGTCGCTGGATTGCATATCGATCATCGGCATGAATATAACGGAAGCCTGTCCAGGGTGCTCTCCTTTATGCACCATTTGCATAAAGCCATTCCACAGTGGTCGTTGAGGTTTCAGCATCCAGGCACAATTCCACAAAATGTTGAAGCAACTTGTTGGATCATCGGCATGAAATTGAAATTGATGCAAATCTTTGTATATTAAGGCGCAAGAAGATTTTCTGCGAGAGCGAAATATGTGAGTTTCGATGCTGCAAATGTCCACGATCTCCTTTGATGTGACATCTATTCTTGGCACTAATTTCGTGGAAGCTACCTTGGGAGTAACTGTAACAATTATACCCATACGTGGAATGTATTTAGACCATCGATTGTTCTAATATTGTGATCAACATTGTCACCAACATGTTGTATGAAATATTCATTGTCAATTCCTTCAATTTCTGTCCCATGATGATACGCCACACTTCTTTCAAACTTCTGAACCTCTGAGTAGGAAGAGCAAAATCCATGACTGTGTAAAGAGTCAATCAAAAACCTTGATCCAAATTGTCTATGCATTTGCACTCCCAAGCCAATCTGAAGTGGGGCAATTATTGCTGTTGGTCTGACTGCTTGCATTATTGCCTGCCCAATAGAGGCAATTCGTAGGTCACTGCTTTTGGCAAAAAACATCTTTTCAAGCAGTAATCGTAAAGATTTGGGAAGAAATTCTTTGCAACGGGCACGAGATTCTATGTCTTGGGTGGATGGATACATTGTTGAAGAACTATCGCATTCTTTAGTTTCACTTTTTAGCAGCTTTGCCGCAGTTTCAATAATGCGATTTTTTTCAGTTTGTAAGTCATCTGATATCTTGCTTTTATAGAAATCATAGAGAATATTCTTGGTTTTTGATCTGAATGTGACAACATTGTGTTTCCCATTAATCTCCGTGACAACAATTTCATCTTTAAAATGCTCCATCAAACGACTTTTCAACCATTTGGAAGTATATGCATGACTTGATGAATCTTTCAGATGATCCTCCATTATTGACAAAAGATCATTGATTGTGGTTTGTTCATCATCATTTTCTCGCAAATAATTCGCCACAAAAGCAAAGGCAGACTCTTGAGATTCATCATAAGGCCGACCCCTTTTTAAACTTTGACTCGTTTGTGTGTTACTATCGTATAGTTTTGGAATACCTTTTCCAATACCAAAGTTAGTACTACATGCTTGATGATACATCGCATCTTCTGAATGTAAATCATTTACAAAAGCTATACGCCCTTTTACATCAACTGCCCAGCCATCCTTGCGCTGCTCGCAAACTTTTAGAATACTGATATCAAACTCACGATTCTTGCACATCACTTGAAAAGCTTTATTGTCCCGTTTATCTCTTTCGGTGATGCGATTTTTGCAGAACAAACAATCCAATTTGTAATTAAAGTCGTGATCAGATCTTAAACTAAGTTTAAATGCAGTGGCATCAGAAGATGTGGATGCTTTCTTTTTATTGTAAGATGCAATGTTCTTCTTATTAATATATTGATCTCTACATGATCTGTGTAGTTTGTCTCCAGCTGTGATAAAGATGTCATCGTCTCTTTCTCTGCTAGCATTGCAAACACCCAAGACACCTTTTTCTGTTAGTGTCACATAAGAATCACGGTCATCTATGACTTCTTTACATATTGCACAGGTTTCGAAACGTTCAGAATCCATTTTGACCTGAAACAAAATAATATAATTAATTAATTTTATTGAAAAATTAGTGTTAATTTTGTTTTAGAAACTGATTGGACCTGGAAGTAATTGCATTTTTAAGCGCCAAGTTTTGGATTCAGGCGTATTAAGAAACTCGGATCATATATGATTTCGCATAGCGGCCATCCTGAAAATCCAAGATGGCCGCCATGGTGGGCCTACCGCCCACCTGACAATATCCTAAGCGCTATAATTATATTCCCTGACCCAGAAAATGTATGTTTAGACAAAAATTGTGAACCTACATATATTAGAAACGAAGATATAAGTAAATGCAGGTTTTTCACACGTCGACCATCTTAAAAATTCATGATAGCCGCCATAATTGACAAACTAAGCATCAGACACTATTCTAATTCATTTTAATGGTTTCGTTGACCATTAAAACCTACAGAATGATATATTACAATAAGAAATTGATTGAATAGTAAAACTTTGGTGCCACTTTATTGTTACCAATATTTGCGGCGGCCATCTTCGATTTACGGAAATTGACCTGGCCCGTTTGTGGTAATTTTTTAATATATCATTTATGTTGAGGTAAGGGTGCGAAAACAGTTTAAACCATTTCTGTTACAATTACTTCCAGATCCAATCACAGATTGACTGGACTATAAGCGCGTGAGACGCATACGTGAATGAGGATCTTAGGGCTAAAGCTTGTGTGGCCAGCCCGTGGAATATCCGGTAGCCCGAAGCTTCTCAAGCATCGAAAGTTTGCCATCAAAGTTTGCATAGAACGTGAGAGGAGTACAGTTGGGTACTACGTGGGCGGCCGTTGGTAGCAAAACCTTGTCTGGGATCGTCTGAGGTGACACGAAAGGACACTTCTGCGTACTAATTCTTTTTATTTAGTTAACTGATGGAAATTATTTTTTGACCAGGGAAAGGGTTCTACTTCGAATTACCAACTGGATGAAATTGAAAAAAAATGTCGGGTGAATATTAAGTATTTCAGACGTAATGTACCTCTAATTTAGCTTATTTATACAATTTTAATGTATTTTTACTGTTTTTATTATTGTTAAGAATTAAGTACGTCATATCCGGGAGTTGTTTATAGAAAGTGTGTTTTCGCTGGATAACTTTCGCAAGTTCGCCTTACGACATGAAAGAATTATTGCATGATCTAAAATAGCTATTCTTCTTATAAAAAAGGAAAATAGTATAGCAGGGAAGCAAATTTGAAAGACACAGGGAGAGTAATTAATATAAAACGTACAGAGAGCTATTAACCATCTAACTTGAGTCCGAATCGTCTATCGTGTCGGTCGTACAAGGGACTGTTCCATAAATGGACATTAAAGAAATAAATGTTAGTTACCTTATTGAATTCACATAATTGATAGTGTCCTGTGAAATAAGTTTCTCATCTACTACCTCGGTTGTGGCATCTTTTTCCTCATATAGGCACTGCGAAAATGTTAACATGTCCAGGCTGAATGGGTAGATTGACCAAGTGTATGTATCTTAGCAAATCATGTTCATTAATGAGAGTGACCAGTTTTTTGGTCGTGTTGAATCCAGTAAAAGTTACATTGTTTAAAATTAATGATTTTAAATAATTTAGCGTAAATAAACAACGTAGAAAATCCGATTGGAGATTATTATTTGATAACTTTAATTTATGTAATCTGGGGAATGTGCGTAGAAAATAATTATACGTTTTTTCTGACGTACACTCGAAGTGTATTTTGTCTAAGTGTAATTCTTTTATACGCACAAATATTCGTAAAGAGTTTAGTTTCTTCGTCTTAAAGATGCGACGACAGTGAACAGTGAAAAATAGAAACTTTTAAAGTATCTATATTTGGCTTTAGGGGCGCATATTTTTTTATCATAAATCTCTCCATTTTATTGAAACAAACCTCAAAATAAACAGATGTTCTCGTAGATATGAACAAATATAAAACAGAATTTCAATCGGAAGGTCGTCTAACTCCATTTTTCCGAATTTCCAATGTTCTTATTCTGAAAAATCAGTTAATGCATTATAAAGATTTAAAATTTCTATTTTAGCACTTTCTATTTTAATTTCAAAACACTTATTTAAGGTCTTACTTGTATGTTTATTAATTAATCACTAATCACTAATCGCAAATTTGCGCATGCACTTATCACTTATTAGGGTATATTAATCTAATGAGTTATATGAACAATCACTAAAATTTAACTTAAGCAAGCAGTGGAATATATTAAGAGTTTTAAGTCGGCGAGTAGGCCATCTCTTCGTAGCCGGGGTTCTGCGTTGGTTCGGGTCGACGATAAGATCGAACGGAAGGTGGTAACCTTCTCGATGGACCCGGTTTCGTTGGAGAGAAGTTGAGCCTATGTGGGGGGGCTCCGTGGTGGCGTTGGAGACCTAGTCATGGGAACTTCCTCATGGGGGTTAGATGCTGAGGATCCTGCCTCTGCAGGTGTTTCGAACCTGAAGGTCGGTGATGAATGAGATGAAGGTGACTGCACTTCTGCATATGGTGATTCCTATCATGGCTGCTCCAAGGATGAGACAGATGGTCAATGTTGAGTACGAGATGATGGAGGATTTTCCATCGTCGTATTTCTCCAAGGTAATCTTTCTTAGATAGCGGGTCATCTTCAGGTTTACTCCTTGTGGCAGGGAAGCGTTGAAATGCTTTAATTCGGGCCTCTGTAGAAAATGACGAGTTTACGATGTACTTTATTTCCAGGTCGTCTGGTGGTGTAGGGAGATGCGTCTTTAGGGTGAAACTTCGCGGATCAGAACAAAATTTAAATTGATGAGATCATTTTATGATCCGTAAAGACGTAGTAGCCTTCTGGTAGGGCAAAAAGAGCCTGTCCTGAAGATTTCGACTTCCTTCTTTCTTGTCTTTTGCTGCTTGCATCTAAAGAGTACAGTTGTAGGTTGAGTCACGCTGCAATAGATAGTGTGATGGTAGCGAAGAAATATCGGTGAAAAGTTCCGCTTTAATATACGATGGAACGTCGTCAGGTTTGTTTCGGAGGTGATTTGAAAAAGTCTAACCTAACACTTATCAGACCCTCTAGACAAAATATCTACACAAAAAATCTTCTAATAAGATATAATTTAATCGATTTTGACTAACTCCTTAATAACGAGTTTTTGGAACTATGTCCTTATATAAATTTTCTTTGTTAATCTAAATTGGCAGATGGTCAACGTGGAAGAGGGTCATCGGAGACTATTGCCTTTAACGGAACGAAAACTATTATGCGTAATTCCTCAGGTGTAACTTTTCTCAGACGGGTTTCACTTACTTGGAAATAGAGAGGTATGGTAGCCTCATGTAGTACGTATGGCAGGAGTCTACCTACCTTGGGCTCGATGTTTTTCAGTACCTGCAGGCAGAAAACTGGATCGAATAAGAAAGAGTCCAGTCGGCCATTGTTAGCATTGACTAAAGCTGTTTTTAGTGTATTTAATCTTAAATGGAGTACCTCAGTGTACGTAAATAAACTATGAGCAAGTATGGAGAGGAAAGTGATGTATTTTTCTTCTTTTAATTCTTTTTCTAAGCTGGCAAGATACACATCCACCGTTTCGTGGAAGGATTGTATGTTTTCAGTAAGTAAGTTTACGTATTTCTTCAAACTGCTGATGTCATAAATGGTGGCGTTGAGTAACGTCACATAGGAATTTACACTTTCAGCGATAGATTTTTCGTTCGACTCATTCGTTTGGATATGGCGGACGACGTCGTCGATTTAGCCTTGTTGGGCCGTGCCGAATGCGAAATTCATGAAGCCTCTGATCGCGTCGATGATTCCTCTCTTCTTCCGCAGAAAGGCTTGATCTTTTAGGGAATGCTCTTCATTTAAGGTGGTAATGAATGCTATTATTTCTTGTTTTGTATCTAAGATTTGGTCTTCCACTCCATGTAACGTGGTGATTAAAATTCCCAACTCTCTTACCGTGTCCTGCAGAGTCTTGTTGTGTTCCGTTCTACAGCGAAGTATAAGTTTATTAATTTTGTTGTCCAGAAAACGTAAGTTTTGGAAGTATGGAGCCATTTTCAAACGCACACTGAAAGTGTACAGTGATCCCTGGGGGATTAGGGGGCTCAGATGTTGCAATAGGACTATGTGGTTGGAAAGGGTTTACGCCCTGGCTCGTAGAGCGCATAGAAATAAAAGGACGGGAGTCATAGTCTGCAACAGGAAACCACGGTGAGGATCCATTTGTTAAGAAAGGAATAAATGTGATTCAATGCAAAACAATTATAATAATATACTGAATTTTGAGTTTTTATTTAACTTTATTCAAAATTAGCACTCGATTCCTCCTGCATCAATCTCTTAACGAGTCAAAATGAACGGATTCGGAATGTTTTTATTGAAAACCTGAAATATACATTTTATTTTACCCCTACATCCTGTTTATATACATTTAATTTTGCAGTATTCCCATGGCAACAGAGAACTTATTTATATTGTTAATTCTCATTATTTGAGTGAACGACAAACTTTTAGCCAGAATCTTAGAAGAACTTCCATCTACTCTACAAATACCTATAAGGGAAGTGGGGAATTATTTAATATTTAGTCCCATGAAGATATCTAATTTCGTTCTCACCTTTCTCTTATCTATCCTAACAATTTAGAAGCGCGCCTAATTTTATAATTATAGATTTCGGAGCGTTAAGCTAAATCAATTTACAGTTATAATGAGGGTTTGGTTGAGTTGTTACACGGTCGGTCTATTTACACATACGCGGTCGTTTACCACCTAAGCGAGGGGTCGGTTGGCGTGATACCAAGGATTTTCGGTTTCCTCATATGTACTTCTGAACCCAAATGGTTCATTAGTTATTCCTTCTTTTTCGGTCACTCCGGAAAAAGTCCTTGGATCCTTTTTCTCGCTCAGGTTATTTATTGAATATTCTTCATTGTCGTCTTTCGGATTCTCTGTATCTTCTAGTTTTCTTTTCTTTTGTGCGTTTATTACTTCGGTTTTTATGTTGTTTAAAATATGTACTCTTTTATTTCTTAACGTGGTCGGATCTTTAATGAGATACATATAATTACTTAGTTTCTCTAGTAACTCGCAGGGACCTTCATAGGGGGCTTTTAAGGCTTTTCTGATGTCTGGTACAAGGGTCTTCTTTATATAGACCTTTTCTCCCTTCTTTATCTCTCGCAAGCTTCTCCTTTCAGTTCTTTGCTGCATTTTACGTCGTTGTTCTTTTATGTTTTCTCTTACCATTTGGTACACTTCGTCCTTCATATGCGCGTGCTTCCATTTATATTCATCCAGATCAATTGGTGGTGTATCTGCTCCATTTATTTCGATAGAAGCAGCATCTCCTCTGCCAAACATTAAAAAAAGAATGGTCTTTCGTGGGTGATGTTATGTATTGTGTTATTGTGAATATACTTAACCAATGGTAAGTACTCATCCCAATGATCGACAACTCGGACTTCAATCAGGGTTCTCAAAACATTTTTTAGAGAGTAATTGTATCTCTCAATTGGACCCTGACTTTCCGAATGAGCCGGAACTCCAAAACTATGATTAATTCGATATTTGGTGGTTAGATGAAACAAGATATCATTCGCAAATTCGGTTCCATTGTCTGTTTTGAGATTCTTCATTCTCCCATAAGTGCGAATGTAGTTTCCAAATATACATTTTGTAACCGAAGTCGCAGTTTTATCCCGTAAAGGATATAACTCTACAAATTTAGTGAATCCGCCAATCAACACCAATACATAGGCAGAATGGTCCCGTGATCGGGGAAAAGGACCCAGCAGATCGGAGTAGACCCAGTCTAGAGGTCCATTACTAAAAGCTATTTCTCCTAAGGGGGCTTATTGCAAATGGCGCACTTTTTATACACTGCCTTATACTCTCAGCCATATCCGGCCAGTAGTATACTTGCAAAATTTCTTGGTTGGTCTTTGACTCGGCCATGTGACCTTTGGGCATGGAGTTATGGAATTGCATCTTGGCTTTCTTCTGCTATTCAGAATCCGGGAGGTAAATCCTGGTGGACTCTTTATTTTGTAGATCCGGGTTGAATAAATTAGCCCTGCTTTGACCTTGAATTTTTCACAGCTCTTCCTTTCAAGAGTTCTTGACACCTTTGATCTTGGTTCTGTGCCTCGCGTATCTCATCTAAAGATATTTCGGAAGTTGCCTCATCCTGCATGATTTTCTCAATCAGTGTACTCGGGTAGGATACATTTCCTATATCCAGATTTTGTCGTCTTCGTAATTACGTTTATTGAATGATTCCCGACTTCCATTTCCGATTCTTCGTCTGGCACACACCGGCTCATTAAATCAGCGATAAAATTTTTCTCTTCTTTGACATACTCAACCGTAAGATCAAATTCCAACAGTGTGATAAACCATTTTTAGTCAATCTTTTTAAGGACTGATTTATGACGAAGCCTATCAAAGGTCGATGATCCATTCGTGATATTATTTTGGATCCTAATATAAGAGCACGGAAATGATTAAGTGCTAGAATGATAGTTAATCCTTCCTTTTCAATGACTGAATACCTCTTTTGAGTATCATTAAATCCTTTACTGAAATATTGCAAGGAGGCTAACTCACGTTCTTCGTTCTCTTGCATGAGAACGACTCCAGTGGCCCTTTCGGATGCGTCCGTATATAAATAAAATGGAGCATTCAGATTATGGTGTCGCAGGAGGGTTTTCAAGATAATTGCCTCTTTGACCCTAGCCAAAGCGTACTCACGCTCTGCCATCCATTACATTCTTTCGGGTCAAAGCATGGATGGGGTCCAGAAGTTCGGCAGCACTGGGAATGTAACACCTGTAGTAATTTATTAATCCCAACAATGATTGAAATTCCTTTACCATGTTTGGGGGTCTCAGGTTCTTTATGGCCTTCACTTTGTCAAGGCTAGGTGACATGCCTTCTCGTGTGATGTCATGGCCTAAGAACGTGACCTTTGGAAAAATTGAGATTTGCTCAGCTTAAACTTTAAATTATTTTCTCTCAATCTCTCTAAGACTGACCTAATGTTAGCCTCGTGTTCATCTCTCGTTTTTCCCACGATCAATATGTCATCTATGAACATATATGCTTGCTTCCCAATTAAGTTATGAAGTAGGTTGCATTTGGAGCCATTTTTAAACCAAACGGTAAAACCTTATATGTATACAAAACTCGCGTTATTTGAAGAAAACGCGGTTAAGTCTTGTGACTTTTCATCCAAGGCTATTTGATGATAACCTTGGGCCAAATCAATGGTTTACAACCATTGATTTCCCCCTTGGCTTCGAAATATAGTTCTTATATCTGATAATTTAAATTTAGATGTTTTTAAGACTTTATTTAAATTTCGATAATCGACAACTAATCGATTTTTGTTCTTTTGTTTTATTAATAAGAGAGGGCTATTGAAGTCACTATTTTTTCGCTTGATCAGCCTCCGACGCTGTAATTCAATGACTTGTGTTACTTCTTCATGATATTTAAAAGGTAATTTATATTGAGGAGTATATACTGGGCCATGTTTAGGTTCGAGTTCT
Source organism: Bathynomus jamesi (assembly GCA_023014485.1). Lineage (NCBI taxonomy): Eukaryota > Metazoa > Arthropoda > Malacostraca > Isopoda > Cirolanidae > Bathynomus > Bathynomus jamesi. The sequence goes on from JAJOZX010000935.1 coordinate 774,780, forward strand.
AGGGAAAGTTCATAGTTCTTTAACAATCCTAACTCGCCCCTTCATTAAAAACCACGTCACTGTAATCCATGACGATCAATTCTAATTGACTCTTTTCTTCTGAGCTTAACTTAGTCTTTCGCACAAAGTCTCTTATTTCTTCTACTTTCTGTTCTACAGACTTTTGCGGTCGCGTAAAATCACTCATCATCTCTCGGTCATAAATTTCCTCCGAGATCTCAGCCATAAACATTTCATGTTCACGATTCATTACACAGTTTATTACTTCCTCTCCTATTTGGTCCTCGACTTTTACTGCATTATACAGACACTCTCCGGATTGTTTACATTCCTCTTCCCCGTTATAATTGCAATATCGTAAAACCGCGCCAAACACTTTTAACCTCTCGTTTGTTACCTTGACTCGGTCGTTTACAGACTTATTTTCCACCACTAATAATATGTGTCCGTCTTCATTCACACATGCTAGTTGACGTTCAATATGTAAATTAGGAGGGAGTCTTTCTGCCTCTATTACCAATGTGAATCCTTCTTGTAGCGGAACATGTGGTTGTAATTCTAAAAAGGCTCCTGCCAAAGGGGCTATTAAAGTGGACCTTTCTCCTAGTGTAAGAGGGATGTTTACTACATTCTTTCCCCAAATTTTGGTTTCCCTGATCTATAGGTTTAGTTATTTTTGTTACTACGGGTATTTAACTCTGGTTTATATATATCGCAAAACCTGTTCCTTTACCTTCGATCTTTATGTGATTATCTCTAATAAAGTCAGCTCCTATAATTATACTCAACCATACAGGCAAGTCCTTAACAATTAGGGCATTAAGCTCATATACATTTTGTGCAATTTTCATTTCTGTCTTTATTTTTTCCCATAGTAGTTAGTATTTCGTCATTCACAGCCTTATAACTTCGACTAGTGTTACTTGATGTCTTAATCTAACAATATCAATTAATTTCTCCTTAAAACGACAAATATCAGCCCCAGTGTCGATTAGTGCCAATGACGTGACCTTATCTAAGGTCACCTGTATGACTGAATACTGGAAAACCCGCATGATGTACCATAAAAATTTTGCCTTTCATGTTCTGTATCTCCTACAGCATTTATTCTAACCGAAAGATGCATTCGTTCCTTTGTTATTTCATTTGCACTCTCATGTGAGGATTCTACTTTTTTAACCTTTTTTTCACTCTATTTCTGTTCTATTATATTTCGCATCACTAATCCATTCACATCAACTCATAATTTCGTCATTTAAATTCTCCTCATTTAATTCCCGTACGTTCTGGTTACTATTCATACGTCCGTTAAGACGATGTAAACTACTTCTGTTCTCACAGTGTAAACATGAATCATACTCTGTTACCATATTTCTCACACTCTGATCACACGAGCACATATCATAAGCTCCGTTCACACGATTGCTTTCGATTAAGGAGTCAGTTTCAGTCCCTTTCATTTCTTTTATATCTTCCGCACTTAATTCATACATTTCATTCATTTCATTCGTACATTTAGTAAATACCTCATCGGAACTCATTTCACTCAATTTAGTTCTTGGTTCGCTGCCAAGGACGCTCACCTGCATTCCTTCGCACGCGTTGTTTTGTCCGAGTGAAGTAGACCCCGATTCCAAGGTCATACCGTCCTTCAAACTCACTCCATTCTTTCTCGCTCCACGGTCACTTTCGCTTTCATTCATCTCAAGTATTCTTCTCTCGTACTCATTTGCATTTATAATTTTCATACCGTTACTCTCACTCGGGGCATCTTCTCTAACCTCTTCATTTATATTCCTTTTATTACAATCGTTTATTTTTCCTTCTATTTTCTCCGGTGATATTTGTCTTGCTAGACGTTTTTTGAATTTGTGCTTCGTTCGTCGTCTTCTGGAAAGATACTCGGCAAGGCGACTTGTCTCGCACAGGAGAATTGTCGCCTTTCGTGGCGGCCGCGGCGAGTCGCTTCTTCGTTTTTTTCAATTCCTTGAGGAAGTTCTTTCTCTGTCTATCTCTCGACTGTCATTTTTGCTTCTATATGGGGACGGACTTCGATCCCTCGTCATGCTTCTGTATCCTCCACTCACTCTCTCGTGAGGAGAATGGTTTCTCTCTCTTCTCTCTTAAAGAGAGTAGTTTTTCTCTCTTCTCTCGTAAGGAGAGTAGTTTTGTCCTCTCCTGTACTCATGTGGCGAAGGAGATCTATATCTACTTTCATACTTGTAATCTGTCCGAGAGGTGTAATTTCCTCTACTATTTTTATCTCCTTCATCGAATCTGCGGCCATTGTGTCGTTCGTACGGCGAAGAATTTCTTCCCCTTCGGTAATCGTAAGGTGATGAATATCTATCATTCCCTCGGTCATACCCATCTCTTCTCCGACCTCTATCGGACGACCAATCTCTTCAGTGACCTCGATCATAATCTTCCCTTCGACGACCTTCCCGTTGATAATTCTCTCTTCGGGCCGGAGATGCAACTCTACGGTTATCATGCCCGTCTCTCTCACTAGTTCTTTCATCATCTCTAGTCTTATTTTTCTCTAATTCTAAAGCTTTCACACGTTCAAGTAAAGGGCAAAACCTAGCCTTGTCCCGGTTTGTTCACAGACATAGCATTTAGTGTTATTTATAGAGTAGGTTTGTACTTGGGATGGCGATCCTAAACCCATATTTCATGCCTCGTTTTGGACCATATTTACTTGAGGATTTAGTTGATTTGAATAAACAACGGAAGGAATATTATAAGGGTACATCATCTCAGGATGCATCGGGGGATACATCTGGGGATGCATTTGTTGATAAGGATTATAAGGGAATTGAAGTGGCGTAGGGTGGTATAATTGATTTGGGACTGGTAGAGATCCCGTAGGGGCACAATTTACAGCATTTTGGGAGGTCTGAGAATTATTTGATGAGTTTATACCTAAATGGGGAGCATCTTATTCTTTTGATCTTTTTATTTACGGCCTCGTCTCTGTCGCTGTGTTTCTGCCAGAGCTTTCGAGGTAAGCATTTTAGGATTACCTTGTTTATAATGAATGGAATATCAATATTTACAGCTTCATCGCCCGCGTCATCCTTTAACGATTCCGCTTCGCGTTTAATGCGATATACAAATGAAGTGAATGACTTACCCTGTCGTCTATATTCCCTTTCTAAACTCATCAACCTATTAGTTATTTCATCACGCCTATTTTGAGAGTAAAGATCGGCGCAAGCATCGAGAAACTGCTTCCACGTTTTAACACTTTCTCCAAAGCCTACAAACACTCGTCTGTTGGGGAGAACCGAACATCGTATAGCTAACTCTATGCGTATGCGATCACTGTTTGTCCGTCCTTCAGGGATCAACCTGACTATTTCAAAACTAAAGTCCTGAAGTGACACGTAATTTTTAACTCCACCCTCAGCTGTCGCGATTAAATATTCGGCAGATGAACCTTAAAATGTAGGACAGATTTCAGCAGCCTGTGAAAGATTTTATCTTCCTCGAGGGTAAATTCGTCCTTCTTTCTATGGGAGGAGGATGCAAAACCCTAGCACTAGGCGGTCTTGAGGGTAGAGAAGGAGGAAATGGTGGGAGAGGAGTTCTGCTCTCAGCGTCTCTAGTATCCTGGCTAAACGGCATATTGGCGTTACAGGTTGTATCTAAGGATATAGGCCAAAATTCTATTGAATCAGAATCTCTAAGATTTGATAACAGGGGTTTAGGTTCCGAATTAGTTTCATAATACAAACAGGGTCGCTTACATTAATATCTCTTCTGATGGGAAGGTTTACTTCTCCTGTTGCTTGGATTCCGGTAGGAGACATAAAAACTTAATTGTGTTTCATAATAACAGTGTAACTTTATGTTGTTTTTATAACAACAGTTTAAAGGAAATTTGAAAAGTAAAACGATAAACAATGTTAGTCTACTTAGGTAAAATTAAAGTTTGAGCTTAAAACAACATGAAGAAAACCAAATTTAGTATTACGCTACCAACCCTTATTGTCGTGCATTCCTGTCGTCAGCACTCAACTGCTAATGGAACAGAAAGTATGAAACGGGAACAGCCGAGGGTCACACACCAGCCACCAACTATAAGGGGGTCACCCCAGGATCAGACGTCACCTTGGGAGAGGAAACTCGAACCCTTCAACATTTCAGTCGCGCATTTGCCCTATTTCTTTGGCTGTCTAACAGCAGCTAAGGGGCTTTTCCTCCAACTTTAAAACATTGCGATAAAGCTTTTAAAGTTTCTAAAAATTTATAAAAATTTTGCAGTCACAACTATTATATAGTTATAATTACTGCATATAATTCACGAATTCCATCGTAACGGAATTACACAGCACAACCTCTTTAGGTTATTTTCAAGCCATGCTATTAATAGAAAATGTTGGAAGTAGTTATATAATAGTTATTTTCTAAATGTGCCTAGCCATACCTTCACTACCGAACAGAAAAAGGAAGATATTATTATTATGAAACAATCTATGTAACGGGATTACTTGCCTCTGGCAAATGGTTTTACTCAGTTGCAGTATCTCCAAGTTGGTAGTTTTTCGTGATTTTTTTGGTGAAAAAAGGAAACAAAGGTCGAGTATGGCAGATTGTAAGTGTATATAAATTCTGAAATTCTGTCAAAGCAACGCTATTTAAGTTTGGGTTAGTCAATTATCGTGACAGAATTATATGACTCAACATTATGTCATGAAGGACAAACAGACTAAATTTCAATGAGTCACTTACTCAAACTATCAGAGTTTCTTCTTTTAAAAATTCATAATTATTTTTCTATAAGAATTCATGATTAAAATGAAATATAATTTAAAAGGGAATTATAGATTTTTCAAAATTTTTAAAATAGCTTTATTGTCACGATCCGTGTGCAATTCATGAATTATATCTAATAAGTAGATTTCATCTTGTAAAGCATGCACATTTGCTAAAGGCAGTTTACAACTGTATACAGCATCTGTATTTAATACTGAAATTATACTCATCTATGAAAACTGTATATATGTTCCTAAATAAATAAATAAATAAAAGAATAAAAAAAATAAAGTGAAAAAATAGTGCTGAAATTTTTGCTTGTAAATATCATGTATAAAATAATACATAAAATATACAGGGTGTTTAATAACATGTGGGACACATTTTCAGGATGGATTCAGGACCTGAAGACAATGAAAAAAGTTTACATAAACATATGCCCGAAATAGCTTTGTTTCCGAGTTACAGCCCATTATCCGTCTTACCATTAAAGGAAATGCTCAAAATGACCGCTTTGCGCTTGAATAGACGCCTGAACACGCCTCATCATAGACTGTCTGACATGTTCAAACATTCCAGGTATTGCTCGGATTTTCTGGCATCCTTGTTCTACACGTTGGCGAAGCATTTCAACGTTGTCAGTGGGGGTCACGTAAACGATGGATTTCAAATGACCCCACAAGTAAAAATCGAGTGGATTCAGGTCTGGAGAGCGAGCATGCCGCGCAATGGGTCCTCCACGGCCTATCCATTTATCAGGGAAATGGTCATCCAAATAGTCTCTGGCTACTCGACTAAAATGAGGCGGAGCGCCGTCATGCATAAACCAAATACGACGTCGGACACCAAGAGGAACTTCATCCAGTAAATCGCTTAAATCATTCCTTAAAAAATTGGAATAAGATTGTCCTGTTAATCTTCCAGGCAAAACAAAAGAACCGATTAAGTTGTCGGCAATAAGTCCTACCCATACATTGATACTAAATTGTTGTTGGTGCCTTGACTGGATGATGGCATGCGGATTCTCTTCGGCCCAGTAATGAGTGTTGTGAAAATTAATCACGCCATTTCTTGTGAAGGCAGCCTCATCAGAAAACAACACGGAGGATAGAAAAAGAGGATCGCGAGGACACTTTCGAAGGAGCCAAGGCAAAAAGCCTCTCGTGTTGGGAAATCAGCTTCAGTAAAGCATTGTACTCTCTGAATGTGATATGGGTAAAGCTGTTGGTCTCGTAAAATTCTCCACACAGTTGTGTATCTTACACCCTCTGCTGATGCTATCCTTCGGGTGCTGACACCAGGATGTTCCTCCACGCGATTCAGGACCCGCTCCTCCAACTCAACAGTTCTGGCGTTGATTGGTCTAACACCATCTGAAACTCGCTTGTTGAATGATCCTGTATCACCAAGACGCTCGTCTATTCTCTGAAAGGCCTTCTTATCTGGCAGACGGCGATTTGGAAACCTTTCCGCATACAGACGTCTTGCTGCGGCCGCATTACACTCTGCAAGTCCATACATGAGATGCATGTCTGCCATTTCTCTGTTTGAATAAGCCTCCATTCTCACTTCAAATGCACACTATCACTGAATAGCACAAATCTTTTAAGGTTTTTTTTATTGGACTGCACTCATTCACGGTAAGAAGTTACGAATGCGAACAGTGAAACACTGCAATGCACCTCTGACTGACTGATGGCTCTAAACTCAATGATATTGAAACATGTCATACGAAACATCACAATCGGCAAGGCCATACATGAAATAAGTCTCGTACAAACTCACAAACGTTGTCGGGAAAGCAGTGTTTATAAACAATTTGCGGAAAGAATTGCTGGAACACAAAACGGGCTGTATCTCGGAAACAAAGCGATTTCGGGCATATGTTTATATGGATATTTTTCATTGTTTTCAGGTCCTGAATCCATCCTGAAAGTGCGTCCCACATGTTATAAAACACCCTGTATATGAAAAGTCCTTATTACTATTGCCGACATAGATTTCCATTTCTATTTGACTAAGGCTGTTTCCTCATAAACAAGATGATTAAATCTTAATTACAGTAGTCGGGAAGATGCAGCGAACTTGCCGCGGATGCGTCTGTTTGGTTTTCATACATGACAAAGGAAGATGTTATTGTACTTTTGGAGAATTCCTTATTCGTATCTTCTTTTTCTTTTTATGTTAATAAGATAAAAAAGTTACTTCAAACTAATGGAATACATAATCAGAAATTTTGAATTCATCGTATAACTATTTTATGAAATACTTTTGGAAAAGGAACTTGTACAAAAATGCTTTTAGTGGAATAATTACACTTTCTAAAATGGAAAATCTCAAAAAGCAAATTAGTGGGGAACTGGTAACTAGTTTGAGTCAGACATCGACACTTTAAAATTTACCTTAACTTAACCTAACATACACACACATACACACAGAAATGACAAAAGTAAATAGATATTTTTAGTTTTTCCATAGTTCTTTGATTTGATAATAAAAGTCAATAAATATTAACAGATTTATTGAATGAATATATTTAGAATCTTATTGCTTTTCCTTTTGCATTATGTGAAGCTGACACATTCTGGCATCTCATTGCGGAGATTTGCCATTTGTTCTTGACGATAATCATCGTGGTGTCTATTTACTTTTTCAAATCTGTATATATTAAGTCGATCAGATGTCGTAATCCTGGTAACTAAGTTGTATACGATTCATATAGGCAGATATATTTTTCTATACTCGACTTTTAACTAATTAAAATATTACATAATATAAACAAGTGATGGAATGAAAAAAAAAATCAATACCCGAGATTCGGGACTGACCTCCATTTGCCAATAACCGGATGCTAAATCGAGAGATGAAAAGAAGAGGCTAGCTGAAGGCTGAATGACATCCTGCTCCAACAAGTCCTTGATGTGTTGCTCAGTAGTTACTAATTGGGAATGTGGAACCATTGGTTCGGCCCAAAGGATCTCCTTTTAGGGCAATCACATCTATATTTCTTATCAGGAAATCGAGAAGTGATTCCAGTAGTTTGGGATCTTGTAATGTTGGTGACTCCTGAAGGGAGTGCCCTAGACATTTCTTATATTCTTCTTTTAATGTTGAATGGTTTAACTCTAAAGAACTGGAAACACGATTTATAGCACTGGTGGGGAAATCTGAATTTATTTCTAGTGTGGTAACAGTTCCTATTCTCTGATTTGAGGTTAAATCAATAGGTCTTTTTCCTTTGTTTAAACAAACAATAAGGATAACTGAATTCTGACTATGACTAAGAACTTGGGCAATAAGAACATCTTTCTTGAAATTACTTTTCTCTGTAATAAGACTACGATCTGACTCTAATAGTTTTCCTCACCGTTTATACTTTAGTTAGGAAACAAATCTTCTCATATGCTACTGTTATATGCTCTGTAGGGCACATGAAAAACTGTGAATCTGACTCTGGTTCGGTGATTAAAATTTACCTTATTGGCTGAAAAATCATTTCAGTTGGATTTCGAATCTCAACTGCTGAGTTAACTGAAACTGGCTGATTGAAAACTGACTGACTGGAAACTGACTGTGTTGATCCTACTGGATTCAACAACTGGAACTGATTTGATTACTCGGGGGGCTGATTTCTGGGACGGTTGTCCCTCTGGATGCAACCGACTGACTTGAACTGCTATAAACTGGAGTGAGCTTCCTATTTCTTTCGGAAATCCGAACTAAACTGATTCTGTTAGCATTAGGCTGAACGTGCGGCACCTGTCTATTATTCTCATGGAGAGGGAGTGTCCTATTTCTACACTTAACTAATTTTCCGGGTGAGTAAATTTCCCATTGATTCCGATTGAAGAAATCCATACCTAGTAAGATATCTGTCTGAAAGGTGGCGACTGCGTCCACGATACAACATTTTGCGGGATATACCGCGTTACCAACTTCTAAATATAATTCGTTTTCTCCATATGTAGGTACGGGTGTGCCTTAATTTCATATTTATAATCTGTACTCTCTAGTAACTCATCTACACATTGTTTCTTAATTAATGTCGCATGTGCTCCTGTATCTAGGAGAGCGGTTAAATGTCGGTTATCTGTGCTGCAGTTTATTATTGAACCTAGTAGGTTCGCACCTACAATCCTGATAGGTAGTTTATGTGCGTATTTGGGTTTATTACAAGTATTTAGGAGGAGGAGGCTGAACTGTTGCCTCCAAAGTGGGATCTAAAAAAGAACTTGAACCGACTTCTATGGGAGGACCTTTGTCATATGCTACGGGATCATTATACACTGGACGGTCTTCTTGGAAAGTGTACTCTGGGGAACATGATTCTTCAACGGGGTACTTCTACGTACCGAACCATCTGACCTTGCTCATTATATTTGGGTCTGGACATCAGATAATAGTGTGGTTGACCTTGTGCTCGTGATCTCTTTGGTGGGTGGTTCTGTTGAGGAACTTACTGGTTTCTGCGAATTGGAGGGCTTTTGGTAACGTTGGTGATTTGATCTCTGGAAGTGGGGCCTGTACCGTACAGGGGCTTTGTCATCATATTTTTGTCGGTCGCCACGGCGATGACCATGTTCATGACAGTGGAAGCAGTAAGGAGAATAATTGCATTGACTCATCATGTGCCCAAAACTATCGCAATTAAAACACTGAGAGGAGGGCGTGCATTCTGGGTTTGTGGAGCTTGTTTCTGATGTGGTGTTCCCTGCATCGATCTAGATTTATAGGGTTGTTGTTGTTGTTATTGTTGTTGTTGTTGCTGCTGCTGAATGTAGTGTATGGGTGTCTTTTTACTCTGCCGGTAGTTCTGGCTCGCTAAGTCTGGGTAATGTTCCCTTGTTTTATTTATGGCTTCACTTACTGGTTTGTCAATATTTAGACACTTGAAATTTCTTTTTAGGTGCTACGGGTAGGTTTTGATAAATGGATGCTGCTACTACTATTATGTTTCTTTGCTTTGAAGTGAATGTGATGTCGCAGGTATTTTCTGCGGCTCGGAGGGCTTCTCCTACGAGTTTGTGTTCGTGTAATAAAATTATTTAAATCTTCATGTTCTTCTTTCTTCCATTTAGCTTGGAAGATAGCTTCTAATGTGGCGAATGGTTGCGCGAGTGTTATTTCTTTGAAAAATTCTAATAAGTGTTTTTTAAAATTGTCCCAAGTTGTAGCTTCGCTAGTGGATGGGACGTATGTAACTGTATCATGGGCTTACCCTCTTTCGGGTCAATAAACCTTTTAGCTTTCCTAATCTGTATATCATCATCTGTGATGTTTTCGCATAAGAAACGCTGTTCTGGAGACTCAATCCAAGGTCTTACGCGCGGTTCAACGAAGTTATTATCTATGGTTTCCTTAAAAATTAGGACAGTGTGGGGAAGGTTCACAAGTCTACCTAAGTTAATGTATGCTGGGGGAGCGGTTTGAGACATGTTGGCTTGTGCTTGTTCTGGAGTTTGCGTGTTTGGAAATATGTTTGATGGGCGCGTGGTAGGTGGAAAAATGGGTGTAGGGGAATTTTCAATGTCAGAAAGTGCACCGTGTGAATGTGAAGGTACGGTTAATGTATTCTAATTTGGTCTGCTTGACCGATCTTAATCTATGGAATGATCACTTGAGTGTCTTTCCTGACTACTCTATCTAGGAAATACACACATAAATGCACAACAATTTGTCTAGCTAGGGAAAATTTTGAAAAAATTGTAAACAAAATAATAAAAAATGTAAACAAAATTTCACTCGAATGTACCTAAATGTACGGTAATATTATGATTAGCACATTAAATAAAATCATTCTATGCTAACTATAATAGTGGAAATAACTCGGTTTCAATAAAAAAAATGTATCACTGGTGTATAGAATGTTCACTGTGTTTTTTGTTAATTCTGGCTTGATACTAATTATATATTAACTGTTAATAATATGACTTCTCAAATGTTTAGTAATTAATTTGAAAAAAGGATCTGTACGTAACAAGATTCCTACGGCGAAATCCTTGAAGACGTGTTCCGAAGAAGTGTCTTGCTGGCCACTTGTTCCTGGACGAAGAATGGGCGTGGAGAACTTGGAGGCGTGCCACATCGGTCGATTGATGGACGTGAAGAACTGGAAGTCGTGACACGCCGGTCAACTGAATGTTGGTTCTAGTTCCAGGGTCAAGAAGACTCGAAGAATCCTAGTTGCAGAGGTCGCCAGTTGTTAACCCCTCCACCTATGGCTTTGGTCGATTAGAAGTTGACTGGTGTTCTGGTTAGGTGGCAGCAACGGATTTGTTACTCTGGAGTAGCTGGTACAGTACAGGGAATCGCAGTGGTTTCTCTTATACTACTCTCCGATTTCTTCTTTTAGTGGATCAGAGGATTCTGTGGAGCTTACTAAATTCTCTGAAGGTTTTCCGATTCTTCTTGTAACGTATCGGGAAACTGTTTTTCTCTATTTAAGGCTAAGCTCTGTGAAGAGAGCAAGGCTCAAAGGAGAAGACAAAGATATTCTTTTACTGTAGATTAGTTTACTGCTAAAATGTTACAGGTAATGCTCAGCCTCTAAGTTAGATTAGACAATCAAAATGAACATTGGAGAAATTTTACGATGAAATTTTTAATGACATCATTATTATTTAATGCTGATCTGTTTTTGTTTTTTATTCTCAATAGGCTGATTTATTTTGCAAAATATTTAAAGTAAGGTAAATATTTTAGTTGTAGCAATGTCTAGACTGATAAGCAAAATATTTGAAGATGAAGCCATAGTTTTGTTTTAAACCGCAGGTTGACGGATCTGATGTTATCATGATCTGCCGAGTTAACTAAAAATGGAAATTGAAATATGCATTTTATTATGAATTACGATTAAACATGCGTATGAGAAAAAATTAAATGCTTAAGATTTAAAATTAAACGTTAAGCAAGGCATGACTATCTTTTACAACGAAGAGAGAAAGTATACAGGAAACGAACATTGCAGAATTTAACAAGATTACATTATTAAGCTAAATCTGAAAAAAAATTATTAAGTAATTTAAAAAGAAATGTCATTAATTATTCAGCTGAAATAAAACAGAAAGCGAATCAAACAATTTTATCCGAACTTCGTCAACGTTATGCGAATTTGGACTCTATATGTAAAAATGAATATAAGACGTACGTACATATGAATATAAATATTATATGAATATAAACATATATGAATATCAAAATTATATGAATATAAAATATATGAATATCAAAATTATAGGAATATAAAATATATGAATATAGGAATTATTCATTGTTCATATATATATATATATATATATATATATATATATATATATATGGAAATGAACTCAGAATGGTTCCCTGAGGTTTTTTATGATACACACAGACCGTGCATGGAACAAGGAACTCTTCTAGGAAAATTAAATCCACTATAGTCCGAATAAGTAATGGTAAATGACAAACTATAGTTTTTTCTTTTTCATGATGTTAGCCCGACGTGGGCAACGGGTCACTCGCCCACGTCGGGCTAACATCATGAAAAAGAAAAAACTATAGTGTTTGTCATTTACCATTACTTATTCGGACTATAGTGGATTTAATTTTCCTAGGAGAGTTCCTTGTTCCATGCACTGTCTGTGTGTATCATATATATATATACACAGGGTGGGAGAAAAGTCTTTAAGGATTTTATACATACAACTATTTAGTTAAACACATTATACAGTTAAGTGTTCACATGACTAAACAAATCAAACATAAATCTATAAAAATGTTATTCTTCTTTTTAATGTTGAAAGTTTGAGCCCAGAGCGTGTGCTCAGAAAAATGCCCCCACCTTTCTAAGAAAGAGAGCCAAAAAACAAGGTCTCCAAGGCTCACAATGACATTTTATTTTTTATAAATTTTGAAAAGATTGTGAAGTAGGCATGAGTGAAATTTTTTTTTTCAAAATGCCTCTGTGTGGGAAAGATGCATATTGGGGAAAGCATCAATGTGCTAAAATATTATCCTCCTATTATTAAATTTAAGATGGGCACACTGAGTTTAAAGTTTCAGAAATATAACAAATATTGTTGAATTTTACCATTCGTTTAATGTGACATTCCAGTCATATTTCAGAAAGCCTGAGGGCAAGGATGACCTGTATGTCTAAAATAATGATTATATGATACGAATTTCCTTCTAGAATGTTTGTTACTACAAGTAAATTTGGCTCAAAATATTGAACAATGGCAGAAAATTCTTGAATTTTATAAGTTACACTATTCATCTATACTAATATTTGTGACGGTCAAACTGCCTGCGAACTTTCCTTCTTTCTTGGTTTCTTATGGCCAGCCAAATCACTGGCCAGATTTGGATGAGACTTGGGGAATAGGGGTAACTGAGGGAGGGGAAGAACAGAGGCTATGGGGCGTCGGCCTCCAAGGTCATCTGGGGTCGCTGGAGGCCTCTGTATTCTGGATTGGTTGAAAGATAGTGACATCATAGACACGTCATAAAAGATATTGGCAAAATGGGCTGAGCTCTAGCATATATATATATGGGAATGAACTCAGAATGGTCCCCTGAGTTTTTTATGATACACACAGACAGTGCATGGAACAAGGAACTCTTCTGGGATATTTAAATCCACTATAGTCCGAATAAATAATGGTAAATGACAAATACCATAGTTTTTCTTTTTCATGATGCTAGCCCGACGTGGGCAACGGGTCACTCGCAAAGAGGTCCCATAAATATAGCTTCCCTCACCAGCTATCAGCAAAGCAGACAGGATCCAGCTTTGGGACATGGATCTAGGGTTTAAAGCAGCCTAGCCCTGCTATAGTGGACTATAGTGGATTTAATTATCCCAGAAGAGTTCCTTGTTCCATGCACGGTCTGTGTGTATCATAAAAAACTCATGGGACCATTCTGAGTTCATTCCCATCTTGAAACGGACATGCTCTGTGCGTTGAAAAGTGGACGCTCAATTCTGCCAGTCGAGGTTTAAGTTTTGGTTTTGGGCTAAAAATATAATAGTTACCCCTTTTTCTTTGATGTAATCAATCTGACGTGAAGGCAGCGAGTCTTTTGCTTATATTGAGGTTCTAAATGTAGCAGGGATAGGCTGCTTTAAACCCTAGATCCATGTCCCAAAGCTGGATCCTGTCTGCTTTGCAGATAGCTGGTGAGGGAAGCTATATTTATGGGACCTCTTTGCGAGTGACACGTTGCCCACGTCGGGCTAGCATCATGAAAAAGAAAAACTATGGTATTTGTCATTTACCATTATTTATTCGGACTATAGTGGATTTAATTATCCCAGAAGAGTTCCTTGTTCCATGCACGGTCTGTGTGTATCATATATATTATATATATATATATATAAATAAAAGAACATAGGCTATGTGGTGGCATCGGCCTCCGATGTCATATATAACCGGGTCTCGATCCCGGTGCGAATGGATTCGTATTCAGCGACGCTAACCACTACACCACCGAGGCGCATTTTATATATATATATATATATATATATATTAAACGTGGTAACAGAGCAATGCTCAAAAATTTTCGGCCAGTGGCTCTTACCTCACACCTTATAAAGTGCTTTAAACGTATAAGTAGAGCCAAAACTACCTACTATCTACAAGGAAAAGACTTATACAACCCAAATCAACATGGCTTCAGGTCGGGAAGATCATGCCTGTCACAGGAGAAAATATTGGAAACATTGTGTCGAGGACAAAACATAGATGTAATATATACGGACTGCTAAAGCCTTCGATAAATGTGACGTTCGATAAATGTGACAGCTTCACCTAGCCTACTAGGTGTAAGCTGTAAACCCTAGATCCTGTCCCAAAGCTGGATCCTATCTGCTTTGCCGATAGCTGGTGAAGGAAGCTATATTTTGGGGCCTCTTTGCGAGTAACCCGGTGCCCACGTTGGGCTTTCCATCATGAAAAAGAAAAAACTATAGTATTTGTCATTTATCTTTACTTATTCGAACTATAGTGGATGTAATTTCCCAGACGAGTTCCTTGTTCCATGCACGGTCTGTGTGCATTCTCTACATTCTCTACAGTAAAATTATTGAATGCCCGGTTAGGTCAACTGTACGCCTTTGACGACTGATTAGGTTGAGCCTTGATATTTTCATTAGTTTTAACGAAAATATCACGACTTAACCTAACCAATCGTCAAAGTCAAACAATTAACTTAACCGGGCATTCAGTTAACCTAGCAATTAACCTAACCGGGCACACCCACACACACACACATATATATATAGCGTTCAACTTCCACCCGGGCAACGCCAGGTGGCTCCGCTAGTATAATATAATGCTAGGTTGAAATGCCATGCCTAAAGACTCTCTTTGAGTATGCCATTTATTGCAGTTATTATAATACCTAGCTCCCCATAGTTTTTGCAGCTCTTCGCAGATTTGAATTTCAAAAGATCAATAACTTATGGTAATTCAAATCATCCAGAACTCACCAGGCGGTGCCTGCATATCGAGTTCCACCCATGCCCACCCAACTACCCTACCATAGGCATGGAGTTTTTCTTTACTTCGTCTGGTACTCTTATTTGGAGTTGAAGCATGGTATAATAACGCGCGATTCGAATGGAGACCTTATGAGCCATCTCGGTCTTCATTGCAGGAGACAGCTTGCGACGCTTTTGTTACAAGTCACACTACCCGTTCGACTGCTTGCGTATGACATGGAAAATTTGGAAGTTCCAAGTCTAAGATATTTTCTTTGAGCTGCACGATAGTTTCGTGCGAGAGGTCTCTCGTGAGTGATTGCTCAAGTCTATTGTCATTCCAATCAATCAACTCGTG
Source organism: Bathynomus jamesi (assembly GCA_023014485.1). Classification (NCBI taxonomy): domain Eukaryota; kingdom Metazoa; phylum Arthropoda; class Malacostraca; order Isopoda; family Cirolanidae; genus Bathynomus; species Bathynomus jamesi. The sequence continues at coordinate 790,355 of JAJOZX010000935.1, forward strand.
GTACTCTACAGCGTTGAAGTTTATCCTTGGCACTCTGCAATGTCTCACTCCAGTCGATGATGATCGTGCTTTCTCTCTGAACTTTAGAATTCTTCGGAATGAAGTGACCTCATATCTTTGTTCCCGTCTCCAATCATTGCCAGAAGCAAATTCTCAGGATGAGCAAAGTATCCATTTCGCTAAATGACAGGATCAATGATTTCCTTCAGATTTGGGAAAGGATATCGAGAAGATTTGCTGGAGTTCCATAAATGCATTGGTCCTTTGATGTTTAATGCCATTGCTGGGATACTTTGTCGCATTTATGATGTACTAGCATCATCTTCAGTCATCGCATAGTGCTTGGGAGTTGGTATATGTAAATGTTTATCTTCAGATGAAATGACATCATCATCATCATTATGGTTACCGAACCAACGCGCGGTGATAATATTTTAGACGTGGTGATGACGAACGACGAAAATATAGTCGAAGGTTTGGAAGTAGGTGAGAGTTTGGGATGTAATGATCACCAAATTATTAAGTTTAAGCTATTGATAGAAAACAGTAAGGATAGTAACGTAATAGAAGTCCCTGATTTTTGTAGGGCTAATTTTGATAGTTTTGTGGATAGGATGTAGTGGACTGGAATAATTTATTTATGGGTAATGACGCAAATTTTCATTGGGAGGCGTTTAAAGAAACTTTTTTGAATATCGAAAGGGAGTTTATTCCGCGTAGGCCCAAGCGCGCTAGTAATTATGGTAGACCCAAGTGGTGGACTAGGTGAGTTCATAAACGAGCGTAACAGAGCGTATAGACTTAATAAGCGCAATGGCACGGTAGCTAACTTTAATAGATATATCGAGCTTAGACGTCAGGTTGAAAGATCTGTTAGGAATGCTAAGCGTAATTTTGAAATACTTGTAGCTGCTGATAGTAAACATAATCCGAAAAAGTTTTTTGACTCCGTTAATAATCGTAAGCCAATAAAAGATAACATCGGCCCTCTAGTAGACGCTAACGGCGCTTTGGCTTCCGATGCTCAGGCGATGGCGGGTATTTTTAACAACTTTTTGGCCACAGTTTTTACCCTAGAAGACGTAAATAATTTCCTCGACGTGGACGATATCATTCCATTTAGTAGCGAAACTATTTTGAATGAAATAACTGTTTACGAGGGTGAGATTGCGCAATATATCGATAAGCTAAAAGTTATCAAGGCTCCAGGCAATAACGCGCTTTATCCTAGACATTTGAAAGATTTGAAAGATGTGTAGAGGTCAGACAAAGAAATTTCTTTCCCGCCATTCTCAAACATCATGAAATCAAAACAAAAGCTACACACGTGGGCATGAAACAGGCCCACACAGGAAACAGATTTTATGGTATTTCCCGAAACGACCACGAGAGGACGTCACCAAGTTCCTTCCTCAAATCATTCTCACTTCTCGCTTGCCATTTTCTCGTCTTGGTTTTCACGTCTCACTCTCAGCACCTTCGTCAGGAGCACCACTCGTCAAGCCACCCGCTCTCCGGCCTTCGCCGGAGAGCGGCCCGCTGTTCCTTCAAGGTCCCGGTCGAGCATACACGAAGTCTATCATCAAATAAGGCCAGTCTGCCTGCAGAAGCAATCCTTCGAAGCCCAGGTCCGTAAATCTTCTAGTAGGCTACGAGCCACAAGTCTCACTCCGCTCTTTACTTCTCGTGAATCTCACCTCACGAACACCGCTTCGACCTCAGCCGGCCTCAGTTCTTCAAGTCACACTTCAACCACACAAGAAACGAAGCAACACTTGAGGCGACTCTACAATTCCATCCTGCAAGAAACAACATCACTGCTGTAGAAGTTTTCCGTTCACCCCTTTACACAAGTCTCTCCCGACTTTCAACACTCATCCTTTCGCCGGTAAGGCCAGTCTTTCGAAGCCCAGGCCCTCAGCACATCCTCCTTCACCTAGGCCTACTGTCTCCAAGTTCATCTTCGGTGAAACGCAATACGGTCAAACCTTCACCTAGGCCTACAGTCTCCAAGTTCATCTTCGGCGAAACGCAATACGGTCAAACCTTCGCATAGGTCTTCAGTCTCCAGAGTTATTCATCATCTCGGTAAGCCTACCGCCTACCTCTGCCTTCGTGTTAAGCAATTCCCGCGTAGCCTACACAGTGTAACCGCAGCGTCGCGAATAGGCTATACCCAAAAGTGTACACAAGCAACCGGTAAACTAACTTTCTCATTAAGATCACTGTAGACCTAATTCAAGTGTTGTACCACTACCGTAGTTTTATATCACCCCGTTATTGTGTTCTTTCATATAACTCATTTATTTCGCATCCGACTGTTTATGTGCTCCTTCTATGCATTACATTTTTCCGACTTAATCCATGTACTGTGTCGTATTGTATTTACATTATTTCAGTTATCAATAGGCTTCATTATTTATTCTGTGTTCACTCTTCATTAGGGCGGATCGAAAATTAGGTTTTTAAACTTTTTTTCGAAATTCAAATATGGCTAGTGCGGAAAATATGTGGGGTGCTATAGATAATGACTGTGCATAAATATTACTCCTGCGAAATTATATCTTCAGGTGCCACAAAGCCGTCGAAAAAGTGAAATATAATGATTTTCTTATATTCTGCATTAGTACAATAACTGAAACTTACTTGTTATTATTATATATTAAGTGTTCCAATTACCAAAATTGTTACTGTATTACGCAGCTCTTAGTTTATTTAGATCAATGTTCTTTTGATTAATGATCTAAATAATCCAGAACTCACCACGAGGAGGTGGCTGCGTGTCGAGCTCCACCCATGCCCTCCCAACCACCCATCCTTGCGCATGTTTTTTTCTATTAACGTTTTATTTAAACTTTATATTCAGCTTTACTTTCGAATGATGGCATTTTTTTACGTGACTGAAGTGTTGATCTTATGAAGCCATCTCGCGCGTTCAATCCAAATACTTTTGATGATGCTTCAGTCACTAATTTTACCATTCTTTCTACTACTTGTGTATGACAAGGGAATTTCTCGAATGGAGGGGTACTCTTGTTTTCTATGAATTCTTCAATCTCATTTTCTGTCAGGTGTCTTGTCACAGGTGTTCAGTGACAATGCATTTTTGCCAATTAATTAAATCAGTATAATCAGTAGCTTCAAATTGAATAACAGGTACTGTGAAACGCCTCACAACTTTTTCCTTGTTTGTTTGCCTTGCTTTCTTTATTCGCCTCCACGCTAATTCTCTTATGGCGCTGCGGTCATCATGAATCATTGATGCTAGAATTATTTCTGGATTTGCAAAAAATGCATTTCTTTGTATGACAGGGTTTACAATATCCTTTACTTCGTCATTCAGTGTTCTTGTTAGTTCAATAGTTTTGAAAACATGTTTTGAGCCATTGACAAAAGACGTACTTTGCTTAATAGAAAAAACATTGGGATGTAGACCTTCATTATAAAAGAAGCAATGTTCATGAGGTTCTCAGATGGACTTACAGTTGAAACGTATAGACGAAGCAGACGATTTGCTGTAGACTGTAGTCAGCCATCGTGAATGTGCCATTTTGCCTGGACTACGATGAGCAAGATCTGGAGAGCAATATCCCTTTGTTATGGCCTGATGAATATCAATTAGATATTTTTGGTCGGTGCTAAGATCTTCACAGTCTACAGTTGGTTCCTCAGCATCAATCCTTTCAAACTCGACAATAGGAAGACTCTCACAGTTCTCTAATTCCCTGCCAATAGGACCGGTGAATCCGCGGTGGCCAGATGTTTTTCCATCCAGCTTTGCAACTAAATGGCGTAATGGCAATTCATTGGCATGGAGCTGGCACACTAAATGTTAAACTGGCTTCTTCAGCTTCAATTCTACTGTATAAGCTTATAACGCCTCCCTTTTCTCCAGTGTTGACTGCTGCACCATCGCATCCAATGGCAACAAGGTTTTCCAGGTTCATGTCATTATTTCCAATATACTCAAACATTCCTTTACATATTTCTTCAGCTGATCCAGAATTCACAGAATAATGGCCCAAATAATCTGAACCAGGTTCTCTCACTAAAGTGATATGTTCTTCTGTTACCTTCTTCTGATATACTTTGGACTCTTTTTTTTCTTGGAAGAGTGTAGAATCTTTTCGACCATCAAAATAGATTCCTCTGATTGGGACCTGATTTTGATCTTTCATAATTTCTGATCTCTTCTTTTGTCTTTCTCTTCTGATTTTACTCCTATCCACTACTTCAGATGTATTTTCAATAGAAACTTCTCCAATATCTTGCAATACTGCACTAACAATGAATGCTGCAGCTCGATCTGAAACTGCAGTCCTGTCACAAGCAGTAGCCACTGAAGGTAGATTTGTAGTTTTCCTTTTCTTGAATAATTGTTCTTCAGGTTGTTCGAGCTTTCTCTTCGAGCTAACTGGCTTTGGAAATGTATCGTCTGATATTTCGCCAGATTCACTTTCACTATTTGATGTCGATGATGATAATTTAACATTTGTATCCTGCAATTTCTCCTGTGAAGGTTCTTTGGTGAGCCTCACAGCTTCTTTTTGCTTTCTTAGCAACGTAGATGCTTTTTTCTTTGAGAGTGTAATATCTACTCTATCAATAAACAGTTTTCTTTCACTCCTTTGATCTAAGAGGAACGTCACTTCTTCCTTTGGAACCGTTTTTTCTTTGGGACAAGAACATTGTGTTAGTACTTTGCACTTGCACGCTGCAATGTCAAAAAGTTTCGTGTGTGGTTCTTTTTTGAACATATCAATCTTTGCTTTGTAAGCTTCAGAATTTTTTCTGCTTTGGTATGGCTTCATAATGACACGATACTTTTCGTGGTAGCTTCTGAACATTGTTTCAATTCGCCTGTCTGACAGAATTGGGACGGAAGCACTTTCCCAAATTGTTTTCAATTTATCAACAACTTGTTTTAATATTTGAGATATTGAAGGATCTTTATTAGTATCCTGTTTCAAATCGTTTCTTACAAACAAGTAATATTTAAAAACTCCTTCGTATGTAGGAAGATTCCTGTGCCACAAATCTTCCCCCATACCAAACATGGGGCACTCAGTTGAGGCCCTGGTTGATTTTGCACAAACTCGAGACATTTTGAAAGTATACAAATCTGAAAAAGAAAGAGCTAATATCAATTATACGTTAATTTCAGTTAATAGTACATGGCAAACTTAGGGCAACACAATACAGAAATGCAAAATATATAAGAAATATAGTTTAGACTATCTGAGTAACGCCAACAACAGAACACCCACCTGCTACGAGAGCGACAGCTACACTGAACCGAGGTACTCACGTGACAGCTGAGTGAGCTGACTATAGAAAACTTTTTAGAGAATAGAAACTTTTTTTAAAGGTTGACTGAGCTATTTTTATACAAGTGTGAATAAATTCTTGTCTATTGTGCATCGTGGACTCTTCTGTAATTATTGGTTAAAATCTGCTTTTTTCAATTTTTTTCAATATTGAAGGTCATTGTGGCACCTGAAGATATTAATGTTATGATTTTAAATTTATATCAGCTTATTTCCTCACTACTCCACACATTTTCCACACTAGCCAATTTGAAAATTCGAAAAATGAGTTTTTCACTCCGCCCTACTCTTCATGTCTCATTAGTCTATTTGAATTAGCTTATTTACTAAACAATTAGTCTGTATAACTATTCCTTATTGCTAAGAACCAGTCATCTTTAGCATAGTGTAAACGCCGTTATATAATTGTTAATCATTATAAATACCTTTATTGAACTGTTAATCGCTCTGAACAAATAATTGATTTATTTTCCTAATTAAACACAAAACAACAAAGTAATTTCTCTCTCCTTATTAAATATTGTTTATTTTGGCAGTAGGCCCACATTGGTAACACCTAATATTTAATTTCAATTTTATTCAGTAATTATGGTAAGCCTACTTTCTTAGCCACATCAAATCGGTGATCCGTTGGCCACTATAGACGTTATCGTAGGCCCATTAACAAAATTTTTAATAAGTCACTGGAAGCGGGGATTATTCCTGAAGACTTCAAATTAGCTAACGTTACGCCCATTTTTTAAAAAGGCGACCGCACAGGAGCTGGCAGTTATAGGCCTATTAGCTTAACGTCAATTGTTGGTAAACTTTTGGAAAACGTAGTTAGGGATCGTATCATCGACCACTTACAGAGTCGCGATTTGATTAATAGTAGTCAGCATGGGTTTCGACGCCACAAATCTTGTTTAACTAATTTGTTAGAGTTCTATAACGAAAAAGTGCGCGAATACGATAGGCATAGAGCGACTGACGTTATTTATTTAGACTTTAAAAAAACGTTCGATACAGTTCCGCACAGAAGATTAATTGCGAAGGTTAAAGCGCACGGTATACACGGTCAGGTAACTAACTGGTTAGAGGAATGGCTTCATGCCAGGAAACAGAGGGTCGTTGTTAATGATAGGGAATCATGGTAGTTGGATGTAGGTAGCGGTGTTCCTCAGGGTGCAGTGCTAGGCCCATTGCTATTCGTAATCTATATTTAACGACATACTGTAGATGAAGGCTTGACCAGTAACGTGTCAAAATTCGCAGACGATACTAAAATAGGCGGTAAAGTTCTTAACGTGGACGAAAGAAATTGGCTCCAAGACGATGTAAATAGGACTATGGAGTGTACGGATAATTGGCAGATGCAATTTAACGTAGACAAATGTAAAGTTTTGCATATAGGTTCTCGTATAACAATTACACGTACACGATGGACGATAGACAGTTAGCGAGCGTTGACGAGGAAGTAGATTTAGGCGTAAGCGTATCTAAGGATTTAAAAGTTAGGAACCAGTGACTGGAGTCTTGCGCAAAAGTTAATAGGATGTTAGGCTTCATAGCGCGTAATTTCGAATTTAAATCGAAGAATATTATATTGCCCTTTTACAAGTCCCAATCAGGCCTCACTTAGAATATGCCGTTCAGTTTTGGTGCCCGTATTTGCGTGAAGATATTGATAGGTTGGAAAGGATTCATCGACGCGCCACGAAACTAATTCCGTCACTACGCAACAAGTCTTACGAAGATAGGATTAAAGAGTTAGACTTGCATTCACTCGAAACTAGGAGATTAAGGGTGGAGCTTATTGAAGTTTTCAAAATCGTTAATAAAATCGATAACGTGAATTTTGACAAATTGTTCATTTTCGATAATAACAATACTTGTAATAACATATTTAAATTACGTGGCAGATGTTTCATTACTAACATCGCTAAAAACTTTTTTCTGTTTAAAGTAATTGATAAATGGAATAATCTTCCCGCGTCCATCGTGAACTCTACCAGCGTTAATATGCTTAAAAACCGTTTAGATAGGCATTTTAAAAATATTAACGTCGTTTAAAATAATAAAAGAATTAGCAACAGGAGCTCTGGGGGTATTGGTCGAGGTTTGAGTTTGTTGACGATTAATGCCAGCTTGTGACATGCCAGTCTCATATATACCAACAATAATAAAAAAAAAAAATTAGACTAACACGAATTTAGATGCAGCTCGTAGCGTAAACTAACCCATTTTTTTTATACTCTTCATACTTTTTTTTTTGTTCTTTTCTTATCTTCTCTTTTCTTGCATGTCTGCAGTTTGCATGGTATGACAGTGTTTGAGTTAAGACTGTTTACATGGTTTGTAAGCGTTCTTATTTTACTTCTTTTCATCTTTCACCCCTTTCCTATTCTCTTCGACTATTTTTTCGACTTGTCGGCAGTGGCCGGCGGATGATGATGATGGAGTCTTTCTCTCTCTTTTTCTGAATGAATGTTAACCCACGACTGATAGGTTTTGCTCTTACTTAACCCCTTATTCTCTTCTTTTAACCCCCTACTCTCTTCTTTCTCTCGGGCTAACCTTAGAGTGGAACTTAGGGTCTTTGTTAGCCTTAGCTTCTGTAGATCTGTAGATCACTAACAGTCATGGGATTGTCATCAGAAGAAATGGGGTTCACTTCATAACCAGTACCTTGATCTTTTTAACATCCTTCCATATATTTTCCTGTTCGATTCCGATCGGCCAGCTTTCTCTTTATTGTTTTAGCCATTTGACTTGTCTTTTTGTCAACGCCAGCTATCATAATTTTTCTTTCAATTCATTGGTCTGTTAGAAAGTCCCTCTCAGCTAGAGACACCTTTCGCTACTTTTTTGCAAAAACATTCATTGAAGCACTTACACTTGGAAGCTGCAACGTCAAATAAATTAGATCGACTCTCATTTACGAAAGTCTTGTCGCGTGTTATATATATGAAGCACTGCTTTTCCGCTCCTTTGGCTGTTTCAACAACTTTCGGTACTTTCCATTACATTCTTTGATAAGTTCAACTATTCTTTAGCGTGAATTATGGGGAACTGAAGTTTTAGCCCAAAGATCTTCAATTTTCAATGCAACTAAATTGGCAATAATATTACAAACAGGTTTTTCAATTCCTTCACTCTTCAATTTATTCAGAAAAAGGCAGTACTTCAGTACATCATAAAAGGTTGAAAACATTGTTTTACTAAGTTCGGCAGGAGCTCCTGATATTGAACAGTTACAGTCACTTTTTGTTTTTGTTGCCATTTTGCTGGTCAAACAGCTATTCTCTGTTACACTGTCTAATCTAAAAGAATAGAGAAAAATGTGGGACTCTTTAGCATGTCTTTTATTAAATATCAATGAGAAATCAACTAAAAATAATCCGATATAGAGATCACAAAAAAAGGAGGAAATAGGAAACAACAACGTATGCGCATATGGTGACAAACTAGCAGAAACTGATGCCTGGTACTACTCTAGCAGCTGTTAAACCCGCGCTTCCACTCACAGGTTCAAACATGTCACGCAACAGTTTTTTGGTTGCGATGATAATCTGAGACTACTAAATACTGGATAAAACCTATTTTATTAGTCAAAATAGAAATTCGGTATTTTTTAATGAATTATATTTCATATGTAAAAATTGTGAATTTCATGCTATTTTTAGGAAATGTTGAAACAAGTGTAGCTATATGATATTAGATATAATCTTAAGGGTATAATTCTTCACACAATGATCATTTTACTGATACACACCATTCTTGCCCTCATGCTCTCTGAAATTTGGCCGAAATTTCACGTTTACTTATATGGTAATATTCAAGCATTTTCGCTATGCCGCAGAAACTTTGAGCTCAGTGTGCACATTTTAAATTTAATAATAGGAAGATAATTTTTTAGTATATTGATACTTTCCCTAGTACGCATCTTTTCTACACCCAAGCATTTTGAAAATAAAAAAAAAATCTTTCACTCCACTCTATTGTGTAGTGTGTTAAGTGCATGCATGTGTAGTGAAGAATAGAGGGGGAAGTGTGTGTTGGAGAGCATGCTGGACTGCTCACAGGGTAGATAAGACAGAAAAAGCTCAGCTAAAGAAGACATAAAAATATTTTGTTAAATTGTAATTTAGTCTTCAAAGAGTTCTCTATCCGCCATGATACATTTGTGGATTCTCTTTATGAAACTCTTCATTGTTCTTGTGAGCATATCAAGTGGAATCCTTTTCAGTTGTTCATCTATTCAGCGGTCAAGGGCATTCACATTTGGAGAGATGAAACCAGGAATGTACAGTTTGTCACGCAAAGAAGCCCAAAGCCAGAAATCACATGGGGTTAAATTAAATCGGGTGATCTGGCTGTTCACTCGATACGACCTCGCCGCCCAAGGTTCGTATCCTGAATCTCATGGGCAGCTGCAGAGTAATGTGGCAGAGCCCCATCATGTTCATAAACCCAATACTTGACAATGACATTAGTAAACTGGGGCAAAACTTTGTCTCTCAATACCTGCCAATAGCGTTCTCCAGCCATCGTACCTCTCGATATGTCAAAGGAAACGAGTCATGAATAACCAATGCACGCCCAAACTGTTAATGTATCCGTTTCAATGGCTTTACCCAATCGTATTTTGGAATTCTTTTTCGTTCATTAGTGAACGTTGTGTTTGTTTCCTTTACTTGTTAAACCGAAGACACATTCATCTGAAAATTTGATCTTTCGAACGAAAGCTTGATCACTGTTGAACTTTTGTCTCATTGTTTCAGTAAACTGCAGCCGTCTATCAAAATCATGGTCGTATATGAACTGAAAATAAATGGGTTTGTAATCGTGGTACCCTTGTGATTTCACTATTTTTGGTACTGAAAATTTGGAAATACCGAATTCCTGAGCGACTTTTCTCGTTGAAGTTGTTGGATCGACTTGAAAAGTGTCCAGGACATTTTCTTTGTTGTTGTCTCCTGTCGTCGTTACTGGCCTTCTACTTCTTGGGCGATCGTTTATCAGGCTCCCTGTTTCCAAAAGTTTGAGCTTCCAATATCGAAGAGTGGTTGCATTTGGTGGTGATTTATTATATTTTTGTTGAAATAAACGCAAACTTTCTTCACAATTATTATAAGAAATAGCCCACGATACAAGATACACCTTTTCTTCATTGCTGTATTCCATCCTTACTAACATGGCGGTGACTGGGGCTAGGGCCTAGGGCCTATGACCTTCCTGTTCCAGCCTAGGGTCATTTGTGGTCTTGTGTAGATGCTTTGAAAAGTACTACATACACTACAGTGATATCATTGAAATTTATTTATTATTAAGAAATTATTTGTGTTTATAAAATCCTTAAAGACTTTTATCCCACCCTGTATGTACAGTATATATATATATACGGCATATGTAAGGGATGATGATGATGTCGGATTTTGATGTTCTATGTTCGTTTATACATGTCTAAACGGCTAGGGTAATCTGTACCAAATTTAGTATACACGTTAAGGGAAAACAAGTGAAGATTTTAGTAACACATTCGCCCCCTCCCAGTCCCCTCCCTAGATTGTGTTTCGGGGGTCTTTAACTGCTCAAATCGCAGCGGGCGTTCAAGTATATATACACACAGTGTGTGTATATATATATATGTATGTATGTATTACTCCATCTATCTCCATAGCTGTACATACCTCTATTCGCTGTCTCTCCAATGGTAATCTAAAATCTCTGCAAGGAAAATCCATTCGAATCTTTCTTCCTTCGGCTCAGAGTCAATTCATCAAAAAGCTTCAGTTTGGAGTTCTGAAAAAGTCATTTTTTACAAATAGTTTTAAAGTTCGACAGTCAAAAGAAGATTCACCAAAGATAATCTTGTGAAGCTGCGCCAGGAATGAATTTCAACTCGGAAGCAGACGAATTATGTAGGAAGTTGCTTGCATTTCCTCAAATTAATGTAGACTTTATATAAATGAAAATGAAGCTGTCTTAATCGTGTACATTTTCTTCTTTCGCAAAATTTTCTATATTCTGATCACACAGACACACACACACACACACACACACAAACACAAACCAGTTTATATACAGTATATATATATGTATATATATATATATGTGGCGTGCGCCGCCTACCCAGTTAAAAGTCAGATTAAAAAAAGTCGGTATATTACTTCAGTAATCGAAAACTAATACAAAGTTATGATGCTTGTATAATGATATATATTCTAATATGATGTGCAGTTTATTTCTTTATATTTATGGTATGAATTATATCTTTATTTTAGACTGTTTTCATTTAAACAATATCATATTAATTTACCCAAGGTTATATATATCACTGATTATATATATTCTTATTTCTCTGTCAATTCGTGGAGGGGGATAACTATAAACCTTTTACAAAAGTAATATATTCATCACAGATCTTATTAAACCAGTTACAATACAACAATGAAATTTTGGACAGTACAGAAATTTTGTTGAAGAATAAAGATTTGATACTGAGACAATTAAAAAAATGCACAACACTTTAAATATGACTGTTAGACAATTTTAATCTACAAATGCTAGTTATTTAACTGAACACAGCCGTATTGTAATATGCCAGATCATATAAAATGAATCAACGCATACATACTGCAATTTTGTTTGACTTATCGTTTAGAACAACGGTTGGTTCTCTATCCGGCCTTTTGACCGTATTTTATACATAATACAATTTTATAGAATTATTTGAATCCTATCTGGTTATTTGACCATTTCAATTATAATGTTTAATGCATGCCTTAGTTATATTGTTACCTACTTCCTTTTGACAGTTGTTATTAACTAATTATTCTCTTGAGAATTTCTACATTATTATCCTGTGTATTTGATATTTCTACTGAATCCGCGGACTCCGTTTGCTAACGGTGAATCAAGGATGCACTATTTTCGAGTGTTTACCGACACGAACAAAATATACAGAGTATCTACGTTTTCTTCCTCCGGGATATAGGATAGACTCTTTTGGGAGTCTTTTAAACCGACGCGAATTTTTCGTTTCACTCTAGCTCGGTGAGTAATTTACTCAATTTTAGAAGAACGATTTCTCTTTTAAGTGACCACACGATTTGAATTGATCGTTACGGCACAATAGTGTATTTTTATATACTTAAGCAAGGAGAAATAAATCTAATGTTCTTATTTAATTTCAACACAGGGTTTGTGAGAGTGAACCTTTGTTTACCACTTTCTGAGATGCACTGGAGCTACGCGTTTTCCTTTGTATAATACCTCTTTTTCGGCCTAAGATTCGGCGCTGATGCCAGACGCAAGATTTATTTATATACCCAAATAAGATTATCTTTTTAGATTAATCTTATTTGTAAGAATTACTAGTCTTTTAAAAGGTGTAATTTCAAGATGCCATTAAACTTGTTAATAATGTAACAATATAATTTTAATGGAGTTTTCCTATTTTATACATAAATTAATGTTCAATTTTATAACATCTTTGTTTCTTTGGAGTGGACGGGGAAACCACGTGAAGGAATGACTACGTTTCATTTAAAAATGTAATTTTTACATTAGATATTTTCTTAGTTTCTGGGTAACCTTTATATGGTATTTTTATCCGAACTTATTCAGAATTAAATAGACAATTAAAGTCATGTCTTTTTCCCTAAATTACATGAGTATTTAACATGCATATGTTTTAAATTCCATGTACTTCAGAATTTCCAAATTGCTTCGTTTACACCCGAAACTATATCAAATGCCCAGGGCCATTTTTGACGATTGCTTGGCTTTCAGTTTCGTATTTATACATACATTTCATTCTGTTTGCATGATCAATTTGTTTGTGGTTTAATTTATAACCAGTAATTAATTAATCTTAATTAATTAATGTGTATATATATATATATATATATATATATATATATATATATATATATATATATATATACATATATATATATAGTGGGCCTAGATTTTTAGCCGTTTGTGGGGTGATAATGATTAATTTAATTCTAGTGATTCATTGATGCAAATTGATTGTTATAATGACAGGCTGGGTAAACAATTTATGATGTCCTACAGTATCACCGGTTGAAGGTGGCTAATGGAATAGGCCTACTATAATATTTCTGAGTGATACGAATTGCTTCGAGGTCACCAGCAAATATTGTTAAGGTTATAAAAAGCACCTTATTGTTTTGTATTTAATTAAGAAAATAAATCAGTTATTTGTTGACAATGAATAACAAATGATTGACATTAATTATAGTGAATAACAATTATTGTTTAACGGCCTTTATATTATGTTAAGATGACATGGAGCTGAGCCAATAAGAGAAATGGTTAACAGCCTAATTAGCAAGTAATGCATTCAATTATGGTAGGCTAATGGCATGCAAAATTGGAACACAACATAAAATATGAAACCTAGTGATAATAGAAATTAAGCACGTACGTTTTGGTACACTGAATAGAATACGTAACACACTGATTAAGTAGGCTAAAGGTTATGCATGAATGAACATTGAATGGGCCTAGTAATGGCAAAGAATGCACGTGCGTTTAATACACTGTAAATAGATTAGACCTTCATTTAGGTAGGCTAGAGTTACGCATAACTGGAACATTGAATGGGCCTTGTAATGATAAAGAATGCACGTGTGTTTAGTACACGGGAAGTGGATTCGGCCGTCAATAATGAAATGCTTAAATAAATCACATAAATAAGTGGATGCAAAATATTGATGGATACATGAAAGAACACAATAGGAGGATGATACAATTTGCGATTACGGTATTGGAAATGACATTTGAACTGGGCACAGAAAATAAGCCTAGTGTGGGTTTGTGTTAGAGAATTAGTCTGATGTACAATCAGATATTGTAATGACACTTGGATTAGGAAATAGGCCTACTGCATTTCAACGAGAGTTAGTTTGAACGATATTGAAAGCACTTTAGGTATAGCTTAATCACGTTGCTGCGATTACGCTCTGTAGGCTTAGCGAGCATTGTTTAAGAACGAGGCACAGAGAGCTTACCGACTGTGTTGAAAATACCTCTCGAGACAAAGGGTATGCTTGAAGGTCGACCTTGTAGATTGGAAACCTGCGGAAGTTGACCGTCCGGTGTTACGTACGCCGAGATGATCGTGGAACCGGTAGCGAGCCTCTTATGGAGAGTTTGCTTGAGGGAACTCGTAGAACCGATAGCGAGCCTCTTGTGGAGAGTTTGCTTGAGGGAACTCGTAGAACCGATAGCGAGCCTCTTGTTGAGAGTTATGCTTGAGGGAACGGACGGTTCTGCGGATGATGTAGGCTTCACGAGAATTGCTTCAAAGACGGTGACTGGCTGAGATCGAACGGCACTGGTTTCGAAGGAGTGCTTCTGCAGGGTGATGGCAGAAGGTCTTACTTGATGATAGATCAGAAGCTTTGAAGAACAGCAGGCCGCTCCTCCGGCGGAAAGCCGGAGGGCGGTTGATGTGACGAGCTGTACTGACGAAGGAGACGTGACACGTGACGAGAAACGCAAACGAGAAGTGGTGAGCGCGAGTGAGTGAGTGAGAAAGTATATCAATAGACACTCGCTTATATAACCTCTGACGCGGAACTTTCGAGGGCATTTCTTGAAACGTCTCTTACGCGTCCTTTAGTTGAAAAGGGCTTGCTTTCGCGGGCCTTGTGGGAAGAAACAGATGTTTTCAGCGTTTCTGATTCCTTGACCACGTGTGTCTTCTAAGCATGTTTGATGATGGCGTGGAAGAAAGAATTTGTTTGTCTACATGTTAGTCTATTTCTTGGCAGTCCTCTATATATATATATATATATATATATATATATATATATATATATATATATATATATATATATCGGGTGATTTTTTAAACATTTGACACTTTAAACGGTGTGTATTTTGTTTATTGACTAAAATAAGATCATGAAATTTTTACTGTACCTTCTTTACACAAAGGGAATTAGTTTCCTAGTGTAGAACATGCTCTATGTGATGTCTTCTCAATTCATTAACTCTTTCCACACGATCAACAAAATTCTGAAGTTCTCTGGACAAAGTATCTGTTGAAATCTGCGATATTTCTTGTTCAGTTGATGCTTTCAGTTCTTAAATTGTGTGTAGATTGTGTTTAAATACACTATCTTTTAAATAACCCCTCAGATAAAAGTCACAGGGGTTTAGATCTGGTGATGTTGGTGGCCATGATATTTCTTTATCACAAACTGCAGGGAATCTGTTCGACAGTGCTTTTCTGTCGAAAGTATCGTGTAAGCATCACATCACATAGAGTATGTTTTGCACCATAGGTGACCAATTCACCGTGTGTAGAGAAGGTACAGTAAATATTTCATGCTTTTATTGCAGTTAATAAAAACATACAAACCTTTTAAAGTGTCACATGCTCAAAAAAATCACCCGATACATACTGTATATATTTGTGTGTGTGTGTGTTATCGGTTAACCCACAGAACCGCGACAGTCTTTAGGATACACACAGAGACCAATCACATTACCAGTGTCGTCGTAGTTTCAAACTTTATAAATGAGAATCATTAAATATCAAACGAAAAAAGAGGATATAATGAAAAGTTAGGTTAGCTTAAGTTAATTGAGTTAGTTAGACTAGGTTAAATGTCGCCATGCACAATTGAAAGTGAAAATATCGCGGTTTTGTAAGATAGCTAAGCATATGTGTGTTTGTGTATGTGTGTGTGTGTGTGTGTGTGTGTGTATGTGTGTGTGTATGTGTATCTTTTCCATAATTCTAAACTTATTTTCTCCAGAAAATAATATAGCCTCATAAAAACTTTATTCCATACTGGATACAAAAAATAGATTATATTCCAAAATTATTACAGAATTTGTAATTGACTAAATTTGCAATTCTTACTTCTGGATTTCATAATATATATATATATATATATATATATATATATATATAATATTATATATATATATATACAGTATATATATATATATATACGGTATACCCAGGAAGCACACTTCGAGCGATATAATGACGAAGAAATATTGATGAATCAACCTTTTATTATTGAAACGATACTGACATGGCAGTTTCGAAATAGCAATTTAAATGACACAAATTTCGATATCGATGTTGATATCGAAATGGGGTTGAAATACTGTACAGTGCTGATGTAAATTTGTTATTCAGTAAATATAAAAACCACATTATATCCTGACCTTTTAGGAAAATGTATTTTGCTAATGATGATTAATTTATTTTATCAACATATTGTTGCATCAATAGTCGATCGATCAAACGTGGCTATTATTAGTATATATATATATATATATACACATGCAGGGGTAGCGGAAAGGACTCCTGCTCCCGATTTCACAATGAGGAACAGGGACGGTCCAATGCCGAGAGACGAGGCATGATTGCCCTCTTCCCTGCCTCCCACTGCAGAGGAGAGGCGTTCGATTACGCCTCGCTCGGTGCGCAGTTCCCCCCCTCCCACCGAAGAAGGAGGGGCACGCGCGGTCGTCAGGTTATGAACACCGCTAATAGACCCTCACCAAGCCACAGAGTAAGGGAGGGGTCTCCTATCCCCCAAAGGTTGTGCCACCCATCCCCCAGCAGGCGAACCCTGCCTCAGGGAGATCGAGGGAGGAGCACGGGTGGGTCACTGTTAACAGGCGCCCCTCCCGAAGGTTTCCTCAACCTGTCTCCGCGGCGAGGCCACCGATGGGGAATCTCACCCTCTTTGTGTCGCAAATTCAGCTCTCGAACGAGGCAAGCGATATTCGACACATGATGGAAGAAGTCATTGGTGAACACAGTATATTGATAATTAATAAACTAAACACGAAATCTCCGAATTATAACTCATTTAAAGTAATAATCAAAGGTGTAAATGCGCATTTCAACCAGTATAATATGAGTCAATGGCCAGACGGTATTATTTTTAAGGAGTTTATTCACTTTTCCAGATTTGATAACAGGCAAAATAATAGCAATAATAATAATAATAATAATAATAATAATAATGATAATAATAATAATAATAGGCGCCCTAACGGTAATGCCTGAAAGTTGTACTGTGTATAATAATAATAATCTTACTAATAATAACTTTTCTATCAGTCATGGCAGATAACTTGTTGAAAATAGTCTCATATAAGGTAAGGTCAGTGAGGAATTCAACTGTAGATGTTCATAAAATCTGCGACAGTGCAGATTTGATACTCCTGCAGGAGCACTGGCTAACTAAGCAAGAGCTAAAACTCCTCTCTACCATCCATGATGACTTTATGTACCATGCGTCATCAGCAGTAGACTTGTCAGATGAATTAATGTACGGTAGGCCTTTTGGTGGTGTTGCTTTCTTAATGAGGAAAAACTTGTCAAAACATATAAACTTTTTAACAAGCGATAATGTAAGGTTGTTAGGCATTGAATTACAAGTGAACAATGATTGCATATCAATTGTAAACTGCTATTTGCCATACAACAACAGCAGTAATCTAGATGAATACATTGATTTGCTGTACAAAACTAAGTCATTATCAGATAACCCAAAATATTCTCACTGTATAATAATGGGGGACTTTAACGCACATGTGAACTCGGATTCTTTGTAGAATTGGGTAACATGTGCGAGTCGGCCAATTTAAGTATAAGTGATGTAGAGGTATTAGGGGTAACCAGTTGTAATTTTACATATGTTAGTGATATGAGTGGTACCACCAGGTGGATTGATCATTGTCTCACTAGTAATAATCTAAAGGATCGAATTGTTAGAGTTCATATTCTGCATGATTTCCTTCTTTCTGATCATAGACCATTAGAAATACTGTATTAATTAACTTTACCAATTTATGCGCAACACGATTTAACAACAACTCAATAGGTAAGAATAATCGCGTCGATTGGTCCAATGTTAATATGCAGCAGAGAATAGAATATAAAGACAGAACAAGTCACCTTTTTAATAATTTAGAAATTTTGCACCTTGCCTGTAATAATCCTTGCTCAAATGATTCTCACTGTAAACTCATAGATAGGTATTATAGTAAGATAATATCCCTGTTAAGAGAAGCAGGAAGCCCCCTGATTAAATCTTACAACTATCATACTAAGATTATTCCTGGATGGAATGATTTTATTGCCCCCCTGAAGAGGGAATCGAAAGACGCCTATGATTTGTGGTGCTTTGATGGTAGACCCAGATTAGGACCAGTATACATGAATATGTATAGAAGTCGGGGTCAGTATAAGGCGGCCATAAGGCGATGAAAACATGAAGAAAAGTCTATTCGAGCATCAAAAGCCTGTGAAGCTCGCATAAATAACGATAATAACAAATTTTCGAAATTTGTTAAGAATCAAACGGGTGTCAAAAATGTCCTCCCTCCGACAATCGATGGGGTGTAGGGGGAGGATGAAATTGCAAAGCTGTGGAAAAACCACTATTCTAACATTCTTAACAGTGTGAGTAGGGCTAATCTTAAGATAGATTGCAGCGAAACAATTGTGGGAGGGACAAGGGAAAATACTTTGATATCATTTTCTGAAGTAAAGAGGTCAATTAAAGTGTTAAAGGCTAGTTCTGCGTCAGGGGTAGATGACTTATCGAATGGGCATTTAAAATATGCAAATGACGTAGTATGTCTGCAAATATCATTGCAGACAAATATCATTTTTGCCCCTGGTCAAAAATAAGTACGGAGACATTCTGTCCAGCAATAATTACAGGCTTATTACTGTCGCTCCCTTCTTCTCGAAACTACTAGAAAAACTCTTGTTACTCCGATTAAATGATTTCCTATGGACATCTAATCAGTTTGGCTTTGAAAGGTCCCACTCAACTGACCTCTGTATCTATGTACTTAAAGAAAGAATATCTAAATACATTGACAGTAATTCAACTATTTATAGCTGTTTCCTAGATATAAGTAAGGCATATGATAGGGTGAACCACAGTATTTTATTTGCAAAACTAGAAAACAAGAAGGTTCCCATGTACGTATTAAATTTATTGAAATTTTGGTATTCCCACCAATCTTTCACTGAGTTGGGGCAATGTACTATTCGAGTGTTTTGGCTCCTCTTGCGGGGTGAGACAAGGCTCCTTGCTCTCCCCTATGCTGTTTATGTGTATACTGACGGATTAATTGCTTCACTTAACGAGGCAAGAGTGGGATGTTGTATAGATAACACAAGGATAAATAACTTAGTTTATGCCGATGTTATGGTGTTAATAAGCAGAGCTGGGCACTTGCGGTTTTTTTTGCGGTACTGCGGTACTGCGGTACTACCGCACTACCAAACCGGTACCGCATAACGCAGTACCGCAAAGGATCGCTGAAAGTACAGGCTGTACTTTCAGCGATCCTTTGCGGTACTGCGTTATGCGGTACCGGTTTGGTAGTGCGGTGGTACCGCAGTACCGCAGTACCGCAAAAAAAACCGCAAGTGCCCAGCTTTGTAATAATAAGTCCCTCTGTTAAAGGTCTGGATCGGCTACTAAAAGTCTGCGAAGAGTATTCGCATAAACATGATATTCTTTTTAATGTTACAGAAACTAAGGTTATGCAATTTCATCCTAAAAGCTGTAATCAGCTAACTGATATAAGGTTTAAAATGAATGATGAAGTAATTGAGGAAGTACAAGAGTTTAGGTATTTGGGTCAAACTATTACCAGCTCCTTGAGTGATGACTCGGATATAAGAAAACAATCTCGAAGCCTGTGTGCTAAAGCGAATATGACCATAAGGAACTTTCGTTTCTGCACAAGTGAAGCTAAAGACATACTCTTTCGTACTTTCTGCAGTAATATATACGGTCAGCAACTCTGGGTGAATTATAAAAAAGGTTCTGGCAGAACCCTAAATTTGCTGTACAACAGGTCTTTTAGACTCTTACATAAATTACCCCCGAGATGCTCAGCTTCGCAAATGTTTGCTACCCGCAATGTCCCGAGCTTCCCGGAGGTAACAAGACGTGCTCAATACAGTCTAATGCAAAGAATTAAAAAATCAACCAACCCGAACATCCAAGCTATCCATGAGTCCTGCCATTTATCCTCTAAGCTATGGACTTCTTGGTACGAAAACGTCTGTCTGTAGCTCCACTTAATTTCGACATTACAGTATTATTTCTAATCAATTGTATGTATTTCTATCCTCAGTATATGAACTCTCATTGTATTAATAATATTTGTCATATGGACTATTGTCTGCCAATAAACCTTTTCATTTTCATTTTCATTTCATTTTCATATATATATATATATATATATTATGATTAATATAAGAAGCAACATAAAGTATAGCGCTAATATACAAATGCCACACACACATATATATATATATATATATATACAGTGCCCGCGAAAAGTATCCGATCACTCAAGAAAATACAATATTTTCCCTTGATATTCAGAGACACGTAATTCACTTTCTATTTGTTCTAGCGACATCTGGTAACTTTGAGGTTGCTCGCTGATATGAGAGCTATCCAACGCATTCTCAAATTAGTGTTCTGGTAGCCTTCGTTGTGGGTGGCTGTGTCTCAAATTTGTCAGATTTCACTGTTTGTGTAAATTTCTTGATATTTTTTTTTTTTTTACAGAAAGTGCTGTAAATAAAATTTATATATTGTGTGCTAAAAACAACTTAAGAGTGATTGTCGAGGTGCTATTGTTGCTTTGCATGCATGTGGGAAATCACAGAGACAGATAGCTAAGGAATTAAACATATCCCAAAGTACCGTTAATTTATGGGTTTCACGGGCTAAGAACAATGGTGGCCTAACCACGCCAGTCCCTAAAAAACGATCTGGCCGACCGAGAAAAACAAATTCGCGAACAGACAAACTTATGAAACGTTTAGTATTGAAAAACCCAACAATAACTGCGAAAGAAATAAAATTTAATATGAATAATTTGTTATCTGGTGTTTCTGAACGAACTATCCAGGAGCGGCTCCAAAAAGAACTCGGATTACCATCTCGCCATGCTGCTAAGAAACCGTTCATTAATGAAAAAATGCGTAAAAAACGTGTCGCATTTTGTAAAAAATACATTCATTGGACTGTTGATGACTGGAAGAAGGTTTTATTTAGCGATGAGTCGACATTTTTGACATTCAGAAGTTGTCCAAAAAAGGTTCGCCGGCCTATTGGCTCAAATAGGATGGACCCTAAATACACCCTAAAGACAATGAAACACCCTCCAAGTGTGATGGTTTGGGGTTGTTTCGGTTACTATGGGCGTGGAAACTTATATTTTCTTCCGAAGAACACAACTATGAATGGTGCACGGTATTTAGCAATGCTACAGGATAAACTTCCAATGGCATGGCAATCCAAAGGACAAAAACATACATGCATGATGGTGCACCATGTCACAGGGCCAAAATAGTGACAAAATGGATTACTGACAATAAATTTGATATTTTGGATTGGCCTGGTAATAGTCCAGATCTCAATCCGATAGAAAATCTGTGGCTAATAATAAAAAATAAGGTTGAATGCCACGACACTGGCTCAGTCGAAAAATTACAAGAGGCCATCAAAAAGGTATGGTGCAAGGAAATATCAGTGGAAGTTTGTCAAAACTTGATTAAATCCATGCCAAAACGTCTAGAACAAGTCATCCAAACCAAAGGACAGATGACAAAATACTAATATAAGGTTAGTATACATTTAAACATTGTTTTTTATGTAAAAAATACAAATTTCAAGGGTGATCGGATACTTTTCGCGGGCACTGTATATATATATATACAGTATATATCTTTTATTGTCGCCATTTTACCATCCCTTTAGCTGATTGCTAAATAAAGACACGTCAGAGGCAGTCCTAAAACTTCAATATTAATATTCTTTTGTGCAATTTGTTTTACCATTCATTTTGGGTCATTCTGATTGGCCATAAAAGATCGTTTGAAACACAAACTGACTCTGGGGAAAATAGGATTTTGGTTTTGGCTTTTCACTTATTTTATTTTGTTACTTGTTAGTTTTTATTCAATGATTTTTAGTCGTTGCTTTTTCTCGCTTTTCGTTCGGTGATATTTCATTTGTTTCACTGCGTGGTGACGTGTGATTTTTTTAGTTTGTAACTACATAAAGGTTTATTTTTGGGGAATGAACAGTGAGCTTTAAAGCTATCCATCTCTCCCACATGATTACGTATACATTCATCTCACTCCGAATTATAATCCTAAAGTGTCAACAAAAACAAAATTTATGTTAACATTGATAGAGAAAAACGACTTCCTCTTCGTGATATTATATCATATATTACACGGCAAGGCCGGCTGTGTCGGGGTCATGTCGCAACACCGCTTCCCGTAGATCAGCAAAGTTAAGTGACATTGGGTCCGGATAGTTGTTAAATAAAGACCACCCTTTGTTTTCAGATGAAGCAGTGACTCGTGGCACGGATTTAACGTTAAGATGTAGCTCCCTCTGTAATATGACCCAGCTGTTAGTACTGAGGGCTAAACAATGCAATTAACCAACTAACATGAAATGGGAAAGTCTTCAGATCTACTGAAATGTGGTCAGAAATGGTCACAAATACTATAAAATGTATTTAAATACTAAATACCACGCAAATTTTTATTTAAATACCAAATACATTACTGTATAGTGGAATGTAATTAAGTACTAAATACATTACTTTAAAAACATATTTAAATACAATCTAAATACATCCTAAATACATTCCATTTTCAGTTTTTATTATTGTTATAGTAGTATGAGGGCTTCCTATCAGCAACAAAGGCAATCCAAAGAGAAGCAACAGAAAGAAAGGACTACATAAATCATAATAAACATAACACAGTACAGTCTGGAACAGTTACACGAAAAATAATTAAATTCTCGATTTACAAAAAACATGAGCGACTAAAATACTCCCAATAATGGAAAAAAATTGCAAAAGTATTTAAAATGTACTTGAAAATATGTATTTATAATTACAAAATACATTAATAATAATGTATTTAAATACGCATTTAAATACCCTGAAAAATGTATTTATAAATACAGTATTTAAATACAAATTGTATTTAAATACGTGTTTAAGTATTTATCAAATACATTACAGTCCACCTCTGAACGTGGTACCATTTAGTACAGTAGAATTCCATCTACGACGGTTACAATCGTGGAATAAAAGTTTGCTTTCCAGCCTCAATGGAATAGAGTGGGTGAAATTGTTACAATGAAAGTCAAGCACAGAAAAATAACACTTACGCCTATATCGCTCAAGTCCTTTGTACCAAAGTTCATGATATTTCAGAGTCTAAACTATTTAAATAAGTATCCAGCTCTAGACCATTCTCGTCATGTCATTCCTACATTCGATATACCCGTCGAGCAGAGCGGTGTATGCGTATTCAAGGACCGTATCAAAATAAACCATATCCGTAAAATGTGCGTCTAATATAGGTTTTACAGTACTTTGCGGAAATCTGCGATTTCAAACATTCTGTCGAGGATGAAGCGGTTTCGCGTGGGGACAAGAACGTTATTATCAGATGCATTCTTCCACATCAGTCGTATATCAATGCATGGGTGATCGTTATTTATACACAACGTACAAACAATGGCATATGAGGGGGTATCACTAATGTGCTCTCTTCTTGTACCTACACCTGCAGGTATTTTATAACGGTCCTCACCCCACTTCTCAACTATCACGAAGACTATTCATCTCCTCAACACTTAAATAAACAACATTACATTTACCAGAGTTTGCTTGTCTACAAGTCGTTTCAAGTACATAGTTAATGCACCGGTTTTACGTCTGAACACACGCATTGACTTCGTCACAGACACGTCATAGACGGCATTGAGAATGATGCGCAAAGGAAGCTCCATCGTTTTCTATTGTGAGAGTGCACAACCAGTCGGGTCAAGCTCTGAGATGACTATGAGCAACCGGTGCGCTGTTTGGCTCCGGGACAGGTGTGGAGGAGTGAGTCATACCAAGCGTTAATGTTTCGTGTACGGGCTTGTTCAAACATGAATCATGCGAGTACTTGTATCCATTATACCGGCCAATTTTCCGATACAAAGGACAATATCGGTTTTAACCCTTTCATGCTTGATTTTCGTTTACTTTTCATGCCACAAAAAACCACTTATGTTATATCGCCAGAATGACTAAAATCTCATAAAATGTGATGGTCTCATTTGCGCCCATACGGCATGAAAGGGTTAATGTTTTATCGGAATGCGCACTAGACGTTCATTTTCACAAACTAAACACAATAACAATCCGGCGCACTATTTGAGAGAAACATGCGACCGTATTTATCCATTTTGTTTAACAGTCGATACTCATCTCTAAATTCTATTAAACAGTCACACAGGCCTTTAGCCACAACCTCACTACGAACCTCGTCATGATATATATGAAGGTAGTGGTAAAAGTACTTTAGCTTATCCATGATGACAAGGTTTACATTCTCAGCCGCAGGGTACGCGTACTTAGTATGATGCAGCATGGCATAATACCGCCTGTCCACCACTTATCAACAAGACTCACTACCTATACCCGTTGCTTCTCTTCTGCACGCGTTGTTTTTTTTCACCTCACTGTATATGTACGCTTTTATACAGTTTAGCCCTAAAACGTAGTCCATTACATCGGCAATGCTCTCGCCAGAATATCCATAGAGTATCTGAACATCTTGTTTCTCAAGCATCGCGCGATTCAGTGTAGCCTTAAAAGTCTCAAAGGAGAGTGGTAGGCTCTTTCAGTATTCACCACATCTTCTGACTTTACCGAATACCACTTCATAAACGTCGAACACGCAATATCAAAAGTAGCCATCACTATTTTTCGTCTACATGAGAAAATACACGTCTGAGCTCCAGGACTTGCAGCGGCCAACTGAGCACGCAGGGTTACAGATATTCCCAGGTAGTAGCAGGAGTCACGTGACCCTTTGATTGAGCTTACAGTGGGCGGAGCTTAGGACTTTTTCCTGTACACACACACACAAAGGAGAAAATGAAACCCTAATTGAAAGATATTCAAATATATGTAATAAATAAACACATTGTTAACAATATATATATATTATATATATATATATATATATATATATAACAATCAAGGATTATGGTATCCAAAGGGTACGGTATCATAGGTACCAGGCACCTGGTAACGTTTCCTATAGGTGTTACGGGATACCTTCGTACCCCTAAATTCCTTCACGCCCCCCAGTTTCTGCGCCCGAAAATTGTGGGTCCCCAGAGTCAGTTGGGGTGGCTGTCCACTAATCTTCCAAGCACATTAGCTCCTTCAACGAGTCAAAGTTAACGACTCGTCGGTTCGCCTGGTTAAGCGTGATACCCTTAGCCTTCACCATATATTTCATATCAACTCTCCGAGGAATTCCCCAATAGGCGGCATGTATTCACCCTCCCTCTCTGTGAATATTACGCTATCTGTGTCAGCGTACAGCACCCTCCGCCCAAGAGAGTGCAGTAGTCCCCAAAGCTTGATGCGTGCGTATGCCGTTGTGAAGCTGGCTACAAGTATGTTTGTAATACGTGAGGTGATGTTGTATTATGATGTGATGTGATGTTGTATTATGTTTATTATGTACGTGTTACCAACATTCACGATCTCCATACCCTCTTTATCCGGGGCATTGGAATAATCCCACACCTCGTTATAACTTTGGGCTAGGTGAACGTTCCCCTTACCTGGATTTTGTGCAAACTTGCCCCAAAGACTACTTAGGCACAACTTTGCACTAAAGCGCTTGCCAGGGATCTTAACAATTTGGGCCCGGTCAAGTGGTATCCCTTCACGGTCACGGTAACGCTGCACATAAGGCGATTTTTCACCCTCGCTCTCAATCCCTCGCGGGTAGCCTGATGCATCTACTTTATCCTTCAAAAAGTATTTATATACGGCGTGAAAAGGTTGGGAAGTTTCTGAAACCTCCACACCCCATATATCTTCAATATTCTGTAACCATGGCGGATGGCTAGGGACAGCTTAGGACTTGAATAGACACCTCTGATCTTCCGCTGGTTGGTTGTATGATTACAGGACCCATTATTCACCTCTGCGCACTTCACGCACAGGGGAAACATGAGTTTGTGATCTATAACGACGGGTAAGATCGACATCCATAAATCGCGAGGGGGGGAGCACGTCTACGAAAGAAAGACCGAAATAGTACTTGTTCAAATTTGAAAACACCTCGATGTTGGGGAGGTCAGGTCCAACCAGTTTTTCAGATGCACCCACGGGGTACGGATTGTTCTTCATCACATAGGGATATAAAGAACAGAAGTCGTAGTAATGGAGTTTCACCCCTCAGTAGATGGAAAGTATAGCTTCAATGGGTTTGTAAGCCCTCCGAACAAGCTATCACCGCATTTGAGAGGATCCAACACCATTGAACGCTTGATGGCCCTTATTTCTTCACGGTGCTGTTCATCTGTTTCCATCCGTGCATCATACTGATGCTCCCACAAGATCTTGTGAGTGAACTGGGCACCTATAAGCTGATCGCGGGTGCGGGTCCATGCAAGACTGTCGGCATGAGATCTACCGTGGATATCTCCTACGATTCCACACTCAGGACGTGGGCAACCATGCCACCAGCAACCGTTAAAGGAGTACACAGTCTTCTCACCAGTGGTACGGTCTTCGTTTAGACCATCAACCCAAAAAACACGACCATTGACCTTAATGGGTACTTCTCCCGTGTTGCGGGCGTGTTTTATGTATACTCCGGCCTGCTGTTGTATGTGTATGAGCCAGTAAATAGTCTTGTGCCCATAACTGCGAGGAATGTTTCGGTAAATGACGGCTAAGGTGTCTTTGGGCATGAATTTGTTCTTGAACACCGTAAAGCACAATGAGGCGATTGTAGTTGCGACTTGTAGCGGATCGCAGTTGAAATGGTCTATGTATATCCTTCTAAATGCCAGGAAACATACTCTAAGCACGCGTACATCATTCACGCAATAACGCTCACATTCATTAGCTATATTATATGGACTAGTTTCATTAAAACTGTTGGAGTAGCGTTCAAAATCTTCACGCTCACTATCACTCATGCTGGTGTAGTTAAAGTATTGTTTGGGGGGAGGCAGTCCTTCGTTATTTAAAGTGTCGCCAGTGAGGAAAGTGTTAGGGAAATACCCTTTTGAAACTTCGGCAGCTACACCCATCACCTTGGGTAGCTTCACTAGTTTACAGGGTATGAATAATAAAGACTCTTTAAACTGAACATTACCTCTTATCTGCATTTGTATAAGCTTGTTTCCTCTTTTCAGGGGATCACCTGTGAATATCTCTGATGACTCGTGCTCAAGCAGTTCCTTATAAAAGAACTGTGTGTTAAATTTTGCCCCGTTATGGGCAAGAATATACAGTCATTTTTTTTAACTTGTCCGTTAACTTGACAATATAGGACAGAAAGAGTTTCACAGGGCTGTCGTGTGCGATCGTTTTAAAAACGTTTGTCCGTTTACCACATTTGTGACACTCATCACACTCAACCTACATGCACTCATCACAGATAGTCTGGCTTACAATTAGATGTGGGATAACCTCTCGTTTCAGGGTTTCTGTAAGTTTCTATATCGTAGTACACAGTTATACAAGGTCTACTTTTAGGCTTAGCGTCTTTCATATAACATACATGCTTTACTCTATCCGCCTTATATTTCTCATGGCATGTAGGACAGTGAATTTCATCACATTTATGTTTGAATTTCTCCCAATTATCCATCATATGAAACATACCACATTCACAGATTATCATTTTCCTGAAAGTGTCAATTGATTTATGGAACTCAAAGCATTTATTATTGAAAAATGTACGTCTGCACACATTTCATTCCCTCTTCTCAGCTTCAACTGCACGATTTTCACTTTTGGAGCTTTTACACTGCTCACAGCCCATGTGGCATTCCTTACAGTGTTTCACTATTCCATCCGCAAACTCGAGACATCCCTTACACAAATCATGATGCCTTCCATAGTTTCGACCTTTATCATAACTAGCGTAGAGAGTCCTTATATTGCTGATGGGGAGATACGTTGTTCCTGACACTCCTAAAATAAGTAGAGGTCTTGTACGATCTCTCACACAGCTTTTAAAAACTTACACATTCCTACGACGATCATCCATTCCAAATACAACTATACGAACATTCATTTCCTGCTTTACCCTTCTCAGCTCTTCAGGACCCATATTACACTCAAACTCAAGCTTACAATCTGAAGCCAATTTACGAGCACGCTGCACAACTGTAGGCAACCAAATATTTTTGAGCCGGGTATTTAGTACAGTAAACATATGGGCTAAGATTACTGCTATAAAGCCGCAACGACGATGACGTTTATAAGCTTTCTGTAAATAGCCTGAGAATTAAAGTTAAGAGTATAAGGTGTGGCACTATGAACTGGTATCTGGAATACTCTGTCAATATCTATAGTGAAGTTGTCCATATTGAAGGCTGTACTACTTTGAGAGGCCTGCATTATACGGCCCGATATATTCTGTCTACAGCTGCCAAGCGTCTGAACGATATTACTACCCAAAAATCATCTACATCCCCGTCATCTGAACCGAACCCGACGGACAACCTCGTCCGGACTTCACGTTCGTCGCGGTTCTGAAGGGAAAACTCCACAATACGCTCAACTACGTGCCGCAGTCCATGTTCAATACCGTTGCTGTACAGGGTTCCAAGTTCAACCCTGACTACTTACCGATTTCTAGTAAAGGCAGGGGTGGGGTTAGCGGTGCGCACCAGTTCGAATGTTATACCTTCCTCTATAGCACGAGAAGCTGCTGGTGTGGAGGATGTATCCGGAATCGAACAGGAAAAACGGGTATATTTGAGGAGGGAGCTAGTGTGGGGGTTGTGTCGTAAGACGTAGAGAGCTGGGACTCAATTACTGGGGGTCTAGCAACCGGTGCACTCCTGGCACGTTTTATACCTGACGTGGAAGGTTCTTCATCATCGTGCCTGCGTTTTGAACTGCCACGTGGTGGTGGTGTCGCTGGTGAGGGTTCGTCACTGGGGGTGGAGTCTGTAGCTACACTGTCATCGGGGTCGTGTGTAATATCGATAATGGAGTGCTGTATATCGTCGTCATTCACGGTTCTGTGGACGAAAAACAAGATTGTAGAATATAATGAGCAACACTTATTTTTTGTTATATTTTGTAAATGTTCCACTTAGGAGTGTGACGTTTTAGAGATGGAATCTATAGAAAAATTCAGGTTCACATCATTATAGGGAAGGGGGAGATGTTCTCAAAATTTGTGCATAAAGTAATATAGTGTTATTCGACGTACCAATCAGTGTTCAACGAGTACCAAGATGATATTTTGTTCCACAAAGGTGTATATGACGTTAATTCTTAAAGGGAAATGAGCATACAGTCATTGTAATTGACGATTTCATGTTGGAAATGGATAAAACGTTTGCCGAGACATTTACAATGTTCTCCCATTATTTTAACATAAGCGTATTCTTCAATCTGAATCTATGTTTCAAAAATAGATAAATGCGCGATGTGTCGTTAAATACACAATATCTAGTCTTATTCGCACAACGTAGAGATGTGTCACAAATTGCGGTATTAGCCAATCAAATGTTCCTGAATCAGCGTAAGGAGTTTTTGGAAGCTTATAAAGAAGCTACAAGTCAGCGTTATGGATATTTGCTTTGTGACCTTCACCAGCGAAACACGTTCAGGGTGCTTCTAAGAACGAATATATTCCGAAACGAACCTGAAACGTTGTATATTAGAGAATGACAAATAGGCTGAAGAAATACCGTGAATTAATAAAAATCTATCATCGACTGCCTCGGACATTGCAGCATATGTTTGTTAAAAATATCAACTCGGACTTTTTAAAATGCATCTGTGAAATCTGCATTCATGTTATAAAGTGTAATGTGCCAATGAAATCCCCTCAGAAGGCTCGCCTACATCTTTACAAGAATATAATACGTATGCTCGCTAGTAAAAGTCAAACTGTGGGGAAAAAACGAATTATGTACAAAGAGTGGGATCATTCCTCCCCATCTTATTTTCAGTTTTGGGACCTTCACTGACTAGATTAATATGATGAAGCAAGTGGTAGTGATTCCGCACGAGGTGTAACTGCAAAGTTCAAAGAGTCCAGATACGGTTCTAGAACCCTGTAAAAGCAGGCTTAAAAGAATGGAAAGCGAATTCATAGACCTATTAAAACAGTGAAAAGTCACCTGATGAGAAAGAAGAGACCAAACAACAACGGACAACCCTATCCACGTGTCTCTAAAATATGCAAATGGCTTACATATTAAGAAAACGTTATTATGACACTTCTAGCCCTGCCTCCTATGGCGGTGTTGATAGACTGTACAGAGGTCTTTACAATGATAGAGTAGGAAAAAAAGATGTTGAGAGGGTTTTGCGGGAGCTGGATGCTTATACACTTCATAAGCCGGTGATAAAAAGGTTTAAAACAGCCAAGACAACAGCGGCTTCGATTGACTCTATTTGGCAAGCGGATTTAACAGACATGCAAAGATATTCAGTATAATGATGGCTACCGCTACATCCTATTCATAATATATGTATCTCTAGATGTCTGTGGCTAATTCCTCTGAAAAAAAAATCGCCTGAAACAGTTGCTAAATCTACCAAAACGCTGATGTTGAAAGAAAACAGGGTTCCAATCTATTTTTGTACGGATATGGGGAAAGAATTTATAGGCCGAACTTTTCAGAACATGCTGACAGAGTTTAATATCAGTTACTACACTAGCAATTCTATACATAAGGCCCCTTTAGCTGAAAGAGTTCAACGTACCAGAAAGGAGCGCATGCATCGCTATTTTACACATAAAAACACAGAGATATATAAAAATTCTGGGATCATTGGCCTCGTCATACAACCGTTCACACCATCGCGCGTACCTTTAGAAAGAGATACGCACACAGAGTGTGAGGTGAGAAGAGATATTCATATAGCACCGCCACCACACTCTACACGTTTCAGAATCAATGATTATGTAAGGCTATCGCGTTCGGGAAATAAATTCGCGAAGGGATTTGAGCAGGGATGGACACGTGAGATTTTTGAAGTTAGTGCTATGAGACCTAAAGGTGAGATAATGATGTATTACGTTGAAAAATTGAAAGGGGAAGAAATCGCAGGAGACTTTTACCGCGAGGAGTTGCAGAAAGTGACATTTAATTTAGGAAAAATGTGTTTAAAATTGAAAAATTTTAGGCAGCAAAGGTTCAGGAAAGAGAAAAATATACCTGGTGAAATGGCTAAGGTACCCAGAAAGCTTCAACACCTATATAAAAGCTGATGCGATAATGAAGCTTAAATAGTATACAACATGGCGCCTAACCACTTCTCTCACACTTCCGTCCTCTTCTTCTCTGTCTGTACATCCTAACAACCCACTAGCCAACTTTGTAACAGAACTCCATGGGCTCATTGAATTGGAACGTGATTCGTATGAGGTGGGGTTATGGGAAATTCAGCTATCCACCAGCTTCTTAAATATTGATTATGAAGAGCCCGTTTTTACGGTTCTTAGGGATCGTG
The DNA here is from genome assembly GCA_023014485.1 of Bathynomus jamesi. Lineage (NCBI taxonomy): Eukaryota > Metazoa > Arthropoda > Malacostraca > Isopoda > Cirolanidae > Bathynomus > Bathynomus jamesi. The sequence continues at coordinate 822,265 of JAJOZX010000935.1, forward strand.
ATGAGTGTGAAAAGGAAGGGATAATTAGGGATGAAACCATGCGTGCCGCCCGGAGTGGTGAGGCCCTGTATTACACTACCGTAGTGACACTTGGCCACATTGCACACATTCCCATCCATAAAGGGAAGAGCTTGAGCATTATATATGACAAGCCCTATTGTGTGAATGTTGCGACTAATCTATTAACCAATATCTCAATATATATATATAGGGTGTCCCAAAAAAACCTATATACTCTTTATAGCATCATATATTTTATAATTAAAAAAAAAAAAAAATATTGTTATAGCAATTGCCAATGAAAGGTAAATTAGTAATCTAAGTGATCAAAATGTTATAGCGAGTTGTTTGCATATAAAATTTAATTAACTACGCCAAGTGCCCAAAATGTTCTCCGGCGGCATGAATGCACTTTTGAATGCGTCGACTAACTGATTCGCAGACATGGACTAATGTGGATGCTGTGATGGTCCCGCACTTTTCCCTAATTGCATCCTTAAGGTGTTCGAGTGTTGCGGGTCTTGTACCATAAACTGCATCCTTCAGGTAGCCCCACAAGTAAAAATCAAGTGGAGTCAAGTCCGGTGAACGTGGAGGATACACAACGCTTCCTCTTCGTCCTATCCAACGGTTAGGCAACGTTTCATCGAGGTACCTTCTGACATCAAAATGATAATGAGAGGGGGCTCCATCTTGTTGAAAGTAAAAGTCGTCGTTTCCAAACAACTTCCGAACTGCAGGTATAATTTCTGTCCGCAGCATGTCGAGATATGCGGCACCGGTAACTGTCCCATTAAAGAAAAATGGTCCAACCAAACCCCTGGATGATAAACCACACCATGCTGTTAATCCTGGTAAATTAACATGTTTATCCATAAACGTGTGGATTATCAAGTGACCAGTACCTGCAGTTGTGTCGATTTACTGTGCCATTCAGCTTGAAGGTAGCTTCATCAGCCCACACGATTTTGTTGTATTGAAAGTGCATTCATGCCGCCGGAGAACATTTTGAGCACTTGGCGTAGTTAATTAAATTTTATATGCAAACAACTCGCTATAACATTTTGATCACTTAGATTACTAATTTACCTTTCATTGGCAATTGCTATAACAATATATATATTTTTTTTAAATTATAAAATATATGATGCTATAAAGAGTATATAGTTTTTTTTGGGAAACCCTGTATAAGAACGATTGAGGGAAAAAATTTCCCATTCGGTGATGGGAGCTTAACAGTGAAGCTACACTTTCGTCGCACTGAGTTATAATGACCCGAAGGCCTTTCACAGTCTATCGAGGGGTGAGATATCAGCGTGGGAGTGGGCTTGGATCCATTTTTTCAATCATACTACGCACGGCTGTCCCATTGCTGAAGAGGGGCGCCAGAAAACTCGGGAGGAAAGCGTTACAATCAGGTTTTAACACGGTAGAAGTCATAATGGGTGGCGCTAAACCTAAAGAAGCTCTATAAAAACATTTAAAACGTACACGGGACGAAATCTTCAAAGATGCAAAGAGAAAAATGCGTGGTGGCGGAAAGAAGAAGAGGGCTGTCCGGAAGAAGGGGTTATCAACACGTGGCGGTAAACGTAAAAAGACATAAAAAAAGAAGTGTTCTAAGCGAATGAAACCTTTAGTTGATCGTTTTTTAACTGATAAATGCTAAGGACATTGCTCTCACGAATCATAGACTGATTACTACTTGTCGAGAGAGGTGGCACTATTTTCGACTCGTCATGGCACGCTTCATCCATCCTTCTAGCTCACAATGTTGTAAATCCGAGCCTGTCCCTCTTTGATATGCTCCCAACACAAGTTTCTATTGAGCACAGTGACTTTATTACAATTAACCCATTAAACACAATTAGTTCACCGAGTGCCCCTATAGAATTCGTGATACCCAGCTCAGGCCCTTACTTTTTTGATACAAGCTGCATGCACATGTACGCTAAACTACGTATAGCCCATTCTGATGGAACGGACTGCGATGATAATTATTCTGCATACCCTGAAACCAACTCTCTACACTCCATATTCAGTCAGTGTTAGGTATATTTAAATCAAGTCAACATCTCGGCAGGAACGGCTTATTATCACCTATGAGCCTATCTAGAAAAATGCCCTCAACTTTCCAAAAGAAGCGAAGGATACCTTTTTAACTGCCGAGGGCTATTATCAGCCTAAAGACGAAAGTAGTATGAAGGATAAATTTAAAAAAATCTAAAAAGAAGATATACGAGCGTTTTGGACGTCTGCATAGACTTCATGTTCCAGGAGAAACTGCTTATGAATGGGGTGGATATGAAATTAAAGCTCACCCGCTCGAATCCTGAGATCTGCATAAATCTGAGGCCTGATGAAGAAGAGGGCGCAAAACCCGTTGTGATTCACATTATGGAAACATATTTGCGCGTACGGTGAGTGAAATTAAGTTCGCCGAAATATGTAGAAAATGAAAAATATTTAATACACGCAACCGTAAAATACCCAATTAACGGAGTATAGATCAAACTATACATGGTGCCAGCAGGGTTGGCCTCGATGCAGCTAGAAAACGTGGCCCTAGGAGTTCTACCTGAACGGTTATTAATTGGAATGCAGGATCACGCTTCGATGAATGGAAAATATAAAATGAACGCCTTCAAATTCGAGAGTTTCGGGCTTAAAAATATAACTCTATACGTCAATGGCATTGCTTTGGGCGGGACTATGGATAAGGACTACTCATCAGACGCTGTGTTCCCGTTTGCGCGAGAGCTTATAGTAATCTGGCCCATATTGCCTGTGGCTGTGATGAGCTTGGGATTGGCGTAACGCAGAAATAAATCATCGATCAATTTAACCTTTACCCGTTTGATATCACACTCGACTTATCTCCTAGTGTAAATACACACTTAAGTCCACAAGAAAGTGGGAATATCTCAGTCAGATTGGAATTCGCAAACCCATAGACACGCCTATTAGTGTACTAGTATACCTCGAGTCAAAAGCCCTAATTGAGTTCGACCGCTTCAGGAACGTATTCACTGATTTTTAAAATGGACGCGAATACACTCCAGAGAGTAATGATAAGTGACCGAATCACACGCTCCAAATTTATCGGTGTGTTTGCGAAGAATGAAACTGAAATTACCAACTACGAGAAAATTCGGGGTAATTATTGTCAATACGGACGTTGTTGGGGGGGGCGAGGGGATTCATTGGTTTGGAGTATACTTTAAAAATAGGAAAAGAATGTATTATTTTAATTCACTGGGGACTCATTTCTGCAGTGACCCTGTTATTGTAAAATTTCTCGAACAGTTGCAAGTGGCTGAAATTTTCTGGAATCCCCACCGATTACGAGGATATTTTCGTAATACTTGCGGTGTGTATTGTCTTTCATTTCTCCTGCACATGTCAAGTGGCAAGGGATTTAAATTTTTTTAAATTTATTCGATTTGTGCGACACTGAGATGAATGATGAATTGGTATGCAGACAAATAAAAAGCCGTTTTCCGTTTGTGTGCACTCGACGTATTGTGTAAAATTTTACGCGTGTATATACAATTGTAACTATTGTTCTAAAATATCTCCATTAATGTTAGTCTTATTTAATGAACGCTAGTTCTGTAAGCTGAATTGTACTAAAACATGATTTCTATCATTTCATAAATTGATGAAAATACAATGTGTTTTTAACCAAAAAGCCTTACATTAGTTCCTCGATGACCTGGCATTCGTTGGACCGACCGGATATGAACCAATACTTCGACCTTCGTATTCAGGTTACTGAGTTGGCTGCGCTGTAAAACCTCCAAATCGCCGTCGACTATTTGCTTTTCTTCAAAGCTGTCACGAAATGTAGCTATCACACGATCGAGTTCCGCATCGGACCTTTAAGGAGAAATTAACTTGATTAGTTCATACATTTTCTGAATTTTTTTAAATTAAAATCCAATTTTTTCATAAATCGAATTGTATTCAGAAATCCTAGCTCAGTACTAATGCAAACTACTCTATAATTAAAATTGAGGATATCTGCTATTTTACTGAAACATTTACAAAAAAATGTGATAAGTAGAAAATGTATTATTACATCCACACTATATATATATATATATATATATATATATATATATATATTATATATATATTATATACACTGTATATATATGTATATATATATATATATATATATATATATATATATACAGGGTGAGGCAGAAGTAACCGGGCAGCTTTTTGATGTTTCAGCTTTGGAAGTTTCTAGCGATAATTGCATCGATTACGTAACACCCGATAGCCTAGGCTAAACGGGTAGCCTAGCTAGGCTAACCATTTAATTCAGTTTGTCGCAGCTGGTGGTTGTGAACACATCTTATTTCGGTCAATTTTGAAAGCCCCAATTATGGCAAAGGCGAGCAACCAACGCTTTACAATGGAAGAACGTGTCTTCATTGTAAAAAAAATTTACCGAACGGACAACAAGAGCGAGACATGCCGCCGATTTAAAGAAAGATTTGATCGTTCAATAAAAAGAGACACGGTAGCCAGCCTCATTCAACGCTTTGAATCAAGAGGTTCATGTGAAGATCTTCCAAGACCAGGACGACCAAGTTCTGTCTGTACCGACGAAAACAAGCAGATTGTTGAAGTTACTTTCGCTCGTAGTCCACGGAAGTCCACCAGACGAGCTGAGCAAGAACTTGGCATCTCACGAAGATCAATTATAAGAATGCTACACGATGCCCACTTGAGGCCATATCGTCCACACTTGCTCCATGCACTGAACGATGATGATCATGACCGTCGCGTGGAGTTTGTGAGATCTTTCGACAACTCTGTGCAATGGACGCCACCTTTCCTGAAAAGATCATCTGGAGTGATGAAGCATCTTTTAAATTAAATGGCCACGTCAACCGACATAATTCTGTCTACTGGGCAAGTGAAAATCCTCACCTAATCCTCGAGAAGGAAGTCAACACCATCGGTGTCACGGTTTGGATTGGGATCTGTGCTTCTGGTCTGGTCGGTCCGTTCTTTTGTGAAAAAACTGTGACAGGCGCCAACTACCTGGCGATGCTCAACAATAATTTCCTTCCAAAAGTGGCAACCTGGCCACACATTCGTGAGATGTGGTTCCAACAAGACGGAGCACCACCCCATTACAGCCACGCTGCGCGCGATTGGCTCGATGAGCACTTCCCTCAGAGATGGGTTGGACGCCGTGGTCCCATAGATTATCCTCCTC
>JAJOZX010000935.1:832500-837500 GCA_023014485.1 Bathynomus jamesi
AAAAATGATCGAGAGCTATCACCAAGAAAAACGCCTGGCTGCATGTGACAATCCTATTAGTTGGTGGAAAAATACGCAGAATATCTATCCATACTTGAGTAAACTTGCAAGGAAACATTTAGCCTGTCCTCCAACAAACGTACCAAGCGAGAGATTATTTAGCAGTGCTGGATTAATATATGATGAAAAGAGAAACAGACTGGCAGCAGAAAAGGCAGAATAATTAATGTTCCTTAAGCATAACCTTCCTATAATTAAGTTTGAACATTAAACGATGAACATCTTAGTTTACTTTATTTTAATTACTCATTTATAAATATGCCTAATAAAACTTTAAACTTAATATAAATAGTTATCAAGCTAATTAAAGATCTCTTTCTATAAGGGTGGAGGTTGGGGAAAGAGGTCGGTGGGGTGCATTTGAGTTGGGTTCACGTCCCGCATCCTGGTAACACAATTATGGTTTCTAATTGTGGCTGAAACTCAACAAAATATAACGAATTTATTTGCAGACGAATTCACTAATTGATTTCTATATTAGTTAGATGCTTGATATTATTTTATATGTTCAGAGAAAAGTACAGCAATTATTGTACAATTAATCAATTATACTACATTATAGCTACAGCTCTCTCTATATAATAACTTATTATATACGTTAAACACAACAAATTTCGAATATATCCTAAAAAATAACGAAAATGTAGACATCCGCATCCGCATCCGCGGATGTTGAAATCAAACATCCTCATCCGCATCCGCATCCGCGGATGTGAAAAAAATGACATCCGCTACATCACTAATATATATATACACATTTAACTGCAATGACCACGCAGTATATTAATGTATAGAAACGACGTAAGAATAGAGGAGCGTTCTGCACACGAGGAAGAGAAATAACGAACAAATGAAAAATGAGGTCCCCGCCCGGGAATCGAACCCAGGATCTTCCGATTGCCGGTCAGATATGCTAACCACTGCACCACAGGGCACAATAGTCATAAGTCGTAATTCTCCTACATAGGGCAGAAACCAATGCCCTAAGAGGGCACCCTCACAAATCGTGAATATGTACATTTAACTGCAATGACCACGCAGTATATTAATGTATAGAAACGACGTAAGAATAGAGGAGCGTTCTGCACACGAGGAAGAGAAATAACGAACAAATGAAAAATGAGGTCCCCGCCCGGGAATCGAACCCAGGATCTTCCGATTGCCGGTCAGATATGCTAACCACTGCACCACAGGGCACAATAGTCAGAAGTCGTAATTCTCCTACATACGGCAGAAACGCTCCTCTATTCTTACGTCGTTTCTATACATTAATATACTGCGTGGTCATTGCAGTTAAATGTACATATTCACGATTTGTGAGGGTGCCCTCTTAGGGCATTGGTTTCTGCCCTATGTAGGAGAATTACGACTTCTGACTATTGTGCCCTGTGGTGCAGTGGTTAGCATATCTGACCGGCAATCGGAAGATCCTGGGTTCGATTCCCGGGCGGGGACCTCATTTTTCATTTGTTCGTTATTTCTCTTCCTCGTGTGCAGAACGCTCCTCTATTCTTACGTCGTTTCTATACATTAATATACTGCGTGGTCATTGCAGTTAAATGTACATATTCACGATTTGTGAGGGTGCCCTCTTAGGGCATTGGTTTCTGCCCTATGTAGGAGAATTACGACTTATGACTATTGTGCCTGTGGTGCAGTGGTTAGCATATCTGACCGGCAATCGGAAGATCCTGGGTTCGATTCCCGGGCGGGGACCTCATTTTTCATTTGTTCGTTATTTCTCTTCCTCGTGTGCAGAACGCTCCTCTATTCTTACGTCGTTTCTATACATATATATATATATATATATATATATATATATATATATATATATATATATATATATATGTATTAAGGTAGGTTGATTTTCCGCATTTTTTTGGATATCGACTTTGGACTAGTCGAGATAGTCAGGGCTTATTATGATAATAACTGACGAAAGATTTCAGATCCCTAGCTTTAACCGTTTTTTGAGGAAACCGTTTCAAAAATCGTCAAAAAATCGTACCGAAAAATACCGCATTTTCGCAATTTTCAGCCGTAAAATCATGCTATTTTCATTAAAAAATCCTGAAAAAAGTTACAATTTTATTGAAAAAAGTAAAAAAAACATGTACAGAGTCAAATAGACATTTAGATCCCAAGATCATCATAATTTTCACTGTAAGAGCCCTTAGAAGCAAAGGAAGGCCTCATCTGGCGGCTTAGAGCTTTGGCCAGAATGTGTTTGTGCCTTGATTAGAGTCCATAAACAGTATGGGAAGCTTCAGATGTCAGCTTCACGGCCCTTTCAACACTCTGAAAATGTGAAGGCAGATCAGGCAGCTCCAGCTTGGTGCCATTCAGCAATGCTTCTTGAAGCTCCTGGTCAGAAAAGTCTTGTGTGAGAGCAGGTTCACAGATGCCACTTTGACAAAGGTTGATTAGTTCTGACCAGTGGGTAGCTTCAATGTTGATGGCTGTGATCTTCTTCAGCCTCTTCTTGGCTGGCTTTCCACTTCTGAAAGAATAATAATTAATTTATTTTTTATTCCAGTTTAAGATTTAATCCCTATTAGTCTCAGAATTGCTGATTTAATTTAACTTAAATTAAAAAAAAAACCCGAGTTCTATAAATCCCCATAATCGAATTTTTTTTCAGAAAGAAGGTAAGATTATTTCCATTATCAGAGGGGAGAGGGGGAATTGGGATAAGAAAATGTGAAAAAAAATTCGATTATGGGGATTTATAGAACTCGGGCCTTTTTTTATTAAATAAATCCCCATAATCAAATTTTTTTTTCACATTTTTTAAAATTAATAAATGCTTACCTGATGGAGAGAATTTTCTTGAGAGCAGCTTCTCTCACTTCCAAGTCATCAGACTTCATCATGGAGTACAGCACATTCTCGGGCAGCAAGGCAAAAGCATTGTACTTCAGGTTCTTGAAAGCAACACCCTGGATTTCTTCAGACTGCTGCTTGATCCTCTGGATCATGTTGAAGATGTACAGCTGCTGATTGTGGAACTTGCTCTCCCTTTTGATCTCAAACCAACTGACTGCATACACTTTCATAATGAACTTGATGGCCTGGTAAAGCTTATCCTGTAGTTCTGGAGGGTAAGCACCTCTGGTCCACAGACACATCAATCTAATTACCAAAGTCAACCATCTTGCATGTTTAATGGTCCAATTTTCCAGGCAGCAAATCTTGGGTTGACTTTGCACCTGGAAATTCCAAGCACATACTCCAAAAGAAGCCTCTGGTCACTACTAAGATCATTCAGTGTCTCCTCAGCAAATTCCATGTCATCCAGGGGGCCACTGAGTTTGGTGAATTCCACTTGTGGCAGATCTTGGTAGTCAATTTCACAGAGTTTTCCCAGCGGACCAGTGAAAACAGTGGGACTTTTGGTATTGCCATCAAGATGCTTGAAAACAGCCCTGAAAGGAAGCTCATTCTGATGGAGTGAACAGCCAATGGTGTGCAATTTCCGCTCAATTGCACTAAGTTAGGCCAGTTAAAAGTTAAAAAAATAATAGCATTACCTTCTTACTGGGAGGACAAGTGCAGATTATGTGCTGTGTTTGACAATTTTTTTTCTTGCACTTCACAGCATTGTCATCACAGGACGAACAGGTAGCTTACAGGTGCAAGCAGAAATGTCAAAAAGTTTATCCAGCTTTTCCTCCAGATTCTGCTCCTGGACTGTAGAGAGAGATTTCCTGTTTATCTCTTTTGCTTTCTTGAAGCACACTTTATCCACCAGTTTTACTACATAATATTCCTCATACAGGGGCAGCCGCGGGTTCACTGCCTGCCAGATCTCAATCACATCCTTTGCTATCATTTTAGCAATATCATAGTCTTTCAAGTCCGGGTGGCTGTTTTGGAGGAAATAACTGTACTGAATAACTTGGCGGAGGGTAGGAGGCTCTGTTTTATCCAAAGAGGAAGGCTGGCCACTGAATTTTTTGGCACTATCACTTCGAGTTAACACTGCAGACTTCCGTTTTTTACCCATTTTTATGAAATATCTGAAAATAAACACAATTAAATGAACGCATCATAAAATAACTTAATTTAATACACATTTTATAGGTAAATATCATTAAAAAATACAAAATAATACACTAATAAACATCTATAATGCATTTACAATAAGTTTCAAGCATCGTTTTGTTAAAAAATCCGAATTTTAACTGATTATTTTGATGAAATAAGGTCCGATATTTTGTTTGTTTACATTGCGCGAATGCCGCGCGCGCGATTTTACGCTTAAAATTCGGCAATTTTACAACTTAAAAATAATTAACAATCCTCAAAAAATACAATCATTTTCACAAATATGAGTTGGTGCAACGTTTTTTATACATTAATACCTTTCTATCTAGACTAGTCCAAGATCACAGTTCCAAAATCAACCTACCTTAATATATATATGTATATATATATGTGTGTGCGTGTGTGTGTGTATGATAAGCGTATAGTCGGGGAATGTATGTGTGTTTGTGTGCGCTTTTAATTCGTTCGAAGGTTATTAATATATACAGGCCATTTATGCCTTCTAAGCCAACTGGCAGATTAGGCCAACTGTCAACTGGCTGATTAAGCCAACTGGTGGATTTCGAGTTCTAAGCCAAGTGAAGCTACCTGAGCTCTCATTAAGCTTCTCCATCCAGCAGAAGCTGGATGATCTCTTCCTCTCTCTCCTCCTGTCTCTCTCTTAGGTTAGGTATACCCCTTTGGGGGTGTGAGGCCGTCCCAACTTCTCCCCGAAAGAGGTTAGGTGAACTCCTCCAGCTTGCTTGGGGAGTTTCCCTTCCCCTCTGTTTTTTGTACCCTAGGGTTGGCACTAGGGGAGGAGGGTTAGCACTTTGCAACAAGGTGGGGAAGGGGTTGACACTGGCACTCATATGATCAACATTGCAATTGTTCTGCACTCGCCCATTTTGCGG
>JAJOZX010000935.1:842500-1065000 GCA_023014485.1 Bathynomus jamesi
GATTTCAACCCCACGAAAATGTTACCTTTATATAGGTCGACCCCCTACTTTTTGCCTAAGAATTCAGTTTTAAAAACTCGACCTATATACGAGTATGTATATATATATATATATATATATATATATATATATATATATAATATATATATATATATATATATATATATATACACGAGTATATATATATAAAATTACACCAACCCACAAGAAAAAATATAAAATTAATTATAAAACAGTGTTTTAAAAAGGCTAACTAATATCGGCTGGTCACAACCAAGCCCTTTTCAAACCAATAAACTAATTAAAATAGCTAAAAAAGTTATAAAACTTCTGTCCTGCGGAAGAGCTAAGGTTAAAATTTTAAGATTTTAACCTCAGCTTTATGATTTTAAGATTTTAACCTTAGCTCTTCCGCTTGACGGAAGTTTTATAACTCTTTTAGATATTTTAATTAGTTTATGGCTTTGAAAACTGCTTGGTTGTGACCAGCCGAAATTAATTAGCCTTTATAAACAGTGTTTTATAATTAATTTTATATTTTTTTCCTTGCGGGTTGGTGTAATTTTATATTGTTGCGGTTATTCCAATTAAAGTTTATATACAGGGTGGGCCGAAAGTCTGGATCCATAGGAAAATATTTATTTGAATACATAAATGACAACAAATGGTAAATACTTAAAATGAATATCAACTTTAACTCGTAAATGCGTATCCGTGATACTGTACAGTGGTTCGTACTCCAGTATAAACAACAAATTATAACAAATGCTCAAATTGGCGGCCTCTGACATCGAGACACTTAGGGATGGAATTTATGATTTTTAATAATTCTTCGAATTGACGTTCTCGAGATGCGTGTTTCATTTGATAATCTTCTTGTTGACTTTACTGGACTATTCGTTAAAGTTTCACATACCATTGCAGAGGTATTTTCATCAGTTGCAGTTTTGGACGACCAGAACGCCGTCGATCATGTACACTTCCTGTTTCTTTGAAACGTTTAAACAACTTGCCAACAGTCGCATGTGTTACTGGATGCTTATCAGGATGATTTCTATTGAATTCGGTAGCAACTTCTCTGTGTGTAGCGCCCTGTCTTGCGTACATGAGCACAAGTTCTACCGGTCTTCTGTTGTTAGATTCGAAGCCATTTCTGGGCTGAAATAAAAAAGTATTTGAGTATTTATACTGGAGTACGAACTACTGTACAGTATCACGGATACGCATTTACGAGTTAAAGTTGATATTCATTTTAAGTATTTACCATTTGTTGTAATTTATGTATTAAAATAAATATTTTCATATGGATCCAGACTTTCGGCCCACCCTGTATATATATATATATTATATATATATATAGATATATATATATACAGGGCGTCCCAAAAAAATGTATACACACTTTAAATTTATAAAGGCAGTGTTTATTAAAATACATTTCATTTTCAAAATGTAATAGAATCTACAGACATTATTTAATTGTTTTGTCAACGCCTGTTTTCAAACTGATGTCCGTTCTGGTCCAGGCACTGCTTATAACGCGAAGCAATGGAATCGCAAACATCACGAAACATTTCGTTTGGTATTTGTGTGCATTCTCGTTCAATGGCTGCTCTCAATTCAGCGACTGTTGCAGGTTTTATAGCGTAGACTTTGTCTTTTAAGTATCCCCATAAAAAAAGTCTAGTGGTGTGAGGTCTGGTGAACGCGGAGGGTATTCTACGAAACCCCTTCGTCCAATCCACATCCACATCGTGCCAAGTACCACTCGCAATACTCCACTCTTCGGTCCGGATCATCTTCATTAATAGCATGGACTAATCTTGGAATGTAACTTTTCCATTGACAGCGCTTCAAAATGCGTTGGACAGACGATTCTGAAATTCCTACCTCACGACTCGCTTGCCGCACAGATTTTCTTGGACTTTGGTGATACGTTTCCAGTACTCTTTCTTGCTTTGTGGGGCTTGTCGATGTCCGTGGTCTTCCGGAACGCTTCTTGTGGACATTCTGAACAGTTCCATCGGCTTCAAACTTATCTCTAATTCGAGTGATGGTAAGTCGCGTTGGTGGATCTGTTTGAAACTCCCTCCTAAACTGTCTTTGCACTTCAACTGCGTTTTCACACTTCCAGTAGCATTTTAGAATGAATTTCCTTTGTTCAAAACGTAGTCTGACTGCCATTATTAATTCTAATGGGTTTAACTTGGAAAGAAAGAAACATCAATTGAGCTATCAGCTGTTAAAGTGTGTATACATTTTTTTGGGACGCCCTGTATATAGATAGATAGTCCATTGTTAAAAATAAATATGGAAACATTTTAGCTAGTAATAATTATAGCCCCATTGTTTTTGCCTTCTGCTTCTCAAAACTATGTGAAAAACTTAGGTTACGCCGATTAAATAAATTATTATTTAGGGACACATCTTAACCACTTTGCTTTTAAAAGGCCCCACTCAAATGATTTGTAAACCTATGAATTGAAGAAAGTTGTGTGTAAAGTAATCGACAGTAATTAAACTATTTACAGTTATTTCTTAAATATAAGCAAGGCATATGATGGAATGAACCACAATATTTTATTTAAAAAAATAAAAGACACGAAAGTTCCAGTGTAGGTGTACACAAAGTTTTTTCTCGATTGTCAACTTTAATAATTACATGAAATCCAAAGAAGGCAGAGGAATGCTTTGTTTTGCATGTTGTTGCATCACAAACCAAGTTCTTTTCTCTTATTTGCAGATTCTGTTGTGCCTGATTGGGAGCCATTGGTGACTGACCGAAACAAAATGGCAACTCTGCAGGAGAAAGCAAAATATGTTGTTTGGTTTGCGGAGTCAAAGTCTGTGATTGCCGTCATTAGCACCCCAATTGGAAGACCTTCAACCATCCATCATTTTACAGGAAGATGGTGCGCCTCCACACTAGAATTTGTTAGTGCGTGGGTTCTTGCATACCAATTTTACCGGAAGATGGTTTGGGCACGACGGGCCGGTGCCATGATCTCCACGATCCCCCGATATCACGCCCCTGGACTTCTTCCTTTGGGGATATGTAAAGGATTATGTATACCATACGCTTGTAGCTGACATTGACACTCTCCGAGCAAGGATTTGCTATGCCATCAACAGTGCTACGAGAGATATGCTAGCGAACATATGGTGTGAACTCGAGTTTCGCTTGAATGTGCGATGTGTAACTAGGATCTGCTACCGCCCATTCGAGATGTTCTGGACCTCTGTCAGATTCACTTTTCATAAACTTCTGCAACATTCGTGGCTTTTTCTCAAATTTTCAATCTGTTGAACACCACCTCTCCCCCTCTAAACCTCATCTTCTTTTCCTCACTGAAACTCGAGTGTCTGAGACGACTGACAGCAACCCCTTTTGTGCACCCTCTCACTTTCTCTATATTCAATTTCACTAAAAAGGTGGATGTTGCGTATAATGTACGCAATGACCTAACTTGTTCTCGTATTCCCGAACTCAAATCTTCCGAATTCTATACCCTCTGGCTACGACTTACATGCCAATCTCAAATTAAATCCATCTCCGCTGTTTACCTTTCTCCTAATTCTACTGACTATCCAAAATTTGTTAACTACCTCACTTCCAAAGTGGAATACATTTTTCCCGCTCTACCTTTCCTGAAATCTCCATTTCAGGAGATTTCAATGTTTACCACCACCTTTGGCTTTCCTCCCATTTCATTGACATCCCTGGTGAACTAGCTTACAACTTTTCTATCCCAAATGACCTAGAGCAGATTGTACAGCACCCTACTCATATCCCCGATCGCCTTGGAGATAGGCCCAACATTCTGGATTTATTTCTTATCTCTCATCCTTCTTAATCTGTGAAACTTTTCTCTCCGTTGGGCTCCTCCGATCACAATCTTATATCTGTTTCCTGTCCTATCGCTCCAATTTGGCCTTTGGATCCTCCCAAGAGGAGGAGTCTTTGGCACTTCGGCGCCGCTGACTGGGAGGCCCTTAGGCAGTACTTCTCTGATTCCCCATGGAATGATTATTGCTTCCATGGCCGAGACCCTTCTGTGTGTGCTGAGCGCATCACAGAGGTGATTCTCTTGGGCATGGAGGCATACATTCCATATTCTATTCCTACTACTAATGCACAAAACCTTGGTTTAACTTTACTTGTTCTCTCCACAACAGAGAGGGGGCTTTCAGAAGGTACCATTGCCATTCAACTCCTGACTCTCACTCAGCTTATATTTCTGCCCGGAATCGTATAAAATCCTTTCTTCGACTCGCCAAAAATTCTTTCATCCGACAAAAATGTGAAAATCTGTCCAATTCTAATTCTTCTTGCTCTTTCTGGTATCTAGATAAGAACATCTTCAACAACTTTACTTCCTCTTCTTTCCCTCCTCTTCTACATTCCGACGGCACAGTTGCCGTATCTTCTCCTGACAAAGCTGAAATCTTCGCTCATACTTTCGCTCATACTTTCGATTCCACTGATGTTCCTCCATCTCCTTCCCCCTCTGACTTTATTATGTCTGAATTTAGAATCTCTTCTAAAGATGTTTTTTTCTGCCCTATCTGGGATCAACTCTAGAAAGGTGTATGGTGCTGATGGTGTTCCTCCTGTTGTTCTTTAGAACTGTGCTTCTTTCCTGACACCCTGCCCAGCCAAACTCTTTCGTTTTTGTCTCTCATCTGGTACTTTTCCTTCCTGCTAGAAGTTCGCTTTCATTCACCCTGTCCCAAAGAAGGGCCACCGCTCTAAACCCTACAACTGTCGTCCAAATGCTTTGATTTCTTGCGTTTCCAAAGTTTTTGAATTTATCCTTAATACGAAGATACTTAAACACCTTTCTTCTCACAGTCTTCTTTCAGATCGTCAGTGTGGATTCCGCAAGGGACGCGCTACTGAAGATTTTCTTGCATATCTCTCTGACTCTTGGTTATCCTCCTTTCGGGATTTTGGTGAAACTTTTGCTATTGCGCTGGTCATATCGAAAGCTTTTGATAAAGTCTGGCAGAAATCTTTAATTTCGAAACTGCCCTCCTTCGGTTCCTATCCTTCTATCCTTCGAATTTGAACTGATTAAAGCATCTCCGAATTTTTAGATCCAGAAAAGATAAGCTTCCATTATTTTCTTTTTCAACATAATTTTCAGAGATGCTTTAATCAGTTCAAATTCGAAGTTTATCGTAAGTCCTGAATTTTAACCCTTATGTGCACTTTTATTCTGACCATCATCCCTCGATTAAATCTTCTATTTTCTCTGCTATGTTTCTTAGAGCATTGAGAGTTGTCAGTCCTGAATTTTTAGATTCCGAGTTATGCAATATCATGAATATTGGTATTAAATTATGTTATCCTATTTCATTTTTAGATAACTGTCTTAAGAAAGCAAAGAATTGGTATTATAATAGTGTAACTGTAAAAGAATTCGAGCGTAAAAATATCCTTAGCTACCTTATCATATAAATTTTCACTATCTTTCGAATTTACTTAAAGCAATTGGTATCAATGTAGTCTTTAAGTCTAATAATAATGTTAAATCACGCCTAATAAAGAATAGCTCGGATAATGTGGTTGGTGTATTCGATCGGAGTACACGATGTGACTCAGTATATTTAGGTCAAACGGGTAAAACGTTAGATATTAGGGTAAAACAGCATAAATATGCGTGTGGAGCAGCAAATCATTCTAATGCAGTGTTTAACCATATGTATAGATGTAATCATAGTATCAAGTGGGATAGTTCTAAAGCGCTCGTTAAAAAAAAGAGATATAATTGAAAGGAATATTCTGGAATGTGCATTTATCCATTTTAAAAATAAATAATTTCAGTAAGAGTGCGGGAATGTATGAAATTTACAATATCCTGTTAAAATACCTTTTGCCTCCAGTCAACTCTTGTTAATCATGTGCTAATCTTTTTGTTTTTCTGTCCTGTTTTATATATTTTTGTCATCTCGCCTTCTCCCTTCATTCCCTGACGAGGTGTACTTCTGAATACACGAAAGGCCTTGGAATCATTTTTCTTTTTCCTTGTGGATTTGCATCATTCATTCATTCACGTGTTTAATTGTGAAATTCATCCCATATATATATATATATATATATATTATTTTTGTTAGTTTGTCATTTAATTCAGTGGAAAATGAAGTAATTAAAATAAAATTTATATGAACGTTAATGGGTTTTGAATTTAATTTTGGGCTAAGAGGCATGCTTTTTGGGAAAGTTCTCAGTTGTTGAACTTTTTTTATTTTTTGTTTTTTGTTAACTGGTTTTGCGTTAAACTGAATTGCAAATTTAGTGATTTTTCTGCATCAATTGAAGTTTACGATGTAAATAGCGCTTTGATGATTCAGTCACTAAATGAAATGATGCAATGTTCGCACATTAGAAAAAAATAGGGCATTTATATAAAATTTGTACTGTATTTATGCGGGAGTTGCGCAATAAGAGCATTGTCACTTACACTCTAATAGTACCGTATAAGGCGCAGGGGCAATTTCTGAGATGAATAAACAAAATCAAAATGGATACCCCGCTTGGATGTCGTTTTATAACGACTGTGAAGAAATTATTTTGACTGCGTGATTTAAGGAGAGCGACATACTTCAGAGAAATTATAAAATCAGGAATAAAAGCAAACTAAGGAACAAGAACAATCTTAAATCTGGGATTAGTATGAAAACAAAAATTTAATAACTCTTCCTTTTATGAAAAATTTCTTCCTCTCGCGTCAGAATGAAGAATGTTGGAAACGAAAAAAATAACATGAAAAGACGAGTTTATGAAGGTATGCTCCTCCGAAATTTAAATGTGTGATTTATAACTCAGAGAATGAATAGGAAACTGACATTGCAAAAATTAGGAACAAATAGAAGGAAATGGAATCGTCTCGCTGAGGGATAAGCAAACCGTCTTTGATTTCACGTTATCAAAGAGGTAGAAAGACGTTCTAAATGGCTACCAAATAGGTATTATTCGGGCATAGTCTGGTGTAAGTCATTCTTGGCGCCTTCCTATTCAGTAAGAGAATGAGTAGAATGAGCCCTTTCAGATGCGTGTGCAATAATCGATGCACCCTTTTAGGTTTCCAGCCTTTATTCCTTTATTCTCATTAACTCATTTAACGTTTCATCTTTCGTTCCTTTCTCAGAAAAGGCTGAAAAGACCTCATTCCTTTTGCTGACTCGAACAATTTATTAATTTAACGAAAAGCATAAAACCAGTTAAATGACTCAAGCAAATAATTGGTGTTATATATATATATTATATATATATATAATATATATATTATATATATATATATATATATATATACAGGGGGGCCGTAAGTTTCCATACATAGGAAAAATTAAACGTTTGTTTTTATGTTTCAGATACCCTAAGAATATGCGTTTGACGTAAGATCTTGTTTACTGATGAAGCAAATTTTTACGTCATGGAGAGGTTAATCGGCAAAACATACGTTATTGGAGTAATGCTAACCCTAACTGGCTGAGTCCGACGAAGATGCAAGGTGCCGGTAAAGTGATGGTGTGGGCCGGGATATGGGGTGACAGAATTATTGGACCAATTTTTGTCAGTGGAAATCTTAATGCCGAAAGGTATCCTAACATGTTGCAAGAAGAGATTTTCCCATCCCTGCTAAACGAGGAAGGTAACTTCCCAGTTTACTTCCAGCAAGATGGGCTCCACCTCATTATGGTCTTCACGTGCGTCGGTATTTGGATCAGCAGTTTCCGGATGCTTGGATTGGTCGGCGTGGTCCTGTGGAGTGGCCTCCCAGATCCCCAGATCTCACCCCCCTTGATTTCTATCTTTGGGGGCACTTGAAGGCCATGGTGTATCAGGAAAAGATACGAGACATAAATCATCTAAAGGAACGTATCACCAACGCCATTACAAGCATAACGTCAACTGTGCTAATGCGTGTTCATCAACAGTGGGGAACACGTATTGAAATGTGTTTTCAAAACAATGGCAACCATGTAGAGCATATTATATAAATAAAAATGGTTGTCCATAAAAAAATGTTTATTTTTCCTATGTATGGAAACTTACGGCCCACCCTGTTATATATATATATATATATATATATATATATTTTAATTTGTGTGTATGTTCATTGGTCAAATAGTTCATTTCTGGGCGCACATTTATCATCGGGATTCGTCTATCAGAAAAGAAATCTTTTTCGTTTAGTCATTCAAAGAATTTGCTGAATTTGAGCTTTATTTTTTTTCTGTTGCTTTTAAAACGTTTTTTTTTTTAATACATTTTCCAACTTATTTTACGTCTGCAATTCTTTATGCCATGATGAAGAGGGGTTTTAGGGTGTGGGAGCAATAGGAAGGAATTTTCTCCTTTTTTTTGATAGATCAAAGGCAGAATGAACTTTGTTTCGATGCACTGCACTGGAATTTGTTTGAGAAATTTTTCAGTTTTTATTAAAAGATGAAAATATTTATTTGCATCAAAGGAAGGAATTAATCTTCACTAGAGAAAAACAACAACAATAACAACAACAAGATAAAACAAAATAAAAAATAAATAATAATAATATTTTTGTACTGATTTATATTTAATAAAGTTACTAAATGTAAATTACATAGAGTGAAAATCTAATTTACAAAATTACTTAATCGTATAAATATAAAAACTTTCTTTTTCCATCGAGAACCTTAATGCATTCATTATCTCTGGTCCTATTCTCACTTCCTCCACTTCCCTAAAAAGTTAATTTGTTTCCACATTTACCTCATCCTAATACATCTTGAAAGAAAGAAGTGGCCTCCCGATTGAAGTGGTAAAGCATACACACGCAACTGGTTTTGTCCTTCAGCGAAAACCTTAACTCCTCTCTTTCTGGACATATTTTCCATGACCTTCACTAGGAGGTCCTCTTTGGAAGACGCAAAGTAGAATGGGTGCACCATAACTCTTATTTAATGCAAACCAGAAACACGGCCATAACTAGCATGACCTCAGCCCACATCTATCTTCCCCATAATGTGAACGAGACCTTCCTTGCAACACCAAAACGAACGCAATACGATAAAAAATCCTAAAACGGAAAAAGTTTATTTTTCACTCGTCTGTTACGAAAGAAACTGGTTTTATTTTTGATAAACTAGCAGAGAGCCCTCCCTTCATGTGGGGAGCAAAAATATCTCGCGCTACGGGCGGAATATTTTTTATTTTTTCCCGGAAAAGGCTGTTATTACCCTTCAGATAATAATAGTTACTGTAGAGTCATGGTACTAATATGTGTTGGTATTACTATCCAGAATATTGTTTAGGAAACACGTTTTATTCTTCACAAAAAAGAATGAGACGTGAATGTAAAAATTAACCAACTGGTTAGGTTAATTGAATGTCCACTTAGGTCTACTGTAGGCCCTTGAGAATTGGTTAGTTTAAGTCGTGATATTTTCGATAGTTTCAACGAAAATATCACGACTTAACCTAACCATTCCGGGCATTCACTAATTTTCCCGTAGATTTCGATTAATTTTATGCAACTTTAACCAAATATTTTTTTCCCTCGAGGAGCCGTTTCGTTTTCATGTTTTAGGGTGGGACAGATAGACAGACAGACAGCATACATATAGATTTTTAAAAATTCTAATTTTTGTCTTATTGAAAAAAATTACAATTTTGTTTGCTGAATGGTAAATGCAAAGTGAAAAACACGCGCTTGAGTAAAAAGTTGAAACAAAGCAAAGCGCATTTATTTCTATGTTCAGAATCGCTTAATAGTATATATTATACATATACATGGTGTCTACAGACGGACAGACAGGACTGGCTTTTTCCAGTATAAAAGCATATATATATATATATATATATATATATGAAAAATTATTTCACGAAAGTGACACGTGAAAAGTATTTATGATGAATAAAACCACGAAGGAAAAAAGAAACACAAAGGGGTGCTCAAGCGCTTTCGTCTAATGACATCCTCAGGAACACTGGAGTGAAAGGACAGATCAAGGCAATATATAGGTTACAAAAGTAAACATACATACATACATATTCACATATATATACATATATATATATATATATATATATATATATATACATATATACATATATATAGTAAGCATAGAAAAAAATTGTGGGAGGAGCCAACATTTATATGGTCACAGAAGAATAAAGAAATAAAAATAAATATAAATATAAATTGAGAAAAAATTAATTACAAAATAGTGCCTTAGTGATATATATGTCACAGCCTAAATAATCATAAAGAAATAAACAGGCAAATAAAAAAAACCCATAAATATATATACATACATATATATATATATATATACATATATATATATACAATATATATATATAAAGACACTTTTAGCACTTTGGCCGACCTTCAATATAAATTCAAATGGCTTTTTTATGGAACAGGTCACAAAAGAATAAAGAAATAAAAATAAATATAAATATTGTAAGTGGAGTATATATATATATATATATATATATATATGCGAGTCTTTTGCTTATATTCAGGTTCAAAATGTAGCGGGGCTAGGCTGTTTTAAACCCTAGATCCTGTCCCAAAGCTGGATCCTATCTGCTTTGCAGATAGCTGGTGAGGGAAGCTATATTTTTGGGACCTCTTTGCGAGTGACCCGTTGTCCACGTCGGGCTAACATCATGAAAAAGAAAAAACTATAGTGTTTGTCATTTACCATTACTTATTTGGACTATACTGGATTTAATTTTCCTAGAAGAGTTCCTTGTTCCATGCACAGTCTGTGTGTATCATACATATATATATATATATATATATATATATATATACACACCGGGTGTACATAAAGTCAGGATCTATTTTTGTGAAGCACTTGGAAATTATATGGAATTCAATCATAAAATGATAAAGTTGTAACATTTATTAAATAATTAAGAGTAGGATTCGACGTGACGCCCATCAGTATCCCTGCACAGCTCAAATCGTTCCGCAGCATTTCTAAACACATTCTGGAGCATTTGCGGGGTTATGTTATTTGCAGCAGTTCGTATACGTGTACGTAAGTTTTCAAGACTCGTAATCTTCGTCTGATAGACGTGCGATTTGATAAAGCCCCATGCAAAGAAATCTAAAGGGGTTAAATCTGGTGATCTCGCTGGCCAAGGTCTGTTGCTTCCACGTCCGATCCAGCGATTTGGAAAACGTTCATTTAGATAATCCTGAACAATTTTGGCATAGTGACAAGGAGCACCATCATGTTGATTCTAATGGGATAGGATTGTTAGTACCGTCTTAATCAGAATCTATAAATAGACCTTCAATTTTCGTATATGTCACTCTTTTCATTAACCTTGCTTTGGATAGACGTGTATTATCTACTGCTGAATATGTATCGTCAACGTCGTTTGCGTCATTATTTGCGAAGAAGGAAAGTTGTTTGTCATTCTTATCGAAGGATTGTCAGAAGGCGTACTAAGGAGAAGATATTTAAAGCTTCAATGAAATTTGTTTATTTGTCTAGAAATACTTTTGGTGTTAATACCGATGCATATTACACCTTGTCTTTGAATCTTTTAACTAATGATGCTAAATCCACTATTTTAAAATTTAATTATTATCAAGTAACTGGTGTATCATTTGAAAGTATACCACAAATGAATATGTCTGGATATGTTATTAATTTTGAAGATACATTAGGTCGTAAGAAAGATGTTAGGAAAAGGGTAGAAAGGGATCCTAATGTTGGGACCTCACCAGCACCTCATTTAATTGTTCCACATGCTGTTTTGTTTGAACCTAATATTAACACTTCACATAGTGCAGAGCAAGTAATGAATCATCCAAGAACTAAATGGTTCTCCCCTTTTAAAGAGTTCAGAATGTATCGTAGACTTAAGCAGGTGTGTCAATTAGGTGAACAAGTCACTGCTCAATTCCCTCAAAGTTTGATTAAGATAATTATCTACGAATGATTTATCTAGACCATTAGGTCGAATATATGTTGGTAAATATACACCTGAAGGTTCGAAATCAAATGAATATGCATTTACTTATTTTAATAGAATTGTATTTTATGTAAAGCTATTTGGTATAAAACAATAAATGTATAAATGAGTCATTCTATATTATTATCCTGATATTATGTCTCAAGGTCATATCATTCTATTAATAGCTCTTTTCACCCAAGTTGCACTAAAAGTATTACCGTGTAACTTTTGGGTGTTTTTTTCCATATAAGGGCAATGACGTCATAATGTGTGGATGACTCATGCATACCCCACGCGGTTTTTAATTAAAGCCTAGGTAGCTTTACATTGACATCTATAAATAGTTCTTATTAGAGCCTCTCCAGAGTTTGAGAAAATGTCGGCAAAACAGTATTAAGTTATAAGTTAGATCATAGTTAAAATAGTATTCGACGTGACGCCCATCAGTATCCCTGCACAGCTCAAATCGTTCCGCAGCATTTCTAAACACATTCTGGAGCATTTGCGGGGTTATGTTATCTGCAGCAGTTCGTATACGTGTACGTAAGTTTTCAAGACTCGTAATCTTCGTCTGATAGACGTGCGATTTTATAAAGCCCCATGCAAAGAAATCTAAAGGGGTTAAATCTGGTGATCTCGCTGGCCAAGGTCTTTTGTTGCTTCCGCGTCCGATCCAGCGATTTGGAAAACGTCCATTTAGATAATCCTGAACAATTTTGGCATAGTGACAAGGAGCACCATCATGTTGATAGACGACGGGGATAGGATTGTTAGTACCGTCGTCTATCAACATGATGGTGCTCCTTGTCACTATGCCAAAATTGTTCAGGATTATCTAAATGAACGTTTTCCAAATCGCTGGATCGGACGCGGAAGCAACAGACCTTGGCCAGCGAGATCACCAGATTTAACCCCTTTAAATTTCTTTGCATGGGGCTTTATCAAATCGCACGTCTATCAGACGAAGATTACGAGTCTTGAAAACTTACGTACACGTATACGAACTGCTGCAGATAACATAACCCCGCAAATGCTCCAGAATGTGTTTAGAAATGCTGCGGAACGATTTGAGCTGTGCAGGGATACTGATGGGCGTCACGTCGAATCCTACTCTTAATTATTTAATAAATGTTACCACTTTATCATTTTATGATTGAATTCCATATAATTTCCAAGTGCTTCACAAAAATAGATCCTGACTTTATGTACACCCTGTATATATCTGCCAGTGTACTAAACAAAGCTGAAATAAAACAAAATGCAATAATGTTTATGGTCAAAATCGCTTTTAATGCATTGTGAAAAGAAAGCTGAAATGTCATATTGCGACTGTTTTGTTCCATTTATTAAAAAAATTAGCTATTTTTTCTATTACAGACAAGAAGAGCTTTCGGCTCCTTGCCCTACGGGTGGGGCTTGTGCTTCGCAACGTCGCCTACGGCGAGGGCACGTTAGGGTTACCTTTTGGGGGAGGTCATTCTCCCTCTGCCCCCAAAACCCCTCACCCCCTTTATGCAAATTGGGGGGATAACCCACACCTTCTTGTTGCATGACTCCCTCTCCCCCATTAACATTCCATCTCCCCCATTATCTCCCCCCTCTCCCCCGTTACCCCCTCCTCCTCCCCCATTACCCACCCCTCTCCTTCATTACCCTACACCCCTCTCCCCGTTACCACCTCCTCCTCCCCCATTACCCCCTCCCCATTACCTCCACCCCTCCCCTCATTGCCCTCTCCCCCCCGACGCCCCAAGGGGGAAGGTGGCTGGCACCTTGCAACAATTGCTCAACATTGCAATTGCATATGCACTCGAATATTATCCGGTCATACTACTACCTTGATTGAAACAGTGAAGGTCAGGGAAAAAACCAAAAAAAACCCAGGAAATAGAGGTATTTTTTTAATAGTTTAAGGAACCAATGCATTATTGCGATATCAGTCCTTTTTTGCCTTAAACAGTGAGGCAAGCTCCGCCGACAATTCGTAACGTCACTCGCCGGACCTATACCAGCGTGCTATTTTTTTTCATTTACAGGGAGCAATTGCGTGCTCCCCGGACTACTCTTACTCTCCGGCGACATTAAGACTAATCCAGGCCCCACTACAACTTACACATGTCACCATACACAAAGACATAGACACAATACGATCATGAGCCACATACAGAAGCATAATATTAACATTTTACAGTACAACGTAGATGGCCTCACAAACAAAATCATGCAGCTTAGGGAATTCGTACACAAACAAAACATTCAAATAGCACTTATACAAGTAAAAACACTAAAACGCACACACAAAACACCCACATCCCTGACTTCACGGCGATCCGTAAAGATCGTACTGGGGGTCAAGGGGGTGGACTCATCACTTACATACGTAAAAGCATTAGCTACACTGATGCTACCCAAAACATTACAAGCACAATCCAGCAGATAACACGATAGAAATACAGGCAGTTAACATTAAAACACGCGCAAAACACAACACCACACTCATCAACATTTATATCCCACCAGATAGTTCACCTCAGGTACCAGCCAATTACATTCCACAGTTACACAATCTGGCCTCTCTTACTAATGTCATCTTAGGAGGAGACTTCAACGCTAAAAACACTAGTTGGTACCTGCACAACCAAAGCAACACCAGAGGCGCCAACATAGTCATACAACTAAACAGCCTCTTCATTCTTAACAATATAGAAGAACATACACACATACCACATCAAGCAGGATACTCAAACTCCTCCCCAGACATAACGTTCTGTTCCCCCTCACAAGCAACACATACACACTGGACAACAGAAAAACAACTATCAGCAGACCGCCTGCCTCATCATTACAACACGTTCTACACTCTGCCCCAACAGCCTTAGGCACACTTACAGAAATTACAATAAAGCTGATTCGGAACAGTTCAAAATACAGACTGAGGAACAATTCACCACATTAAACAGTACACCCATCATAAACATCAATACAATACTCAAGACATTTAATCAGATCATCAATAATGCAAACAAATACATACCCAAGGGCAACATTAGGAAATACAACCCAAATTACACTAGAGAAATAGCCCACCTAATAAGGCAACGTAACAACCTCAAACGTAACACAAACACCACAAACAAAAGCCATAAAACAGCAGATACAACAGCTCAACACAGAAATAAACAACAAACTTAAAGAATTCGAAGGCTACTGGACCAGAAAACATATCTAACATACACCTTAAACACTTGGACCCACAGGGAATTCTCGCTCTCACAAACATCAGCACATATTCATACCACCACTGTACTATTCCTAACATATGAAAAAAACTTAAAATTATTACACTACTCAAACCAAACAAACATCCAACAGAACCAGCTTCCTATAGACCCATTACTTTACTATGCACACCTTCCAAAGTAACAGAAAGACTACTCTTACAAATCACCAACGCACACATATCACTATCGCCTACTCAACATGGATTCAGACCTCACCACTCAACCACGACATTACTCACTAACCTCACGCAGCACATCGTGGATGGCATCAACTCCAGACGACCAGCTCAACGTACACTATTAGCAACAATAGACATCAGTAAAGCATTTGATGCTATCCCACGCTTCCCTCTCATAAACAAAATAGTCAACACAAACCTGCACAATAACACCAAAAGGTGGCTGAGCAACTATCTTTCAGGAAGATACTCACATGTCACATTTAGTGGCAAGTCATCCAAAAACAAGCTTTTTCCGAACGGGGTCCCTCAAGGCTCTGTTCTCTCACCAACACTGTTCAACTTATACATGCATGACATTCCAACACCCATAGATAACAAGCTTACTTTATCATCATATGCAGATGACATCACTCTAACATCCACCCACAACAACATCGACACCGCTACAAATAACCTACAAACATACATAAATAGTATACAAGACTGGCTCACACACAAGAGACTCAAAGTAGCGCCCACAAAATCAACCATCACCTTGCTAACAAGCAAACAAAAGAACACCAGATAACTGCACAGCTTAAACTAAACGACACCACCATTCCACGCACTCACAAGACCAAAATACTTGGGGTTACATACAACACATCATTATCTTTTGCAAACCACATTCAGAACATTAAAACAAATGTCCGTCAAGACTTAACACACTTAGGATACTAACAGGCACAAACTTTGGACACCAGCAGGAAACAATATCACTCATATACAAACAATATATTCGCTCAGTTATGGACTATGCTAGCCCATGCTGGGCACCCATTATCTCAAACACACACATAAACACCTTACAGACACTAAAAAACAACGCACTTCGTATCATTACAGGATTACTCAACCAACACCAATAGAACACTTCCACACAGAAACAAAAATACTGAAAGTTAAGGAACATTTAGACATAAGAGGAACACAAATCATGGCAGCAGCGACAACTAACCCACAACTCCCTTGCCACTACATGTACAATCATGCACCAACACCTCGCACTATTAAGGTAACACTAGAGAGACATTATAACCAAATACTCCATTCCATACCACGCCCCACAGACATCACACAGTACAGAAAACACACACACACACACACACACACACACACACACACCTAACCCACAAAGCACTGACACGACTCGGTCCGAATGCGGTCCTAGGTTCGAAGCCGCCACCCATTGACAGGTCAGAGACCAGCCTGAGCAGATCGGATCGAGTTAACTTAGCATGATTCCGATGTGGACATCACTCCAACTTACAGACATATAAACACAGACTAGACAACCCCACAGACGAAACCTGCCACCTGTGCCAGGTGGGAGACTCGGGACATTCAAATATCTATTTTAAATTTGAAAGAATAACATCAGATAAGGTTAGGTAGGATTAGATTATGTTAGGATATATTAACTGGTATCTCGTTCTTTATACGCTTCACAGAAAACACTTTTCGAGCCCACAATTGCATCTGGTTCCCGAGCACCCAAGTACATTTTAGTTTTTTAATTGTTTGTGAAATTAAAATAGTCCATACTTCGCCTACTCAGAGATGCTAGTATATATATATATATATATATATATATATATATACCGTATTATATATATATATATTATATAATTATATATTATGTGTGTGCGTGTGTGTGTACAAACGGATTAAGCATGAAAAATTTCATACATAATAAGATAATGAAGTCAAATCTCGCAAGATAACAATAAGTATTGTATACTGTACATACTTGGAGTACACTTGTTCAATATTTATAATTATTATTATTACATATATATATACACTATATATATATATATATATATATATATATATATATATATACATATATATGTTATTATCATATTATTATTACTAGCAAATGAGGCGGGATGCTGCAGAGGGGTTAACCACAGGTCGATCCTGACCCGTCGTTCAAACTCACCTAAAGTAAGTAAGTTAAACAGGGCCCTACAGGCCTGCGGTGCTGGGGCCTTCGGGTCCGGTAATTGTGGGGGCTAGAGCACAGATATGATAACAGTTGTTTAATAGTAGGATTTTATTTTGAACATCAGCTTCTTTTATCCATCATTATGATGAAAGACTGAAGCAAAAAATTTTTTTTTCTTGTCATTATAGGTGGCAATGTAAAGCTTGAGATTTTCATGACTGTGTTCTTTTCTATAGTTTTATTGACCAAATAGTTGAACCGACAGTAATTAGAGGTCCAATTATTTGGTCAATAACACTATAGAAAAGAACACAGTCATGAAAATCTTAAGATTCACAAATCTTGACACACTGTGAAGCTCAAGATTTTCGTGGCTGCGTTCTTTTCTATAGTTTTATCGCGGAGCTGTTCATCACCCCCATCCACCGAAGTTTGGTCGAAATCGGTTCAGAAACGTAAAAGTTTTTTCTGCGGACAGACAGAGAGAGAGACAGACAGACAGACAGACAGACACATTTCGGTAAATTATAGTAGTAATATATATATATATATATATATATATATATAATATGAAGAGACTGTAGACACCAATCGACCAGGAACGTTAGGCAGGAGATAAGGGGTGCTCTAACGCCCGTTTCTTCTGTCACTGTCCTCCTTAGCTGATGTTTTTCGTCTCATATACCCTATCAGCAGTCCAGCATGCTTTCAAACATAACCTTTCCCCTCTCTTCTTCACTTCTTCACTGCACACACACATGCATTTTACACACTACACACTGTTTTCAAAATTTGTATATATATAAAAAAAAGGGATCGTGAGCCTCTAAAATCTTGATTTCGGCTCTCTCTTTCTTATAAACGGGCCATTTTTGCGGGCCTTTGCCCTTGGCTCCTCCTTTCTACATAAAAAAGATATATATATATATATTTATTTCCTAACAAACTGGAGTAAGAAGGCAGAAATAACGGAGTCCAAGGCAATTGTTCCTGTTCGTGTGGAGAAAGAAGGAAGGATGAGTCCTCTTGTATCGCAAGAAATACACAGCTAGCTGCATCTTTTCGTGGGCGGTGGGGTCGCCACATCCTTACACCAAGTGCATATATATATATATATATATATATATATATATATTAGTGATGTAGTCGAGACCACCATGATTGAGACCGAGACCAGAAAAAAGGTCTCAAGACCAGTCTCGAGACCGAAACCAAATTCGAGACCATTTTTCATGTATTCATTGTCGTGCTGATGTCCTTGTTCTGTGAGGCCGCATTATTACAACCCCACGGCTAAACACACGATCAACCGGAGCATTGGAAGCAGGTACAGTTAGAATGTTCAATGCCAGATTGGCCAGAGAGGAAAACTTGGCCTGGTTCTGCTGCCAAAACTGTATGGTGGTCATTTCTGTCCTGTCACATCAGGTTCGTTCACTGTGTCCAGGTACCGTTGCATCTGCACCAGTGATGAAGTCGAGACCACCATGGCCGAGACCGAGACCGAAACCAGAAAAAAAGGTCACTGATACACACACACACACACACAACACATACACACACACACACACACGTAGACACACACACACATATATGTATATATATATATATATATATTATATATATATATATGTTAAACACAGACCGTGCATGGAACAAGGAACTCTTCTGGGAAAATTAAATCCACTATAGTCCGAATAAGTAATGGTAAATGACAAATACCATAGTTTTTCTTTTTCATGATTTTAGCCCGACGTGGGCAACGGGTCTCTCGCAAAGAGATCCCATAAATATAGCTTCCCTCACCAGCTATCTGCAAAGCAGACAGGATCCAGCTTTGGGACATGGATCTAGGGTTTAAAGCAAGCCTAGATCCCTACATTCAGAACCTCTATATAAGTAAAAGACTCGTTGCATTCACGTCGGGTTGAATAAATCAAAGAAAAAGGGGGTAACTATTGTATTTTTAGCCAAAAAAAAACCAAAACTTAAACCTCAACCGGGACATTGAGCGTCCACTTTTCAAGGCACGTAACACGTCCGTTTAATATACACAAATTCAGAATGGTTCCCTGAGACAATTATATGTTAAACACAGACCGTGCATGGAACAAGGAACTCTTCTGGGAAAATTAAATCCACTATAGTCCGAATAAGTAATGGTAAATGACAAATACCATAGTTTTTCTTTTTCATGATTTTAGCCCGACGTGGGCAACGGGTCTCTCGCAAAGAGATCCCATAAATATAGCTTCCCTCACCAGCTATCTGCAAAGCAGACAGGATCCAGCTTTGGGACATGGATCTAGGGTTTAAAGCAAGCCTAGATCCCTACATTCAGAACCTCTATATAAGTAAAAGACTCGTTGTCATTTACCATTACTTATTCGGACTATAGTGGATTTAATTTTCCCAGAAGAGTTCCTTGTTCCATGCACGGTCTGTGTTTAACATATAATTGTCTCAGGGAACCATTCTGAATTTGTGTATATTAAACGGACGTGTTACGTGCCTTGAAAAGTGGACGCTCAATGTCCCGGTTGAGGTTTAAGTTTTGTTTTTTTTTTGGCTAAAAATACAATAGTTACCCCCTTTTTCTTTGATTTATTCAACCCGACGTGAATGCAACGAGTCTTTTACTTATATAGAGGTTCTGAATGTAGGGATCTAGGCTTGCTTTAAACCCTAGATCCATGTCCCAAAGCTGGATCCTGTCTGCTTTGCAGATAGCTGGTGAGGGAAGCTATATTTATGGGATCTCTTTGCGAGAGACCCGTTGCCCACGTCGGGCTAAAATCATGAAAAAGAAAAACTATGGTATTTGTCATTTACCATTACTTATTCGGACTATAGTGGATTTAATTTTCCCAGAAGAGTTCCTTGTTCCATGCACGGTCTGTGTTTAACATATAATTGTCTCAGGGAACCATTCTGAATTTGTGTATATATATATATATTATTTATTGTTCATTAAAGAAGTTGTGCAGTTATAACCATGATGCACAGTTGAAAACTGGGTTCCATAAAGAATATCAAAGAAGAAAGATATTTTGGAGGTTAAATTCAAAACAAAATTGAACTGTTACTTTTAGATGAGTAATAAACCGTACGAGAGAGGAATCGTAGCACAAGTATGGAAGTCACGAATCTTAGTCTCCGCGTTGTTATAGCTTATTTTATAGCATATGATATTTTAACGCTTGAAACAGAACAGAATATTTTCATCTTTTACGTGAAATCTGAAATTATCTTGAAACAAACAAATAAATAAATAAAATGCTCACTAAAAAACCGCAAAAAAAAATGCTTACATATTTTTTGTATTAGAAAATAAATGAAAAATATTGCCTCCATTTTCTTGAGTTTAAATTGTATTTATTTGCGGCTGCCTTCTCCTCAATCTATATGCCTCAGTGTCTGCTGAATAAAATTAAATTTTATGATGGCAATTATACAGAATAAGAGTTATGAGGTCGTAAGAAAATTTTGCTGAATAATTGTCGAGGTTGTTAACCTTAAATAAGAATATAAAGCCTATAAATCTAGAATTTTATATGCGTTCCTTATTTATGGTTGTTGGTGTTAAATGCAGTATTACTCAAATGAGTACAAACAGATAGCTTTGCTAAACTTTGTAATGTTCATCGCAATGGTACGTGACAGTTTATTACATTGTAGTCATAGATAAAGTCATGAAAATATAAAAATCAGTAGTTACTGTTATACATATTTTTTATCGAGTTAAATATTAACAGTCTCATCGCTGAACATTGAAATAAACTGTTCCTTTTCTTTTTTAATATGTGGCCCTGAAAATTCTTGAGAGTTGTTAAACACTGAACCTCACATAGAGGCCTGTTAATGGTAGGTCCACTATAATAATAGTTATTGAGTTAAAATGAAATATTTACGGGTCACCAATTTGGTCTTTCTATCAAATAAACAATATTTAATAAAGGAGACAGAAATGACTTTGTAGTTTTCGTTTAATTGGAATAATAAATGAATTATTTGTTTGCAGTCATTAGCAATTATTTATATGGAAATTGTACAATATTACAATGAATGATTAATTATTATTGACAATAAGGAATGATTCTCATACAGGATAAGAGTTAAATGATACATTGGTGACAAGAAACAATAATTAAGGTAATAAGATATATGGGTTTACACAACAATAAGTAAGCCAACTTGCGGTCGTAATGGTGAGTTCGATTCTACAGTATGAAAACACTTCAGAGAGCCTATTCGGTTAGGTTGAGAGTATGTTGAGTTTGTAGGCTACGCAAAGTAGTTTAGCACGACGAAATACAACTCTGTAGACCAAATGAGCTGGTGTCCTATGTGAAGTTTACAGACCTGGGTTTTGATGATGACGGTAGGCTATGAGAACGGTAGAGCCTATGAGCCGGAATGAATGATGAAATTCTTGTTGAATGGAAGTGAAGATTCGAAGGTCGAATGGATGGATGTTGAATGAAGCACAGACCGGATGAATGACGCCGGTTGAGGTTGTAGGAGTGATCTTTGTAGCACTGAAGACTGAGTAAGAGGCAGGGAATTGATGAGACGAAAATCCTTTGATTCCACCCGGTCAAGTATAGCTGTGTGGGCTCAGCCACCCCAAATATGAGAAGCGTACTCCATGCACGGGCGAACAAGACCCCTGTATAGAGACAGCAACTGAGTGGGGGTTGAAGAAACTGTAGAGCCGGTAGAGCACACCTAACCTCTTCGAAGCTGTTTTAGAAAGAGCAGATGTGATCTTTCCAGGAAAGATCATGAGAAAAGGAAACGACAAGAATATTAAAAGAAGAGGAAGGATTGAGTTGTGTATTATTGAAGGTAAGAGGATAGTCGTATGGAAGATTGCGACGAGTAGACAGATGAAGAAATGAGTTTTTGGGGCATTGAAAGCCACAAGGTTTTCTCTGCCCCAATCAGATTGTAGTGATTAACTCTTTTTACTTCTTATTTGCCTTTTTAACTATTTGCTCTTTCTTTATTCAATTTCTTTTTATCGTTGCTATTTCTCTTTACACTCGATTTCACTATACTTTATAAAAAAGGGTAGACGTGAGCCGGTGAAGAATTTGAACCATGCGAAGAGATAGGGTATAAATTATATAATGCTATTTACTATTTACTGACCTTTTATTTATACCGAAACACTTTTGTCAAAAGGCGTAATGCGAGGTGGGGCAATTAGCGTTAACATTTTACCGGAGACACGAAAGAATATTCTAAATTTACAAAAACATCGTAATACCAAACACCTTATTTGGACGCTGTCCGATAACTAAGGATGGGCATTTTCTCTCCTTTAGACCCATTTCGGGGTGTTACCAACTAACATTTTATAAACAAACCATTTTTAATTCTTATTATAACAAAACATTTAATTAGACATTCTTAAATTCTTATAAACAAACATTTTATTCTTTAATTAGACATTACTACACTCGCATCACCCCCTTGAAAATAAGTTTTTCACTAGGAAAACTTATTTATTTCATTTAATTTCTTTTAACAAATTTATTTATTTATTCAACAAATTTATTTATTTTGCAGTTTTTTCTTTAACAAATTCAAAAGTAGAATAGAGAAGAATTCATTAGAATGACAAATTCCACACATCAGATATTTTGTATCATTTTATAAAATCGAAAGAAAAATTTATAATTTTCACATCTTCATAAAATAACATTTCACATTAAGAATCAAATTTACAACCTGTAACAAAGCTGTTATGTGAAAAATAGAGGATAATTTTCTTAACAGGTTACAACAAATTTCAAGTTCACAATCTATTCCAGCGATTACTCCTCAAAGATCGCTTTACATTCGAAACAAATATTCCTATAGTTATACAGTTACTATCAGGGCAACATAGAAAGAACAAGAAAATGTTTATATAAAATACTGACCAGAGCACACATACTATTTCACAAAACACAAAACAAATTTCGGCAATAATCAAACCCTTTCACTTATAATTTCAGTACATAATAATCAGTGTACTTTAATTTCTAGACGTTGTTTAGATAACCCGCAAAGCTGACAACAGACTTCTTAAATTTTCAACCGCAGCTCTCCTCCTGCTCACTTCTCTAGAATGCAAGGGGTTGCATCACCATGCAACAGATCAGCACGCTTGAGGTTCCGCTCTCTCTCCAAAAATGGCGAAAAAAAAACAAGAGAGACGTCCAATTCTAAGAGGATCAGGGGATGGAGATATACTGAAAGTGGAACCACGCACTGGAATTGGACGGAATGTGCAATTCTAGAAGTTGACGAAGAAACTTGCCTCTCTCATCTCAACTTTTGTTGGTGAACGCTGCTCTTCCTACGTCCAGCTTAAAGACTCTCTACGTGGCAATAATAAATCGATCACTTCGCCGTAGGCGGTTTCACAACGAACCTACAGTATGTCTGTATGGACAGTAAAGCCTTAGACACTCGTTCAAACTCTTGTGGTTTGCCTACCGAGTGCTAAAACACATATTGAGCTAAGCATCGAGCAGTGGGACCAGGACTGCCCGAAAAATACCAGTAGACCATCTGGGACCGAAACTGTCCTGCACTAAGTCGCTGCGCATTCGGTTTCGTTTCCCTCACTTTTCTCTCTTCTCGTCTCTTCTCTTCTCTCTCTCATCTCTTCTCTCTCTCTCATTGGAGATCGATCACCTAAATCGTGTCAACTAAACTCAATGGATGGAAATCAGATTCAACTTAGTTGCTTCCAAATCGAGCCTCTCGAAATTTTGAAAAAAAATTTATTCGAAACGTTTCTACTGCTACTGATTATCACTCTTCATATTTAATTTACCAAAATTTTCTTGACACTTCACTTCGAAACAATAACTATAATTTGCTCTGGACAAATTCACGGAAAACTGCTACAAATTTTACAGAATTCACAAAAATTTAATCACGCCCTAGCTACCAATAAGGTCACTTATGGCAGGTACATCGGAGAAGATAATAAAAAAATCATCAAAAGTACGAAACAACACTGCACAGTAAAAATATAAAAGCGCCCCTACATAGTAACCGTTATTATAATTTAAAAAATATTATTATCCACACTACCTTCAGAAATCACATCGATACATTTAAATAGAAAAGACAAAAATGAAACCCAGAATCTTCATGTCATCAATCCCGACAATCAATGAACCCTCTTACACTTTGTTGGGAGCACACATAGATTACCACAAAAGCGTTACTGGCAATTTAAAAGGCCCCATTTCCGGTCAACACTCAAGCTAAAGTTTCAGTTGCACGAGTAAACCCAAATGAAGTTTAAAAAATAACACATTTTCCAAAACAGAATCATTAAATATAAAAAATTTAAATATTAATATCGAAAATTAAAGTATTACATTAATCCCAACATGCAACACTAAATTTCACAGGAAGAAAACTCGTAATTCACAAATTACATCTGAGAGACAACTTTCTCCTTCAACACAAAACCCAGTATGGTTTGTAAATCACAAGAATTCCAGTAATTTATCGTTTCCAAGTGAAACTAAATGCAATTTTACAACGTTATTCTAAATAAGAACAGATATTATGAAACCAAACCTACAGCACAACCTACTACTTAAACAAAACTTAAAATAAATCATTGCATAATGAAGAACGTGTTCGCTTTTTTGTTGTAAGCGAACCTCTATAAAATATACCTAACCGAATTAAACTGCATTGCATCGTGAAACAATTTTTGTAACATTTTCTATGCAAACGCGTGAACGAAAAATAATTTTCATTATTTTAATGAAATTAAAATGTTAAAAAAACACTCCTCATTACAATAAAATCTAAATTCAGAACAAAACAAATTCAAACAGCAAATATCACTTGGTATTGTCATTAAAATGAAAAAGGAATAGACAACAACAATCAACCCGCTATAAAAAAAATAAAAATGAATGAATATATAAAAAAGTAAAAGAACAAATTAATTTATCAAAAGAATTTACGAAAACAATTCCTATTTCAATTAAACAAATTTTTATTTTTTTATAACAAACTTTGCTTCCTTTGAGGTCTCACACAATGTATACGATCCAGCATATAAACTTAAACAGTCCGAATTGACCCAATATAAATTAGTGTCTTTAACGATTATTTTTCGACTTTAACCCTTGAAATTACAATTATCTACCTTAGACTAGAAAACGAAAAGCGAGAAAGCGAACTTAAACTAAAAAGTAATCCTTAAAAGTGTACACATATGATGGTCATGTGTGACTTGAAATCCCTTATTTTAATAAACATAAACTCCATTATCCGTCGAAGAACAATCTCAAAAACTGAATACTAGATACTGGAAAATTTTGTTACTCATTTATACGCTTACAATGCCCTACTATATATATATATATATATATATATATATATATATATATATGATGAATAAAACCACGAAGGAAAGGAAACACAAAATGGTGCTCAAGCGCTTTCGTCTAATGACATCCTCAGGAACACTGAAGTTCATAAAAAGGTTAAGCCTATATATAGGTTACAGAAAGAAAAAAGAAAAAATAAATAACATACATACACACACACACACATACATATTATATATATATACATACATATCTATATATACAAATACATACACACATACATACATACATGTATATACAATAAACAGAGAAGTAAAAATAATAAAAAATTATAAAAAAATTAAAAATTAAAACCTTAAAAGATTACCAGTGAGGCGTACAGATTTTGTAAGGAAAAATATCGATTTTTAGCACAAGATCAAATGGATTATAAAAATCAAATTTATACTGGAACTCTGCCGGGTTTTAACACAATGCTGCCTATGGTCAGGTTTCGATAAAAAAAAAAAAAAAAAAAAAAAAAAAAAAATGCAAATTAAAAGTTAATCGATTTTTAGCACAAGATCAAATGGATTATAAAAATACAAATTTATACTGTCCGGGTTTTAACACAATGCTGCCTATGGTCAGGTTTCGATATATATAAAAAAATAATAAAAAAATAAAATGCAAATTAAAAGTTAATAAAGTAGAAAACAAGTTTACCAAAGATTTAATGTTTTACACTTCTTATCTATATCTGTTTTAAAGGAATTCAACATAACAGGATCGAGTTGAAAAAGACCTTTGCTTATGTTGAAGTTATTTGAAAGTTGGATAATGGCAGACTCAAGAATATTTCTATTAACAATGTTGCTTGAATGGAATAAAACTGAAGCATTATTCCAATCAATACAGTGGGCTAACTCTGACAAATAGACAAAAAGGGCACTGGACAACTGTCCTGTTCTAACGGAATATTGATGCTGTTTTATACGTATGTGCAAATCCTTTCCCGTCTGACCTATGTAAAAGGAATCACATTGTTTACAACCAATTTTGTAGATAATGCCTGAATTATTGGTAGGGCTATTTTTTACTATGATATTTTTCACAATATTGTTATATGAAAATACTACATTAATATCCAAAAGTTTAAGTACATTAGCAATGCCTAAAAAGCCCGGGAAAAATGGAAGTACTAAAATATTTTTTGACAAAGTACGAGTGTTAATATTGACACGATAGAAAGTTCGTTTTGCCTTGTTGAGACAAGATTCCATAAACGCAGATGGATAACACAAATCACTTCCAATACCGTTGATTTTTTCCAATTCGGCATCGATGTATTCCGGACTGGCGATCCTAAGGGCGCGGAGAAACATTGATGAAAATATGGCCTTCTTAGTGGGGGTATCATGTCCCGAGTAAAAGTGTACGTAGGACAAATTGTTTGTCGTTTTCCGATAGATACTAAACTTAAAACCTGGGCTTTCCCTATGTACACGCACATCCAAAAATGGGATTGAATTGTCTTGCTCAACTTCTAAAGTAAACTTAATGGAGGGGACTTGATCATTTAACTGAAGGAGGAAGCTATCCAGGTCACGATTCATGGGCCAGATACACAAAATATCGTCGACGTACCGCAACCAAGGGATGCCAACCCCCAGGATTCTCGGAATATAGGTAATTTCGAAAAACTCCATATAAATATTGGAGAGGAGGGGCGATAAGGGGTTGCCCATAGCCATCCCAAAAACTTGTTGATAATACTCGTTATTGAAAGTGAATTTACAGTCTTTGATGCAAAGCTTAATGAGTTCCAAAACAATGTGTGAAGGTAGTGGCAGGTCATACTTATGTAATTCTTGGGAGAGAAAGTCAAGCATATCGTCAATCGGCACTTTTGTAAACAATGAACAAACATCAAAAAAATCAATCTATCGTTAGTTTCAGTACGTGCATTATTCAATTTTTCCGTAAGATCCATGGAATTTTTTACATGTGAATTAGAGATAGTTCCGAGAATGGGGGACAAGACTTTGACAAGCCATTTGGAGAGTTTATAAGTAATAGAGCCCACCGAGCTAATAATAGGGCGCATAGGGTTACCAGGTTTGTGGGTTTTAATAAGACCGTAAAGGTAGGGCAGAGCAGGTGAAGTGGACATGAAACTAACGATAAATTGATTAGTTTTGATGTTTGTTCATTGTTTACAAAAGTGCCGATTGACGATATGCTTGACTTTCTCTCCCAAGAATTACATAAGTATGACCTGCCACTACCTTCACACATTGTTTTGGAACTCATTAAGCTTTGCATCAAAGACTGTAAATTCACTTTCAATAACGAGTATTATCAACAAGTTTTTGGGATGGCTATGGGCAACCCCTTATCGCCCCTCCTCTCCAATATTTATATGGAGTTTTTCGAAATTACCTATATTCCGAGAATCCTGGGGGTTGGCATCCCTTGGTTGCGGTACGTCGACGATATTTTGTGTATCTGGCCCATGAATCGTGACCTGGATAGCTTCCTCCTTCAGTTAAATGATCAAGTCCCCTCCATTAAGTTTACTTTAGAAGTTGAGCAAGACAATTCAATCCCATTTTTGGATGTGCGTGTACATAGGGAAAGCCCAGGTTTTAAGTTTAGTATCTATCGGAAAACGACAAACAATTTGTCCT
This sequence comes from Bathynomus jamesi, assembly GCA_023014485.1. Taxonomy (NCBI): domain Eukaryota; kingdom Metazoa; phylum Arthropoda; class Malacostraca; order Isopoda; family Cirolanidae; genus Bathynomus; species Bathynomus jamesi. Next base: position 870,948 of record JAJOZX010000935.1, read on the forward strand.
ACGTACACTTTTACTCGGGACATGATACCCCCACTAAGAAGGCCATATTTTCATCAATGTTTCTCCGCGCCCTTAGGATCGCCAGTCCGGAATACATCGATGCCGAATTGGAAAAAATCAACGGTATTGGAAGTGATTTGTGTTATCCATCTGCGTTTATGGAATCTTGTCTCAACAAGGCAAAACGAACTTTCTATCGTGTCAATATTAACACTCGTACTTTGTCAAAAAATATTTTAGTACTTCCATTTTTCCCGGGCTTTTTAGGCATTGCTAATGTACTTAAACTTTTGGATATTAATGTAGTATTTTCATATAACAATATTGTGAAAAATATCATAGTAAAAAATAGCCCTACCAATAATTCAGGCATTATCTACAAAATTGGTTGTAAACAATGTGATTCCTTTTACATAGGTCAGACGGGAAAGGATTTGCACATACGTATAAAACAGCATCAATATTCCGTTAGAACAGGACAGTTGTCCAGTGCCCTTTTTGTCCATTTGTCAGAGTTAGCCCACTGTATTGATTGGAATAATGCTTCAGTTTTATTCCATTCAAGCAACATTGTTAATAGAAATATTCTTGAGTCTGCCATTATCCAACTTTCAAATAACTTCAACATAAGCAAAGGTCTTTTTCAACTCGATCCTGTTATGTTGAATTCCTTTAAAACAGATATAGATAAGAAGTGTAAAACATTAAATCTTTGGTAAACTTGTTTTCTACTTTATTAACTTTTAATTTGCATTTTATTTTTTTATTTTTATATATATCGAAACCTGACCATAGGCAGCATTGTGTTAAAACCCGGACAGTATAAATTTGTATTTTTATAATCCATTTGATCTTGTGCTAAAAATCGATTAACTTTTAATTTGCTTTTTTTTTTTTTTTTTTTTTTTTATCGAAACCTGACCATAGGCAGCATTGTGTTAAAACCCGGCAGAGTTCCAGTATAAATTTGTATTTTTATAATCCATTTGATCTTGTGCTAAAAATCGATATTTTTCCTTACAAAATCTGTACGCCTCACTGGTAATCTTTTAAGGTTTTAATTTTTAATTTTTTATAATTTTTTATTATTTTTACTTCTCTGTTTATTGTATATATATGTATGTATGTATGTGTGTATGTATTTGTATATATAGATATGTATGTATATATATATATATATATGTATGTGTGTGTGTGTGTATGTATTTATTTTTTCTTTTTTCTTTCTGTAACCTATATATAGGCTTAACCTTTTTATGTACTTCAGTGTTCCTGAGGATGTCATTAGACGAAAGCGCTTGAGCACCATTTTGTGTTTCCTTTCCTTCGTGGTTTTATTCATCATAAATATTTTTCACGTGTTACCTTCGTGAAATAATTTTCATATATATATATATATATATATTACCTAAAAATGCGTTACAATATACGTACCAACCTTTGAAACCGACCGTATTAAATTGTATGTAACAACTTTATGACAACTAAAATAATTTACTGTCATATAAGAGTGAATTTTATTTACTTATTATTGTATTATTATTACTAACACAATTATTTCTAATGCCGAAAATATAAACACGAAATAATTTTTAAACACAAAATAGGAAGGCTTTTTAAGGAGTAATAACAGTTGAAGAGGAAAGACAAAAAAGAAGAGTCATCGGACGGCAATTCCAAATTTTAAATGTCTCTCTTTCCGACTGAAGAAAATTAAATCCGCCTTCGAGAAAAGAAAAAAAAAGACTCGGAATTTCTTGACTAAAAAGTGAGTCGAGTAGTGGAACAGTCCGACCCCAAATGAGAAGAGAAAAACGACTCAAGAATTGTTTGATTCACTGAAACGAGGCGGGTGGAATAGCGCATGACTGCACGAAAAGAAAATTTGAGTCGAAACGGGTGAGTGAAACAGTTTGACTCCGTGATATTACAAAAATGCGCGCTATGAGAAATTTTGAAAATGATGGGCGCCATCTTGAATCATAGAAGGGAATCAGAATTTGCTTGCAAATGAGGTACACAATGCATTTTACTGTTTAAATACAGTATAAGGCGCGTACCGAGGACGTAGGAATGCCCTTATGTGAATGTAATAGGGACCACAGCTTGCCACCAAAATATAGTGATTAATTCATTTTACTTCTTATTTGCCTTTTTAACTATTTGCTCTTTATTCAAATTCTTTTTATCGTTGCTATTTCTTTTTACACTCGATTTCACTATACTTTATAAAAACGGGTAGACGTGAGCCGATGAAGAATTTGAACCATGCGAAGAGACAGGGTATAAATTATGCACTTCTATTTACTATTTACTGACCTTTTATTTATACCGAAACACTTTTGACAAACGGGGTAATGCGAGGAGGGGGGGGGGGGGAGAGACACTAAAGCATATTCTAAATTTACAAAAAACATCGTAATACCAAACACCTTATTTGGATGCTGTCCGATAACTGAGGATGGGCATTTTCTCTCCTTTAGACCCATTTCGGGGTGTTGCCAACTAGCATTTTATAAACCAACCATTTTTAATTATTATTATAACAAAACATTTAATTATATATGCTTAAATTCTTATAAACAAACATTTTATTCTTTAATTAGACATTACTACAAGATATAGTAGAAAGATAAAGTCAGGTGTATCATAGCCGTACCACGCGAAGCATTGAGCGTCTGTTGAGAAAGACGGTTTGGGAAACGGGTGGAGAAGTGAAATGTGGAATGATCGGCATAGGAGTGGATAGGATAGGAAGTGCGACTTAACAGATCATTGATAAATGAAAGGAAAAAGAGTTGGTGGCAGGACAGAATCGTGAGGAACACCACTGTTGATAGCTTTAGGAGAAGAACAGTGGCCATCTACAACCGCAGCTATAGATCGGCCAGAAAGGAAATTAGAGGGGAAGGAACAGATAGAAGGATAGAAACCGAAGCAGGGCAGTTTTGTAATTAAAGATTTGTGCCAGACTCTATCGAAAGCTGTTCATATGTCTAGCGCAATAGCAAAAATTTCACCGAAATCCCGAAAGGAGAATGACCAAGAGTCAGAGAGATATGCAAGAAGATCGGCAGTAGAGCGTCCTTTGCGGAATCCATACTGACGATCTGAAAGAAGATTGTGAAAAAAGAGGCGTTTAAGAATCTTTTTATTAAGGATAGATTCAAAAACTTTGGAAAGACAAGACATCAAAGCAATTGAACGATAGTTCGAGGGTTCAGAGCAGTCACCCTCCTTTGGGACAGGCTGAATGAAAGCGAACTTTCAGCAGGAAGGAAAGGTACCAGATGAGACACAAAGATGAAAGAGTTTGGCTAGGCAGGGTGTCTGCACAGAAGCACAACTCTTAAGAACAACAGGAGGAACACCATCGTGACTGTACGGCTTCCTAGAGTTGAGCTCATATAGGGCAGAAAACAACATCTTTGGAAGAGATTCTAATTTCAGAGGAAGGATGAGATGGAGGAACAGCACCGGAATTGTCCATGATTGAGTTGTAAGAGAAAGTTTGAGCGAAGAGTTCAGCTTTATCAGAAGAGACGGCAACTGTGCCGTCGGAATGGAAAAGAAGAGGGAAAGAAGAGGAAGTAAAGTTGTCGGACAGATTCTTACCTAGTTGCCAGAAAGAGCGAGAAGAATGAGAATTGGATAGGTTTTTGCATTTTTTTCTGATGAAAGCATTTTTGGCGAGTCGAAAAACAGATTTTGTACGATTCCGGACAGAAATATAAGCTGAGTGAGAGCCAGGAGTTGGACGGCAACGGTACCTTCTGAAAGATTCCTCTCTGTTGCCGATAACAATAGAACAAGGAAAGTTAAATCAAGGTCTTTTTGCGTTCGTAGTTGGAATAGAATAGGGAATGTACGCCTCAATGCCCAAGAGAATTACACTCCATTATCTGGAGGATCACAGGCTTTGAGGATTCTTCACTATGTTCAGGTAAGTTTAGACATATTTCAGGAGTCGTTCCAGGGATTTTAATTTTCAACTCGGAGGTATTCAGCAATAATCTATCCTCTCCTTTTCAATGGTATAATACCTCTCAGCAATGAAATGGGTTTCTTTAGTGTCTTTTGAATAGTTGAGGACGTTTTCCAAATAGGTGCGGTAATGGTAGTTGGTTGAACTAGCTGAAACACTTGTCTCGTTTAGATATACATCGCAGTGGCTGATCAATGTGTGTAAAAAGTTAGTTTCCGGCTAGATTGTACAGTGATTTTCTGATGCAGGATAGATTACACTGGTCAACACTCATTTTATTGCCAATCATATTAGTGATTTTGGGGTAACTTTGTGGTGCTGATTCCGAATATGACATCGGTTTTGCTAGATTAGCTCTAATTTATGAGATAATTGGTACCCCATTGAAACACGTAAAAATGCAAAAAATTTAATGTTCAGGCGGAGCCTACTTACAAATCGCATTGAAATTGTCTCAAATCATACAAAAGTAAACACATGAAATACATAATGGCATTTTATTCGGTCTCACCATCTAGAATGTTCCGGTAGTTTCCCATATGCACGCGTTATGGTTACGTTTCCTATTAATTGAGGGTATTCATTATCTCAAGAACTAGAGCCAAATCGGAAAAACTACTTTCATTTTGGAATTCAGCAACCCCAAAATACCCTAAATTCGTACGAATTTCCTTGGCAACGAAAAAAAATTTTTTTTTTGTTGACCTGTGTTATTGCTGAATGCTACCTCGTTGAAAATTAAAATCACTCGCTCGGCCTGAGATATATCTAAACCTACATGAAGATAGTGAAGAATCCTCAAAGCCTGTGGTCCTGCACATAATGTAGACGTATCTCAGAGTACGCCGTATGAAATTATCAGTGTTTAAGCAAATGGAGATTGAAAAAGGCTTGTTAAAATCTGTCGCTAAATACCGATAAAGAACACCCAAATAAAAATGTTGGATCACTTTAACATATTGCTTCCCAGGAACCTCTCTTTAACATATTGCTTCCCAGTGTATATCACTTTAACATATTGCTTCCTAGTGTTAATCACTTTAACATATTGCTTCCCAATATTTAGGATAAGGAGTACGATCAAAAATTTTCGCTTTAATAAACTGTTTTTTGTATGCCCTTGACGATTGGTTAGGTTAAGTCGTTATATTTTCGTTTAAACTAACGAAAATATCAAGACTTAACCTAACCAATTGTCAAAGGCGTACAGTTGACCTAACTGGGCAGTCAATTAACATAATGGATCACTTTAACATATTGCTTCCTAGGAACCTCTCTTTAACATATTGCTTCCCAGGAGGGATCACTTTAACATATTGCTTCCCGAATGCTTTGGGAAGCAATATGTTAAAGTGATCCCTACTGGGAAGCAATATGTTTACTGTTACCTCTGGCTTGTCCTCAGAACAGATAGATAATGTCGTACTTAGCCATCTGTCCCAGAGAAAACTTGTTGCAACTGTTGGTCATGACACTGTTTCCAGTAAATATAAAAAATTGTCTTTCAAGTTTGAAAATTTTAACCTACAGGAATAACAATAAACTAATATGTAGAGCGAATAATATATATATAATATATATACACACTGTGTGTGTATATGTATATCCACACACATATATATATATATATATTATATATATATATATATATATATACATATATACACACACATATATATATATATATATACAGTCCATATGTCCCACAAAAAAGTACACCCAACTTTAGATTGTACTAACTCCTCCAAAAATTGAGATATTTTGGATCTGTTTGTTTGATTTAATATAGCAAATTATTCTTTGTTAACGCTCAAAATTTATTCATGTTTAAACGATTTAGTGTTTAAGCATCTGCTTTTAACTGAAGGGTACAGCAAAATGGGTTGCGCCGAATGATCATTTCTCCCAGCCAGATAGCTCCTCTTGCTTTAACCAATGTGCTACTTTTTACGTCGAAGGATATTGCAAATATTTTTTTTTAATAATTCGAACTTTTGTATCTAAGATACGAGTCATACATATAAATGAAGAATCTGAATTACTAAATTTATAAATAACTTTGAAACCCTTATCAAGCAGTTTACACGAAGGTAGCGCGTTCTCATGTCACAACTTATCTGCAAACTAAAAGCTTAAAACAAGTTCAGAATACCTTCGAACTGCAATTTCCCGATAGAGCTTCTCCAACTAAACATACAATTTTGAAGAATGTTCGGAAATACAAAGAAGAAGGAACGGTCCTCAATTTGAACAAAGGACGTTCAGGCCATCCGAAGACGGCAAGAGCAGACGAGAACATTTAGCATTCAGCCCTGACTTGACCCTGTGTGATTACTTTTTATGGGGTCATTTGAAAAATAGAGTATTTGCATCACAACCTATCAATTTAGATGATTTGAGGACTCGCATCACAGCTGAAATCAACTTCTCAAAAGACAATCCAGATCTTATCAAAAGAGTGATGGGGAAGATGAGAGCTCGACTCCAGATTTGTATCGATAGGAATGGCGATCATGTTGAAAGAAAACGAAACTAAGCATAACTTTTGCAATAAGGAATAAAGAAAAATCTGCTTTGTATCTTATTAAAATTATGTTAAAGTATCTATTATTATGTATTTGTCTTTTCATTACATCGATAGCAAACACATTATTTTTTCATTGACCAATTTTGCGCAATCCATTTTGTTGTACCCTTCAGTTAAAAGCAGATGCTTAAACACTAAATCGTTTAAACATGAATAAATTTTGAACGTTAACAAAGAATAATTTGCTATATTAAATCAAACAAACAGATCCAAAATATCTCAATTTTTGCAGGAGTTAGTACAATCTAAAGTTGGGTGTACTTTTTGTGGGATATATGGTATATGTGTATGTATACCGTATATATGTGTATATATATATATATATATATATATATATATTGAATGCATATATATATATATAGTATATATATATATATATATATATATATATATATATATATATATTATATATATATGCATTCAATATTACTCCTGACCACTGCCCAGACTCATGTGCATTCATAAACCCTCAGAAGAATGGAGTTTAGCAAAGCTTTAGCAAGTCCTATCAGTGTACTAATCTATCCACAACCACAAGGTCTGATTGAGATTGATCGGTTTTGGTTGGTTATAACCGACTTTTAATGAACGAGCGCAAAATCCAGAGGGCTATGAATATGAATTACTTTAACCGTAAAATTTTTATGGGGACCTTCGCGAAAGATAAGAGAATGAATATGGCCAAGAAAAAATGTACATGTTATTTGAACAGTGCAGGTAGAATTAAAAAACAAAGGACACGCTTCACATTATGAAAAAAGGTTTGAAATTCACTGTATCTTCACTTGGTTAGCGAAACTTGTACACACCAAAAAAAGTTACACTATACTACGCTTCAGTTTTTGAGACGGTTGATCACTTTATAAAATACAAAAAATACTTACGCGCTTCCTAAATTGTCTTCGGTTATTTTCTCAATCTTTCATCGCGAGTGAAGATATTTATGCACCTTAGAAGGAACTGCTTTCGTTAAGTTCTGAAAGGCCATTATATAGGCTGAGAGAAAAGGGGAGGAGTGGAAATGTATTGTACAGTCTCCGCCCACTGTAGAGATGCGTGTGCCAATAGTAGCAGCTAATTTGCTATCCTCTCTGAGCATGACGTACAAGTACCACCCACGAGCCGCGGTGAACATTGCGTACCGCAACAAAGAAACAGGGAGCTACCTCAAAGCAGCATTCTTAATTAATGCACAATACTATGTAGCCTTTTACAAATCGGTGAGGGTGTTTAAACGTAGTAGTGGTGCAATTAATTACGTGATTGAAACAGAATATAGATACACGAAGTCCGCAAAACGTAATATTATATATCTGAACATTAAAGAAATGGGTAAAATCTTTATAACACTTGAGAAGTTGACGGAGGATAATTATAAAATACCAGCAGGCGCGAGTGCAAAAGGATTTGTAATTAATGAGACCCCCTCATACTCTATTATTTGTACGTCAAATGCGAACCGTGATACAGCTCAACCATGCATCGAAATATGCCTGATGTGGAAAAACAGAGATAACAACACCGTTTTTCCTACTTGGCATCGTTTCATCCTTGACAGAATATATGAAATAGCCACGTTAAACTGGAACCTTTATTAAACGCTGTTTCCACAAATCAATAGTTTTTAAAAATCTCTACGTTTACAATTGAAAGTTTTGTTAACATCTAATGGGTTTCGTTTAAGGATGTATAAGTATTGCAGTTACTTAGCAGTGACTTAATTTTATCATTGGATAGTTTTGTCATAAATAACCAAGGTATTGGATTTATCAGCTTTTGTAAAGTGAATGTCTTTTTTAAATTACTCAAGATGATCACAAGAATTGTACACTCTCAAGACACCATAAACATAATCTTTAGCAATATCAATACTGGTTTGGGTAAATGCACTATGCTTCTCAAAATTAATAAAAGATTTTGTAATGTTAACTGTATATAGGGTTTTTTCGATATTAAACGAGACACCATATCCTAAAGCACATTTCATGTCATTATTACATTCGAAAGAAGATAAGTAAATGAAGTTTTTAAAATCAGTTTATTCCAAACACTCTCATCGATTAATATTCTCAGTATACTTTTAAGCCTGTCTCTATTCCTTATTTCACTCCGGCGTAGTACGAAATTTTAAAATATTTTTTATTTTTCTTTGGTTAGTCTCTAACTCCCCCTTCAGTTGGTCGTAAATAAAAACTTATATTTATTTCTAGTTCGATAACGGTTTTTCAGTTCTTCATTTCACCTTATTTCAGTTTCAGTTTTATTGATTTATCAATTCCATTACTTTTGGTTTCCCCATCCCTGATATATATATGTGTATATATATATACAGGGTGGGCCGAAAGTCTGGATCCATAGGAAAATATTATTTTAATACATAAATTACAACAAATGGTAAATACTTAAAATGAATATCAACTTTAACTCGTAAATGCGTATCCGTGATACTGTACAGTAGTTCGTACTCCAGTATAAATACTCAAATACTTTTTTATTTCAGCCCAGAAATGGCTTCGAATCTAACAACAGAAGACCGGGTAGAACTTGTGCTCATGTACGCAAGACAGGGCGCTACCAAAGCTGGGCACTTGCGGTTTTTTTGCGGTACTGCGGTACTGCGGTACCACCGCACTACCAAACCGGTACCGCATAACGCAGTACCGCAAAGGATCGCTGAAAGTACAGCCTGTACTTTCAGCGATCCTTTGCGGTACTGCGTTATGCGGTACCGGTTTGGTAGTGCGGTGGTACCGCAGTACCGCAGTACCGCAAAAAAAACCGCAAGTGCCCAGCTCTGGGCCGCGCTACACACAGAGAAGTTGCTACCGAATTCAATAGAAATCATCCTGATAAGCATCCAGTAACACATGCGACTGTTGGCAAGTTGTTTAAACGTTTCAAAGAAACAGGAAGTGTACATGATCGACGGCGTTCTGGTCGTCCAAAAACTGCAACTGATGAAAATACCTCTGCAATGGTATGTGAAACTTTAACGAATAGTCCAGTAAAGTCAACAAGAAGATTATCAAATGAAACACGCATCTCGAGAACGTCAATTCGAAGAATTATTAAAAATCATAAATTCCATCCCTAAGTGTCTCGATGTCAGAGGTCGCCAATTTGAGCATTTGTTATAATTTGTTGTTTATACTGGAGTACGAACCACTGTACAGTATCACGGATACGCATTTACGAGTTAAAGTTGATATTCATTTTAAGTATTTACCATTTGTTGTAATTTATATTAAAATAATATTTTCCTATGGATCCAGACTTTCGGCCCACCTGTATATATATATATATATATATATACAGGGTGTCCCGTAAGTCTGGACCCTAGGGAAAAATATAAAATTACAAAATAGTCCAAATTTATTTATAATATATATATATATTTTTATTATTATTTTTATTATTTTTTTATTATGATCTTACTCCGCTGGAGTTTTATTTGTGGGGCCACTTGAAAGCCAAAGTGTACGAGGTCAAACTTCAGAACATTTTCCACCTTAAAGCACGCATTGTGGAGGCGTGTCAAGAAATTTCTGCGACTGTGATCAGAAAGTGCTGTCGCAGTGGAGATTGCGTCTTCAACTATGTGTGCGACACAACGGCGGACACTTTGAACAGATTATGTAATAAATTTTTGGACTATTTTGTTTTATTATTTTCCCTATGGGTCCAGACTTACGGGACACCCTGTATATATATGTGTGTGTGTGTGTGTGTGTGTGTGTGTGTGTGTGTGTGTGTATCAGGGATATATCACATTGTGATTATTAAGCGATTAATTACACTAATCAACAGCCAAAATGTATCTTCGATGAAACCATCATTTCTTTAGTAATTCGACGTCGCTGAATCCGAAAATGACCTTCATTTTGCATGATTGGTTCGCGTTTAGAAGATACACGGGTGCCCTGTTTTCATTATTTCCCAATGAAATGAATATATCATTGAAGCATAACATATGCCAACACTGTAGAATGTGCTCGTTTGGCAACTTCGTTGTCTGGCGCCATCTTGAGTACATCGTAAATCCCTTTAGCTCAGTTCTAGAGTGACGCTTGTTGTGGTGACACGTTATTTCACATTTTGACATAGTGCTTTTGTAGTGTTTCCTCGTAATTTGCACCTGTGGTTACTTCATGACATATAGAGTGTAGTGCGTGTAAAGCGTAATCTTGCGATCAGTTTTCTCATTGACGTTATAAGCAAAATGCCACGTAAATGCGTTAATGACTCAAATAACTTTTGCTATATTTGCGGCAAAGTAACATTAAAATCGCAAAAGAAGACGTTAACACCTGCCATCAAGAAAGCGTACCACCTTTATTTTAAGTGCAAATTAGGAGATCAGGACAAAACGTGGGCGCCGCATATATGCTGCATTACATGTGCAACTACATTACTTGAGTGGTACAATGGGAAACCGAGGTCAATGGGCTTCGGCATCCCCGTCATGTGGAGGGAACAAAGTAACCACGTGGATGACTGTTTATTCTGCATGGTTCCGCCATTACGTGGAATTAGTAAGAAGAAAAATGGACCCTCAAGTATCCTAATGTTCCATCCGCCATTCGACCTGTGCCCCATAACGAAGACATACCTGTGCCCAATCCTCCTACCTCCTCAGACACCCTCGATTTGGATGACGAAGAGCATCCTGTAACGAGTACAGATGAAGACATTGCACATCCCACAACATCACAGGATACCGACTTTGTGCCCAGTGAACTCTCTACAGAACCGCATAAAATCACCCAATACGAACTGAATGACCTCATCAGAGATTTGGACTTACCGAAGTCTAAGGCAGAATTGCTCGCCTCACGCCTTCAACAGTGGCATCTTCTTCATGATGATGTCCAAATATCCATGTACCGCACTAGGCAATCCACGTTGGAGACTTTCTTCATCAAACATGGTGACATCGTGGTGTGTACAGATGTTGTTGGTTTAATGAATGCTCTAAATATAACATACAGAGATGACGAATGGAGGTTGTTCATTGATGCCTCTAAGCTAAGCCTTAAGGCTGTACTACTTCATAACAAAACGAAAAAGCTGCCATTCCAATTGGATATTCTGTCCACATGAAGGAGACATATGAAAATATGCAATATCTGCTTCACCACATAAACTACAACGCTCACAAATGGAACATATGTGGTGATTTGAAAGTGGTCGGCATGTTACTTGGTCTCCAGCAGGGTTACACGAAGTACTGCTGCTTCCTTTGCGAGTGGGACAGCCGTGCTAGGTCACAGCATTATGAAAGGAAGGAATGGCCTCTAAGAGAACGTTTAGTGCCAGGTGTGAAAAACGTTTCGTGCGAGCCATTAGTAGAGCCAAGCAAAATACTTCTACCACCGTTACATATTAAGTTAGGGCTTATGAAAAATTTTGTGAAGGCACTCAATAAGGATGGAAAGGCATTTAAGTATCTTTTCCAGAAGTTCCCTCGACTCAGTGAGGCAAAAATCAAGGAAGGCATATTTGTTGGTCCTCATATACGAAATCTGATGAAAGATGAACATTTCGAGACACTTTTGGAGGGCGCAGAAAAAGAAGCTTGGGTCTCGTTCAAGTCAGTGTCGCAAAATTTCCTTGGAAACAACAGAGCTCCAAATGCAGATGATTTGGTGGATAATATGTTGAAGGCGTACCAAAGAATGGGATGTAACATGTCTCTAAAAATTCATTTCCTCCATTCCCATTTCGATTTTTTCCCGGCAAACCTTGGTGAAGTAAGTGACGAACATGGGGAACGTTTTCATCAGCAGATTTCAGCTCTTGAGAAACGTTACCAGGGCAAGTGGAATTCATCTATGCTGGCTGATTTCTGCTGGTCAGTAATAAGAGACACTACACACAGTCAGAGTACAAGAGACAGGCCAAGAGGAAACGACATTGAAGTGAGTGTGCTCCTTAAAATACATATATGTTGTGGGATAAATTTTTACCAGTACTTACACAATAATTACCATGATATCTTAAAAACGCGAAATAATTAAACAATTTCACTATCATTTTCAAATTCAGCATGCAAAAATACATAAGAATCGGCTACTTTCATTAAAGATACAAAAAATTCCTTAAAATTTGTTGACCAGTGTTATTAATCGAAACCTATAGGGAAATTATTGAATGCCCGGTTAGGTCAACTGTACGCCATTGACGATTGTTTAGGTTAAGTCGTGATATTTTCGTTAAAACTAACAAAAATATTACGAATAACTGCCTCCAGTAAATCTTAAGGAAACGTCATCACCTGCAAAATCGTACCAAAATGCAATGAATGAATAGCAACAAGATATTATATTTCATAATAAATTGCTTATAAGGTATATGCACAAAAAACAGTACTCTCGAAAAAAGTGTTATATTGTTATGTTGATTACGCCCATAGAGTTATTTTTTCGAAATATAAGAGATGACATCTTAAGATTTACCAATTATTTTATATAACAATGAGAAAAGTTTGTAATAGAAGATAATGCAGAATATAATCAATTAATTTTTAATTCGTCTGTGCACATCCTCATCTAAACTGTTAAGTGACCCAAATCTTAAAATACAAAATTTCACTCCAAATAAAGCTATAATGCAGAGTAAACTGATATATATATATATATATATATATATATATATATATATATATATATATATATATATATAAAACGGGTGTGCCATAAAAAAGGGTACATTTTAAAAAGACTATAAAATCAACATTTTTATTTAATTTTAATAAAACTTCTCCACAATAAAACATATGTATTTATCTATATGCAAACAAGTTTTCAGACTAAAATATCAAATAATTCAAATTATATCAACATTTAACGAAAGAGTATGATTTTTCTACTTAACATGCAAAAATTTTTAAACCTTTTTAATATTTTTTATAAAAATAATTTTTAACGTAAAATTTACCTGAAATTATTAAAAAAATTGTTCGAAATGCTTTCCTTCCATTTCAATAACTTTTTTTATTCTTGGCCGGAATTCATGTATGGCTCAATTTACTTGTTCCTGTGGAAGCTCTTCCCATTTTTGAATGATGATCTCGCGTAAATGAGCGACATCTTTTATCCTTGTCCTGTAGACTCGCTCTGCTAAGTTCTCCCATATTCCGGCCAAGAATAAAAAAGTTATTGAAATGGAAGGAAAGCATTTCGAACAATTTTTTTAATAATTTCAGGTAAATTTTACGTTAAAAATTATTTTTATAAAAAAATATTAGAAAGGTTTAATAATTTTTTAATGTTAAGTAGAAAAATCATACTCTTTCGTTAAATGTTAATAGAATTTGAATTATTTGATATTTTAGTCTGAAAACTTGATTGCCATAGATAAATACTTTTTTTTGTGTAGAAGTTTTATTAAAATTAAAAGACAAATGTTGATTTTCTCGCCTTTTTAAAATGTACCCTTTTTCATGGCAAACCCGTTATATATACACACCTTTGGTTACCTTTGGGCAGCCTCCGCCCGAATTGTTCATTCTGATGAAGGTCAAGCTTTTCACTCCACCTTAGACCTACAGTTTAACGTGGAATCCGAACCACACCCCACCAGCAGCCCAGCGTCTTAACCACAAGGCCACCTAGGGTACCCATTTATCTACCAACCACTTTCTTTATTGTGTGGAAGGATGAACAGCTGGGTTTTGCTGCGCGCCGGCTGCCGTCGGGTCTCGAACCCGGGGCCGATGGATTCGTAGTCAGCGATGCTAACCACTACACCACCATATATATATATATATATATATTGCTATAAGAAAAAGTCATACCATGTAATGAGCATTAAATAACACCATTTATTAACATGTTTATAAATACATTTACTTGCAAAACATCAGCAGGAAAAGTGTTTGCAATTACTTTGTATTAATTAGAACCTTACTTCTTTCTGCGTAGATATTTCTATTTTTTCACTTTCTAAATTGTAAAAGTGGCGATATGCAGATTTACACATTTTCTTTGTTTAGATAATTTACACATACTCGAGTATAAATTTCTACAGCTTACCACATCGACAAGATCCTTTCTTCATCATATTAAAACATTTCTTTTGATAGTAGTACATACACATGGAACCATGTTTCTATTAATCCTTTCAATATTTGCACATCCCATTTATTATCGTCTTCTATCTTTTGTTCTCTAATCCGCTTTTCATATATATCTATTTCTTTCAATTGAACTCTTCTTTGCTACGAAGTATTTTATTTTCTTCGTCAATTTGCCTTACTTTCAACGAAGTTGTTTATTTCTATTTCATTTGAGTGACTCTTCAGGTATGGTGATTGTATCTTTGTGTGTAGGATTTTTCACTTCTAGTGTTTCTAGTCTGAGCGCTATGCCTACATACAGTACTTTCTGCATTATTGGCTTAATTCTTCGAATATCTTTCGATCTCTGCTTGAGTTTCACCTTTGTTCAGTTTGGTTTGTACTGTATCCTTATTATTTAGTACAACTGACGCAGATACAAAGAAGTATCTTATTAGTTTGTTGCTGATCCTGTTCATTGTTTTTTTCCTGTGGAGGTCAGTACATTCGTAATGTTTAGAAGTTTTACATAGTAGGAATTTTGCAGCGGTAGTTCGTTATATTTTGGTAGTTCCAGCTTTTAATGACTACACACGCCTTTAAGCGAGGTTGCGCTTAATTTTAAACTTTTACACAATTTGCATAAAATTTTGGCTTTGCTTTCGATTTTGATGGCATTTTTAAATTTGTTTCCTCTTGAATTTTCTCTGCTAAAAAAATGAACGAAACAATGCCATTTCCATGATAAATGGAAAGTCCTTACCTCACCTGGCTCTCTTGTGCCCTTTTCCTTGTCCCTAACTTTTAAGTGGGGAATGCCTCATCCACTTTCAGATTTTTGAGGTAAAAAACTTCAAAATATCAATATTTAAGATGAATTTTTAAGTCCTTAGGCCTTAAATACTATATTTTTCATTATTTTCACTTAATTCTTTATTTGACCAATATTTTATTTCTATCATAAGTAACAATACTCTCTATATTTCACGTATTTTACGGATTAATTATATCACCGTGTAACAAAAAAAAAAAATTTCTTTGTTTCTGGGCAATAACCTTTATTTTCTGATTCATTATGCTTCAAATCACTGGAAAAAAGCTGTCAGTGATTTTAAACTTCGGGTTTGTTGTCAGTACATCGATTTTGTTGAAATAAGAATATTATTATTTTTTAACCCTATATGGACATGTGCGACAGATCTGTAAACGCTTCAAAATTTACTATATATTTACCGAAAGAAGTACATTTTAACTTAAATGACGATATCGTCAAATTTGTAACGGTTCAAGGAGTTTATATCACGAATTGGCAACTCCTACTGCAAAAAACCGAGCTTTAATGAAAAAAATAAGTTAGTGCGTCAGTAGAAGTAAAAGTGTATGGTTACGCAGTTCGTTTTTTATTTTTTATCACTTTATTTGATTAAAGGTAAGTTGAATAATTTTTTATTGCTCAATATATGTTGTTAGAGTGGCTGAAGTAATATAAAACAATTCTGATAAACTGAGCACTAGAATATTTTATTGAAACGTAACAATATTGATGGCTCTGACATCCATGCCTTCTTTGCCACGTGGTATAAGGTTGTCCAATTTGTATTATATACACTATATTACATTATATATATTATTATATATATTATTATATGATCATTGCATCATAAATTATTTTTCACGTGTTACTTTCATGAAATAATTTTCATATTATTATATATATATATTATTTATATATATATTATTTATATATATATTATTATATATATATATATTACATTAAAAATCACATATTTATGTTCAAAGTACTCTAAATGAATGTTTAATATAGGTAAAAAAAAATTTAAGACAAAAATAAGAAATATGTCCATATAGGGTTAAATTAATCCATTATTTTTACTTTTTCAGACGTGTGACGTGTGACGAAGTTACTGTTATGGCTGCTCGTGGTTGCAAATACCCAGCGGATTCCTTCTGCTACGTGTGCGGCGAGTTCTTCGCAAAGACGGCTAAAAAACACTGCTTGGACAGTTGCACCCGTGCAAAGGAAGCCTATCATGCCTACTTCGGAATGCCAGTCGGTGACCAAGACAAACGCTGGGCACCACATGTCATCTGTGACTACTGCCGCCGCACACTTGAAGGTTGGTTTAGAGGAGAGAAGAGGGCAATGCGTTTCGCTATCCCCCGTGTCTGGCGTGAGCCCTCAGACCATCTCACGGACTGCTATTTCTGTATGGTGGACCCAACAAAACGAAGAAAGGGGAAGAATGCGCCTCCCATTGAGTACCCTGACATTCCGTCATCTATTGCACCTGTTCCCCTTAACGCGACGGACCTACCTGTGCCACAGCCTCCCTTGAGAGATCAATCTTGTCCAGCAGAAGAAGCAAGCTATGATGATTCCGAGGAGGAGCAAGGTGCGTCATCTGCTGCGCGCCGTCGACGCCGGGTGGCCGGTGAAAGGTGCCCCTACTACCCCAACCAAGAGGACATCAACGACCTCATCAGGGAAATGGCCTTGACAAAGTCCAACGCCGAGCTGCTCATTTCCAGACTGAAGCAGTGGGACTTACTGGACGACAGCGTTCGAATTACTTCCCAGAGGAAGCGGCATCGCAGCTTTTCAGTGTTCTTCACTCTTAGAGATGGGTTGTGCTACTGCCATGACATCAGAGGACTCTTCGACGCTGTGGGCATTCCCTGCAACACCTCTGACTGGCGGCTCTTCATCGACAGTTCATCTAAAAGCCTCAAGGCTGTTTTACTGCACAACACAAATCAGTGGCCCTCGATTCCTGTGGCTCATTCAGTGCACATGAAAGAAGAGTACCAGAACGTCAAAATCCTGCTGAGTGCACTGAAGTACGACCAATTCAGCTGGGAGGTCATTGGCGATTTCAAGATGGTGGCCTTCTTGATGGGGCTTCAGGGAGGCTTCACCAAGTTCCCTTGCTATCTGTGCCTCTGGGATAGCCGAAATACAGCCCTTCACTACGAGAAGAGGAACTGGCCCTTCAGGACCGGCTATGAGGTTGGGGCCCATAACGTGAAGCAAGAGCCGCTGGTGGAGCCAACGAAAGTGCTGATGCCACCCCTGCACATCAAATTGGGCATCATTAAGCAGTTTGTTAAACAGCTGGATCCAGAGGGTGAGGCCTTGAAGCACATCCAGGAGCTGTTCCCGAAGTTGTCGGAGGCGAAGATCAAAGCAGGAGTATTTGTGGGCCCTCAGGTGAAGCGACTTATTGACTCCGACAGCTTTCCTGAGAAGCTGTCTGAGGTTGAGCGGGCAGCTTGGACAAGCTTCGTTTCTCTAGTCAAAGGTTTCCTCGGAAACCACAAGACAGAGAACTACAGGGAAATCGTTGACGAACTTGTGGACACGTACCGGAGCATGGGCTGCCGGATGTCGCTGAAACTGCACGTACTACACGCCCACCTTGATCAGTTCAAAGAAAACATGGGAGACTACTCAGAAGAACAAGGTGAAAGATTTCACCAGGATGTCAGCTCTTTCGAGGAACGCTACAAGGGACAGTACAATGAAAGTATGATGGGGGACTATATCTGGAACCTTTTGCGTGAGAGTGAACTGAAATACAATCGCCAATCTCGTAGACAAACTTCTTTTTGATTAAACTATAACGCTAGAATTTTTGTATCAATTCTGTATCAATTCTCCGTAGCAATACTCTTTATGAACGCTCTGCATCACTGCACTGTATCACTGTCTGTGTATTAACATATTATAATACATAATTATTCCCTACTCGTTTCCTTCTTTTTATTTTCATTTCTAAAGACGGGGCCTGGGGAACTTCATTTTTCATCATTGATTTATCATAATAATCGTGCTATCATCAATTAAAATTATACTTAACAGGATTCATTTGATTTAAAAGCAGATAGTGTGAAAAACCCTTAAATTAATAAGCAAAAATGGCAAAAAATCAATAAATCGATCTCATGAACTCAGAACCGAAGTCTGAACTTGGTGACTGCTCATTTTTATTTATTTATGCCCTAAAAAATCAGAAAATAATAGTTTTAACTCATGGACAAATTTTGTGTTACACGGTGAATTATCACTGATAACACATTCATTCACTTCGAAACCTGCAATAAAGTACTGTGTGTGTATATATATATATATATATACACAGTATATTTAATGTGTGTGTGTGTGTGTGTGCGCGCGCGCGTGTCTTTCGAACTTGTACCCCTGTTGAGTTTCCGCACCTACCTGAAATTCCTTTAAGATCTCAATTACTCATCGTTGGCACCCTGTTAAAATTTAGAGGGAAAA
This sequence comes from Bathynomus jamesi, assembly GCA_023014485.1. Classification (NCBI taxonomy): domain Eukaryota; kingdom Metazoa; phylum Arthropoda; class Malacostraca; order Isopoda; family Cirolanidae; genus Bathynomus; species Bathynomus jamesi. The sequence goes on from JAJOZX010000935.1 coordinate 889,879, forward strand.
TGCAGGGGGATATAGTTAAGAAAACAAAAATTCAGGAGGAAATATTGAGGAGGATAAAATTCAGGAGGGAAAATTAAGGAACAAAATATAAATGGGGAACTCAGTAGGAAAATGTGAAGGGATTAAACTCAGGGGAGAATATGTAAATAGGGTAAAGTCATCAGGAAAAATTAGGAAGGAAAAATTCATAAGCAATATTTAAAGGGGGGGGGGGGTAAAGTCAGTAGGAAAAGAAAAAGGAGATATATTTAGGAGAAAGATGTAAACGGGGTAAAGTCCTTCGTAAAAATTCAGGTGAAAAAATTGAAGGGAAGAAACTGAGGAGGACAAATTCAGGAGGAAAAAGTCACTAGGAAAGAGTCAAGAGTGAAATGTAAAGAGGGTAAAGTCAGGATTTAAATGTGAAGAGAGTAAAATCACGATTATTGACGCCACACGTCATACACCTATATTTTTTTATGTAAGAAGGAGGGGGCCAAGGGCAAACGCCTGCAAAAGTGACCCCTCCCCAGAAGGAGAGAACCAAATACAAGGTCTCGAAGGCTCAATGATGCCATTTTTCTTTTTCTTTTTAATATAAATTTTGAAAAGATTGCGAAGAGTGTAAGATGCATGTTTGTATAGTGAGAAATAGAGAGAGAAATATGTGTTTGGGAGCATGCTGGACTGCTCACAGGGTAGATGAGTCACGGTAAAAGATCAGCTAAGGAGGATAGTGACAAGAGAAACGAGAGTTCCAGCACTACCTGTCCCTTGCCTAGCATCCCCCATGGAGTACTTCCCTGATCAATTGGTTTCTACAGTTTTATTACTTTATATATATATATATATATATATATATATATATATATATATAGTGCTATATACGGCCCCGGGATTGAGACCCGGTGACGGCAGGCAGCGCGCAGCAAAACCCAGCAGTTCATCCTTCCACACAATAAAAAAAGTTGGTTGGTAAATAAATGGGTACCCTAGATATCATGGTGTTTAAGACGCTTGGCTGCTGCTGGTTGGGCTTGGATCGGATTCCACGTTAAACTACGTTTAAAGTGGAGTGACAGGCTTGACCTTCGCCAGAATGGACAGTTCAGGCGGAAGCTAAACCAATAGAAACCAATAGAAAATTTAGATTTATTTTAATTTTTTTTATGATCACCCTCTTTATCAACCACTGTTTACACTTATCAATCGCTTTGTTTACACTCTCAACCCTTTGTTTACACAGATGTGCTCAAAATTGTATTAACTCGTTGAGTAACCACTAGTCAGGCATCCTGTAAGGTTGAACGCAAGGTAGGCCAAAATGTAGGATAATTGTTAGATATATGAGGCCCTACATGGAAGAAGTGTCTTAGAGACACAGCAAAAAACGTCAGAAAACGTACTGAAAGTTGTATCAAATTGAAAGTGACATAACTTTTAAACTTTTGGAAATATTTGGACAAAATAGCCTCAGAAGTTCAAATTATTCCACTTTCAAATTTGGTACAACTTTAACTGCGTTTTCTGGCGTTTTTCGCTTTTGTCGCTTAGCCACTTGTTGCTAGGAGGGCCTCATATACAGAGAATTTTCCCCCTATTCAAGATGCTTGTATTCTCCCGTGTCCAGTGATCTCCACTTCAAATACAGGGTTGAAGCTATTTCATTCTTAGAATTTATATACTATATGAAAGAACTTAGTTTTCCTTCCACCCGAATTGCTAATTCTGACGAAGGTCAAGCTTGTTGCTCCACCTTAAACCAACATCTTAACGAGGGATCCGAACGACGACGCACCAAAGAAGTCAGAAATTACAAATTCCTTGCCCGAACTCGCTCTCACGATTAGATTAGCATCCCGGCGTCTTAACCACTAGGGCGGAGTGAAACACAACTTTTTACTTAAAATTTATTTGCCTCACTTGTTTTTTTGGTATTAGAACATAAAAATGATGTATTCAGTCATTTAATGTTTGTAACTCAAACCATCTCTCGCATTTTTACATAAAAGCAAAATGGCCATCAGCCGGTTGTCCATAAATAAAAATATGCTAATAACATAAAAACTAAGTGTTCTATCAAAAAAAAATAATCGAAGAAAAACGCTTTATAATGCAAAACTACAGTATACTTAAAAAACACCATTGTGCATACGTTGTTTTGAAATAAAATTGTATCTGGTCTCACTTGGTTGGATGCCGTAAATCAATTACATTTAAATGCAATATAAAACCCGTTCATCTCAAATATTATTTTTTCAGGAGAGGCATCAGATCCTTTTTGGTTTCAAGTGAGGGAAGCAGAGAGCGACTTTTTATTCTTGACCTAATAAATCCGTCTCTTGATTCCTGTGATATTACTGATGCTATGTGTGAATGGGGTATTGCTCAACTTTGAAACATTTTGTTTCGTACTCAAGCAATTGTTCATCACACAATTTAGAAGTGAGAGGTGGTTCACTGATATCAATCCTATCGCAAAAGATGATGTCTGTCCAATGTGATGCTTTGAATTTCAATTCTGGTACTCTAAATTCTCTTATTTTCCTTGTATTGGCTTCCTTATACTTTCTTGTCTGTATTATTCGATCGATTGCAACTTTGCGCAGCTTTTGCTCACTATCTGACATCATTCATAGAAGAATATTTTCTGAGTGAGCAAAATATGTATTCCGTGATATATAAAGTTGGACAACTTTTTGTATATCTTGGGGTAACAGATTGAACCTTTTTATCGCATTAAAGATATGTTTGGGTGCATCAGGAGGATACGGTTTAAATTTTATATTGAACCAGTTAGGACCATAGTTTGTTACTATGAACAGAACAAGGCTACGTAACTCTCTGGAGGCATTCTTTTGGGAGACATAATAACGACATAGTCTGTTAGCTACAGTTAACCTCCTAGAGTTGTTAAGGGGATCAGGTTTGAGTTTCTTTAGGCTTCGGTCAACATATCCTTCTCTTATGGCCCCAATTATTCTGAACATGCATTGCTGGTCATTACTTAAATCTTCTATGAGCTCATCTGTGAGAACTGGGATACTATCGGCCCCATCCGTAATTGGGGAGAACTTTACCACAGGCATTTCATGGCAAGTCTTAAGAGCATTACCAATAGATCCACTGAATGATCTTGGCCCAGTTGTTTTCCCGTCGTATCGCTCAAACAGATGCCTTAAGGGAAGTTCATTTGTATGTAACATACAAATGCTCCATTGCAATGGTCGGTTGAGCTTCTGCTCGATGAAATGGATTATGCCACCTTTCGGCCCAGTGTTGACATTCGTACTGTCGCACCCTATCACCTGGAGATTCTGGTCTAGTGTCACTTCATTCAAGTAAGCGAACAACGATTCAGATATATCACTTGCTTTTCCAGATTTAGGACTCAAATTTTTAAGGTATTCTCCACCAGGCTCACTCAATAGTACATAATGTTCTTCAACAATTATATCCTGGTGCCATTTACCATCTTTATTTGTCTTTACCAACGTCTTGTCTTTTCTCCCATCAAAATATAAAGCTTTAACATCACCATAACTTTGTGCAGCTTCAACTCGTAATTTTTTCTCAATTTGTCCCTCTCTTCTCACCCTACTTCGATCAATAAAAAAGTCATTGTCTTTTTCGGTAATGATACCCAAATCCACCAAAGTAGCTGAAACAATGGCCGATGCAGCCCTATCTGAAACACCAAATCTGTCGGCTTCCATGGCGAGATTGGGTAAAGGGGCTCTCATTTGAATGTTCGAGCATTCATATTCAGACTCGGTTGTTGAACTTTCTTTGGTATTAGAGAGATCAGTATTAGTATCAGGTGAAAGCACATCATCAGTGACTACCTTTTCGAATTCTTCATGCATGATTATTTTTCTTCGCTTACTTCCTTGTTGCTTCTTCAACTTTCTTGCATTTCTTTTTGCTATAGATCTTGAAAGGGTAACATCCACACCTCCAATCACCATATTTCGCATAGTCCTCTGATCCTCAAGGAATTCCAGTTCTTCTTTAGGTATTTTTGATTCTTTTGGACAAACACAAATAATATGTTTTTCTTTACATCCGCTTTTTCGGCACCCAAAATTTTGGTGCGAAACGAAGTTGCATTTAGAGGCACAAATGTCAAAGAGTTCTACAAATGATTTTTTGAACAATTCAATAAGCTTCGCACTGCTTTTGGATCGATTGAGTTGCGTAACCTTGTCGGTAAAGCGTTTCAGCTTGGTAATTATGGATTTTTTACTCATTGAGGGTATTGATGAGCGTTTCCACACTTCGACCAATGCTTTTGCTATCGTTTCGAGAATATCATTATTTGTCAATTTTGCAAATGAGCCTTCCTTCAGTAGAAGAAAATATCTCCCAACCTGCATATTAGAGGGTAAGATATTATGTGGTAATTCACTTAGAATTCCGAACAGAAAATGTTGCTTCACCGACTGTCTAGTTAGTAGGGATTTTGCCATATTTAGATCTGAGGTTAAGTTTCTAAAGAAATATTACATGGAACTCTGAAAAATTAACGGAATTAGTTAAAACAAATTATATATAAGCTCTAAAAATAAAATGTAAACATATTTTACTCAATAGTCTTTGTAGCCACCCATGCTACAATATGCAGCATGCGGCTCCTACCCCTATTCCTCATCAGCCATATGCAAGATGTCATTGACCTCGAGTGAGACTGATGTTTAGATAAGCGTCTGTGTGTTCTTAAGTAGTTGGTGATTAATAAGTATCGCTTGTGTTGTGTGAATATATTTACTCGTTATCATAGTTATAACCAAATAACGCACAATATAACGCGATATTTTCTCTTAAAAATCCAATAGATATTATACTATGGGTCTTTCAAAATACGACTTTCCGCCATTTTGCTTTTGGCAAAAATGTGGCGGGTGGAGGGTCCTAAAAAGAAAATATTATCTTTTTAGAACTTCTAGAGGGTCAATACACCAAATCACGAGTGAGGCAAGGCGGTTTAACATTTTCACTCCACCCTACTGCACAGGGTACCCATTTATCTACCAACCAATATTTTTTTGTATGGAAAAATGAACAGTTGGGTGACTAAAGGCCGCCTGCCCTTTCCGGGAATCGAGCCCAGGGCCAATGAATTTGCAGCCAGCGATACCAGCGTTTTTCAAACTTTTTTCTCGCGATCCAGTGGAAGAAAAACACTTATCCCCGCGACACAAGACAATATCTTCTTACTAGTATTTTCATAAAATCAAATAAAGGGCAATACATTCTAACTTTAACCACGTCACTTCAAGTAAAAACTAGACATCGAAGTTACTTGAAAAACATTTTTAATGCAGTATAAATACATTAGATAAAAACATTACGTTGTATTTTAATTAATTTGACGGGTGGGCCTGCCTGCTATCCATGCCCTCGTTCTAATCTGGATCACAAGATAAAAGTGCTACACGCATATCAGCTGCTCTGTAGAATCGGTTCCTTTTCTCTTTCTCCTTTTACGCACCAATTTCAAATAACTGTTTTAATATTTTGCGACCCAATACTGGATCGCGACTTGTACTTTAAAAACCACCAAACAACACCACCTAGGCGCGCGGGCACATGCACACGCACACACAATATACAGAGGGTGGGACAAAAGTCTTTAAGGATTTTATACATACAAATAATTTGTTAGTAATAAATAAATTTCAATTATATCACTGCAGTATATGCGATACTTTTCAAAGCAATTGTACGAAGCCAGGAATGACCCTACGCTAGAACATAAAGGCCATAGGCACCCTGTCAGTAAGGATGGAATACAGCAATGAGGAAAAAGTGTATCTTGTATCGTGGGCTATTTATAATAATAATTGTGAAGAAAGTTTACGTTTATTTCAACAAAAATATAATAAGACACCACCAAATGCAACCACTCTTCGATACTGAAAGCTGAAACTTTTGGAAACAGGGAGCCTGGTAAAAAATAAAAAAATCGTCCAAGAAAGGGAAGGCCAGTAACGGCGACAGCAGACAACGTCAAAGAAAATATCCTCACTAGTTTTGAAGTCGATCCAACAACTTCAAAGAGAAAAGTCGTACAAGAATTGGGTATTTCCAAATTTTCAGTAGCAAAAATATTGAAATAACAGTACTACGATTACAAACTCATTTAATCTCAGCTCATATACGACCATGATTCTGATAGACGGCTGCAGTTTGCTGAAACAATGAGACAAATGTTCAACAGTGATCCTGATTTCCTTCGAAAGATCAAATTTTCAGATAAATGTGTATTCGGTTTAACGAGTAAAGGAAATAAACAACGTTCACTTCTGGGCGAAAAAAAATCTTAAAATACGATTGGGTAACCCGTCAAAACGGCTACACTAACAGTTTGGGCGTGCATTAATTATTCAGGAATCGCTTCCGTTGACATATCGAGAGATATGATGGATGGGAAACTCTTTTGCCAGGTACTGAGAGACAAAATTTGGCCACAGTTTACTAATGGCATTGGCAGGAATTGGCTTTATCAACATGATGGAGTGCTCCCACATTACTCTGCAGTTGCTAGTGAGGTTCTGGATACGAACCTTGAAGGAAGATCAGTTGGGTGGCGAAGTTCCATCGAGTGAACAGCCACATCACCTGATTTAACGCCATGTGATTTCTGGCTTTGGGCTTATGTGCGTCACAAACTGTACACTCCTGGTTTCATCTATCCAAATGTGAATGCCCTTGGCCGCAGAATAGATGAACAACTGAAAAGGATCCCGCTCTATATGTTCAGAAGAACAATAAAGAGTTTCATGGAGAGAATCCACAAATGTATCATAGCGGATAGAAAACTCTTCGAAGATTAAACTACAATTTAACAAATATTTTGTATGAATAAAATTCTTATAGACTTTTTGTTTGGTTTGTTTCATCCTTTGAGGGAGAAAGGATTCACCTATTGCAACTTGTTTTCATGTTTATATAAAAATAAGACAAAGTAAAATTATTTAAAAGGATACCTTATGTTTTTTATTTATTTATTTATTTATTTTCAAGCGAAAAATCTATTTTTTTTCACTTGCAATTTGCTCTTTCCGCATGCTCGCTGGTTTTGTTTGTCAGTTGAGGTAGGCTCTTTCCGTTGTGCTTATAATTATTGATCTTTACTGCACACTAATAGATAAATTCACAAATATCGTAATGAATATAAAATAATGAAACAGCTCTGGATTATTCCTTTTATATTTATCCTTTAAAGACATTTGAAAGGCAAAGTAAATAATTATCATATGTAGAATCAAATATGTTACAATATATTTGTAAACGTACCACTGCAGAATTATTCATTACCCTGTATTTTCATGAACCCTTACAGTCATAAGAATTGCTCGAGCTTTCATAACTGCAAGAAGCAGTTTTCTATAGGCTTTAACCAACGCTGGTATCTGGTAACTACAATATCCAAAAATGGAACAGCACCCTGGATAATTACTTTTAGAAACAGATTCCATGCCAAAGCGAATGTTTTAGGTCATCCGGTCGCACAAGTTATTAGTTATGAAAGTATTAATTTTTAATCAATAAATTAGCCATTATTCTAAAATTTACAGATCTGCAGTATTACTCATGAATACTATATACGAATCAACACAATGACTATGTATATAGTCATCAAACATAAACTTACCTAATGAAAACTGAAAAGAATGTAGAGTAATAATTACACCACAGTATTGTTTCTACGCTTTTCCATGCCCAACTGAAAAAGGCTTACAGAGCCACGTGCAGCTTATTAATTGTATGACACAGCAAGTTCTATCATATCGTCAGGAGACAAAGTTTTATAAAGTTGATAATTCGAGGTCTGCAAATCATACCTTTTTATGACACCTACGATACAATCTACAAAATATAAAATTTGGGAAAGAATTTAATATAATGTAGTATTGTAGAAACTTCTTAAGAAGAGTCTATATTTTATATTAATCGATTTTTGTGTGCGTATTAATATTAATTCTTAAAAGTCTATAGATTCATGTCTCCTGCGAAAACTATTTGCATATTTTTAAGTTAATGATTATAATGTAGTGGTTCCCAAACGTTTTTGACTGACGGTACCCCGAATCCATTCGTTATGTTTTCCTGGTACCTATTCTCTCGCAATGTGAATGGACCGCTCTATAAAACAGAATATTTTTCAACGAGAAGGATTTTGAATATACACGTATATGATAGTTAACGATTCAAATTTATTTTAATTAAACATTGAAACATGAATTGCTATTTTTTTATTGTGACGTGAACCCCCTGATTCGTACAGACCAACCCAAGTCACTCATCCTTCTCCGACAAGAAGAGAGTATGAGACTAATGACGCTTAATGAAAGCAATCTGAATATAAAATCGATCAATTAGAGAAATAAAAGAAATTTAGTTTTCGAATGGAATACATTGAAAAACTAAACTTGACGCCAAAAGGCTTGAAGAAAGTCTAGCCGCAATGAGCAACACGAAAACGCCGGATTTGAGATTTTGCCGTTAAATTGGTATCACTGCTCGCTGCGGCGCTCGTGTCCATTGCCAATGCCACTCACGCCAATCTTTTCTTGCGGCACCCAAGGGTGACGTTACACCCCGTCTGGGAACCACTGATATAATGAATCGAAATGATCAATAAATTGAAAACGGGTTCTGTTAAGAGAATAGTATAAACTTAATGTTATTTTTTGGTGGTTCCCACGTTTACCAACACACCAAAAATTTGCCTCTAATCTTCAGTTATACATAATTCTTTCATTATGGTACTTCCGAAATACGTTCTCACGGAAATGGAACTTTCCCCACATATTTATTTTGCCTCAATGTAGATGTGAAAGCTCCGAATTCCATGATGAGGTAGAGAGATCTTTGTTTTTCTTGGTCAACCAAGTTTTAATTGTGTGCAGAAAATTTTTATTTTAATTAAATTTAAAGCATCTGATAATAAATCATAATTTTTGGGCAAGCTCCTGATGTTGGTGTTCACGATTGTGAATCTCCTGTCAAATGCATTAACGGACAAAAGAAGAAGAAAAAAAGAAGTAATGAAACTTTAAAGTTCTAAATCTGATGAGATTGAATATGAACGGTTTCAATGGTTTTCCGCCCATGAATAGATTATAATGACATCCCCCTTTTGCTGTAATTAGGTACGAATACAAGGCAAAAAAGAAAAATACCCCTATGTAAACATGTATATTTACATTACACATAGGTATACACCGACATAAGAAAAACTCAACGTACATACTCAAATAGAACTAGAAACGAGTCATTAATAAGTCCAAATGGAATAACAATATCCACAACATATATGCACGTGAAGCATTTAGAAACGTAAATTAATAATAATAAAAAAATGACTAGAACAACTTTATCGTCGAAATAATAATAATAATAATAATAATAATAATGTTAGCTCATACTTTATTTACTCAAATGATTCCTTCATACACTGCATATGTACTGTATATGCTCGTGTGCACAATACTTTTGAGACCACTAAACTCGAAAATTAGTATTCTGAAATCACAACTAATAGATTTACTAACCATGACACTTTTAGAACTGGATTTTTTTCGAGAAAATCGTCCAGTCTTTGTTTTTATTTTTACCGTTTGCATTTCGTTGGTCTTTTTATATAAGAACACCACTACACCACTTTTAGTCTAACAATTTCTAACCAACTGTACATGGCTTTTCCTTATTCTAGTACCCTTTTCAAAGAATTTATATCTTGCAGAGTAATTCCAATTTTATATATATATATATATATATAATGCAAACCCATAGGGAAAATAAATGATTCCAAGGACTTTCGTGTATTCAGAAGTACACCTCGTCATGACGAGGTGTAATTCTGAATACAAGAAAGGCCTTGGAATCATTTTTCTTTTTCCTTGTGGTTTTGCATTATTCATTCATTTCACGTGTTTAATTGTGAAATTCATCATATATATATATATATATATGCATATATATGTGTGTGTGTGTGTGTGTGTGTGTACACACACACATATATATATATATATATATATATATGATGAAAAAACCACGAAGGAAAGGAAACACAAAATGGTGCTCAAGCGCTTTCGTCTAATGACATCCTCAGGATGTGTTCCTGAGGATGTCATTAGACGAAAGCGCTTGAGCACCATTTTGTGTTTCCTTTCCTTCGTGGTTTTTTCATCATAAATATTTTTCACGTGTTACCTTCGTGAAATAATTTTCATATATATATATATATATATATATATAGAGCGTAATGTTTGCACTATAATAATAATAAGAATGATAATAATGGTTAATTGATAATAGTTATAAGTGGTTGTTAATGATGATGATTGATAAGGCTGAGGTCACCATGCTCTTTTCAGATCAAATAATGTTATTAATTAGGTTGATTGATAGAATGAGTTTTCTTCCTTTATTAAACAAAATAAATGAGTTATGAATAATACAAAATATAAGTTGGTTGTTTACAGTTGTTGTTGTTTAGCCGATCAGCCCACCCTGATCGAGCAAGCCGGCGGCACGCAGGTAACCGATCGCCCTCTTCGGAGTGGACCAGAGGTTCAGCGCACTAGTGATGTTGTGTTGTGTTCGTTGTTGTGCTAGAGCGGTACAGTCTGTCAAAATGTGTTCAATTGTTTGTGGTGTGTCGTGGCACAAGTGGCAGGTGTCGTCTATGGAGTTGTCTAGTCTGTGTTTATATGTTAGTAAGTTGGGGTGATGTCCACATCGGAATCGTGCTAAGTTAACTCGATCCGATCTGCTCAGGCTGATCTCTGACCTGTTAATGGGTGGCGGCTTCGCACCTAGGACCGCATTCGGACCGAGTCGTGTCAGTGCTTTGTGGGTTAGGTGTGTGTGTATGTGTTTTCTGTACTGTGTGATGTCTGTGGGGCGTGGTATGGAATGGAGTATTTGGTTATAATGTCTCTCTGGTGTTACCTTAATGGTGCGAGGTGTTGGTGCATGATTGTACATGTAGTGGCAAGGGTGTTGTGGGTTAGTTGTCGCTGCTGCCATGAATTGTGTTCCCCTCATGTCTAAATGTTCCCTAACTTTCAGTATTTTTGTTTCTGTGTGCAGGTGTTCTATTGGTGTTGTTTGAGTGCATCCTGTAATGATACGAAGTGCGTTGTTTTGTATTGTTGTAAGGTGTTTATGTGTGTGTTTGAGATAATGGGTGCCCAGCATGGGCTAGCATAGTCCATAACTGAGCGAATATATTGTTTGTATATGAGTGATGTTGTTTCCTGCTGGTGTCCAAAGTTTGTGCCTGTTAGTACCCTAAGCGTGTTAAGTCTTGACGTACATTTGTTTTAATGTCCTGAATGTGGTTTGCAAAAGATAATGATGTGTTGTATGTGACCCAAGTATTTTGGTCTGTGAGTGTGTGGAATGTTGATGTTGTTTAGTGTAAGCTGTGGAATTACCTGGTGTTCTTTTGTGTTGCTTGTAAGCAAGGTGATGGTTGATTTTGTGGGCGCTACTTTGAGTCTATTGTGTGTGAGCCAGTCTTGTATACTGTTTATGTATGTTTGTAGGTTATTTGTAGCGGTGTCGATGTTGTTGTGGGTGGATGTTAGAGTGATGTCATCTGCATATGATGATAAGGTAAGCTTGTTATCTATGGGTGTTGGAATGTCATGCATGTATAAGTTGAAGAGTGTTGGTGAGAGAACAGAGCCTTGAGGGACCCCGTTCGGAAAAAGCTTGTTTTTGGATGACTTGCCATTAAATGTGACATGTGAGTATCTTCCTGAAGATAGTTGCTCAGCCACCTTTTGGTGTTATTGTGCATGTTTGTGTTGAGTATTTTGTTTATGAGAGGGAAGCGTGGGATAGCATCAAATGCTTTACTAATGTCTATTGTTGCTAATAGTGTACGTTGAGCTGGTCGTCTGGAGTTGATGCCATCCATGATGTGCTGCGTGAGGTTAGTGAGTAATGTCGTGGTTGAGTGGTGAGGTCTGAATCCATGTTGAGTAGGCGATAGTGGTATGTGTGGGTTGGTGATTTGTAAGATTAGTCTTTCTGTTACTTTGGAAGGTGTGCATAGTAAAGTAATGGGTCTATAGGAAGCTGGTTCTGTTGGATTTTTGTTTGGTTTGAGTAGTGTAATAATTTTACCTTGTTTCCATATGTCAGGAATAATACAGTGTTGGTATGAATATGTGCTGATATTTGTGAGAGCTAGTATTCCTTGTGGGCCCAAGTGTTTAAGGTGTATGTTAGATATGTTGTCTGGTCCAGTAGCCTTCGAATTCTTAATGTTTTTGATGATCTTGGTGGTCTGGTCTGTATTGAAGGGTGTAATGGTAGGCCTGTTCAAAAATCAACTTTTTCTTATTTTCATAGGTTTCTGTACATTTTCCCATGCTTTTTGACCTGAAAAAGCCGAAAATCACAACTATTTTGACCTAGGATGTTGGGAAGCATTGCCGCATGGAGCTTTAAATTTTCTGCCTTGAAATCGGCCAAAGCGCCAATTCCGGGGTCCCTTGAATTATGTTTTGCACTTTAACTTTTGATCTAAACAAGATAGAGCAACAAATTAGGTATCAAATGAAAGAGCATAAAATTAATAAATAATAATAATAATAATAATATAATAATAAAATAATAAATAATAAATAATAATAATAATATAATAATAATAATAATAATTATCTATCATTTTTCAGGAAACAACAGAAACTCAATCAGAATCTAGAAAACCATCTACAAGTTACAACTTCACAATGGCATTAAGCAAGGAGCTGAGGGAGCTCCGTGGGCGCACAGTTGATATCTCAGAACCTCCACGTACTGTCCACAGGCAGGTGTCAACTGGGCCATCTACCAGATCTCTCACTGAAACTTTCCTGGTTGGATACCCTTCAGCTTTTATCAGTGGTTCCCAGCTTCCCACCAACAGACAGGCGTTCCAGTATTTCCTTAATCTTCAGAATTTACCGGAAAATGCAGGGAGGCCCATGGTTCAAGACCTTGCATATGAAACAGTTGAATCTATCATCCCATTCTGGCAGATGGCTAGGATCAAGACAATGACCAAGTACAACGCAATGAAGCTCTTCATGAAACTACATGAGAAACATCGTGCTCTGGTGAAAAGCAAAGGAAGAGCAAGTAACCCTGGAGGAAAAAGAGGAGCATTTGTGCTGGAATTAGACAGCCTGTTCGATATAGGAGCTCCAGATGCAATCCAGGAAATACAGAACAACAGACTGTTATCCAGAGAGAAGAAAGATGAGGATATCAGGTTCTACGAAGACCAAAAGACTGAGAGGAAAGGTCATATGTCTGGTCATGACAAGATTTTTGAGACAAGATCCCTGCAGCAAGCAGCGAGGAATGAAAGACTGCAGCATAGACAAGAACAAGGTAAAACTAATTACTTTGAACGTTACAAAAAGTTTTAAGTTTTACTCCATTGCGATATTTAGCATGTACTTAACAATTACTGTCTTAACATGTTGTACTATTTTACAGCTGCAGCAGAACAAGAGGCAGTTGTTCATGTGGATGACATTACCTGGGGTGACTCAACTGACAACGACGCTAACACAGAGGACATGGATTACCATCAGCCTCGTCCTGGATGTTCTCACCATCAAGACACTGTGACTAGTGTGACTTTGACGTTTCCAAGGAAGGTCATGGAATGTGATGTCATCTGCAATACAGCTGATCGTCTTGGTTTATCAGACAATCAAGTTACTGCCATGGTTTCTGCCACCTTGAAAGCTGGAGGGGCTGATCTGGATAACTTCGTCATCTCAACCTCAACAACACGTCGCAACAGAATGCTGTCCAGGTATAATATCAGCCAGAGTCACATGTCCAAGTTTTGTGAAAACCCCCCACAGTACGCTGCCTTACACTGGGATGGAAAGTTGCTCAAAGATGTCTTGGGCAGTGAACCTGGAAGTACCTCAGAGACTTTAGCTGTGCTAGTGTCTGGTCCACCTTCATACACTGAAGGAAAGTTATTGGGAGTACCTGTCATCGACAATTCTTCTGGCACAGCTCAGGCTGAGGCTTCAATGGATTTACTGGAGACATGGGAACTTACGGATAATGTTACTGCCCTTGTTTTTGACACTACATCCAGTAACAGTGGAGTTCACAGAGGAGCTGCCAAACTGCTAGAGAAAATGCTGAACAAAAAGGTGTTTTATCTGGCCTGTCGACATCACATCCTGGAAATCCTAGTAGGAGCAGTTTGGGAGAAGCTGTTTGGGAAGGTGAAGGGGCCAGATAATCCCTGGTTTGAGCATCTGAAGGATGTTTGGACGGACTTGTCCAAGGAAAACCCAAAGATGCTGGCTATCAACAGCAAATGGCTGAAGGAAAAGAAGAAGAACAGTGAAGAAATACTCCAAGACATTCTAACAGCAGAAAGGCTTCCAAGAGCCGACTACAGGGAAATGGCTGAACTGACAGTCATTGTTCTTGGAGGAACGCCTCCTCGAGGTATTCACTGGAGTCGACCAGGCGCCATTCATCAGGCCAGATGGATGGCCAGAAACCTGTACTCCATGAAAATGCTGATGTTTGCAGATCAACTTGAGTACGACGAAGACACTGTATCAAAGCTGGAAAGACTCAACACCTTCCTTGCGCTGTTCTACACTCCTGTATGGATGATGTCAATGTCTGCTGCAGATGCTCCCGTGAATGATCTAAGTCTAATCCAGGACATGTTGAAGTACAAGAAAACTGACCCAGAGCTTGCTGATGCAGTACTTAATAAGATGGAAAACCACAAATGGTACCTGACGCAGGAAGTCGTGCCATTTGCCCTGTTCAGCAGTAGATTGAGTGACACATTGAAGCACGACATTGCTGCCCAGTTACATGCCACTGAGAAGCCAGACAGCTTCAGAACAGGAAAGCCTCTATTCCAGAGAGTCACAGCTAAGACCACCCTGGTTGATCTCATTGGCCCAGAATCACATTTCCTGCTGGACACACTGAACATTGGATCCGAGTGGCTTCTGGAACCTGTCACGTCTTGGCCACAGAATGAGGACTACAGAAAAGCGTTGGACTATGTTAAGAATCTGAAAGCGGTGAATGACATTGCTGAACGTGGTGTCAAGATGATGAGCGACTTTGCAAATGTCATAACAACAGATGCCAAGCAAAGGGACTATCTCCTTCAAGCTGTGGAGTTCAACAGACGCCGCTTTGACAGCTTCAAGAAACAAACTCTCAACAACTGACTGTGTAAATGTCATTATGAAATTAATCATCATGTAATGCTTTCACTTCTTGATCGATTAGACTTGTGACAAAATGTTAATCTCAAATTTGTGTCATGAATAAGGCGCCTTGTCTGCCTTGAGTGTGAGAAAACGAATTTTGTGATATTTCTGAAATCTTTGTATGTACCAATGTGCCATTTCTTGTTCCAAGACTATCATAATTGTATAAGTTAGAAAGAGGATTAAAAACACTTTAATTTGGTGCCTATTTTGTTGCTCTATCTTGTTTAGATAAAAAGTTATAGTGCAAAACATGATTCAAGGGACCCCGGAACTGGTGCTTTTGGCCGATTTCAAGGCAGAAAACTTAAAGCTCCATGCGGCAATGCTTCCCAACAACCTAGGTCAAAATGGTTGTGATTTTCGGCCTTTTCAGGTCAAAAAGCATGGGAAAAAGTACAGAAACCTATGAAAATAAGAAAAAGTTGATTTTTGAACAGGGCTAGTGTAATGGTCGTGTCGAGTCTGTAGGTTTTCTTGTGTCTGGCTGTTTGTCTGTCGTGTTTCTGGTTGTTGTCTCTGTTTAAGTGACTTATCTTTGCGTAGTGATTAACTAGAATGTTAGCTTGTTGTGTGTATGTTGGGATATTATTTTGGCTGCGACAGATAGCCGCGTGTGAGGTGTGAATGCCGCTGTTAGAGTGGGTAATGCCGTTTATAGTCTTGTATAGCCTGGATGTATCTGTAGAGTGGTTTAATGTTGTTATGAATTCCCTAAATGTTTCTGTTTGTTTTTCTTTGAGTTTGTTGTTTATTTCTGTGTTGAGCTGTTGTATCTGCTGTTGTATGGCTTCTGTGTGTGGGGTTTGTGTGTTATATTTGAGGTTGTTACGTTGCCTTATAAGGTGGACTATTTCTCTAGTGTAATTTGGGTTGTATTTCCTAATGTTGCCCTTGGGTATGTACAGGGTGTCCCAGAATTAACTATCTATTTCAATGAAATCGGACAAATTTAAAAAAAAAACACTTTTATATATGTTTATCATGTTTAATATGTGTTAAAAATGTATAAATTTCTAAATTTTTTTCATAATTTTATTTTCATAATTTTTTCATTATCTGGTCCAATGAAAGACCGTCTGAAGTCATAGAATGGCAAAGAGACTCTCCAAAAGTTAACGTGTGGCTTGGAATGACCAAATCCAAAATTTATGGCCCATTCTTCTTTGCGGCAGCAACTGTAACAGGTACCGTCTACCTTGATATGCTTCAGCAGTTTCTCGAACCACAGCTTCTTGATGATGGCATTCTTGATAATGTTGTGTTTCAACAAGATGTTGCACCATAAATTTTGGATTTGGTCATTCCAAGCCACACGTTAACTTTTGGAGTCTCTTTGCCATTCTATGACTTCAGACGGTCTTTCATTGGACCAGATAATGAAAAAATTATGAAAATAAAATTATGAAAAAAATTTAGAAATTTATACATTTTTAACACATATTAAACATGATAAACATAAATAAAAGTGTGTTTTTAAAAAATTTGTCCGATTTCATTGAAATAGATAGTTAATTCTGGGACACCCTGTATTTGTTTGCATTATTGATGATCTGATTAAATGTCTTGAGTGTTGTATTGATGTTTATGATGGGTATGCTGTTTAATATGGTGAATTGTTCCTCAGTCTGTATTTTGAACTGTTCCCAATCAGCTTTCTTGTAATTTCTGTAAGTGTGCCTAAGGCTGTTGGGGCAGAGTGTAGAATGTGTTGTAATGATGATGGGCAGGTGGTCTGATGACAGTTGTTTTTCTGTTCTCCATTGTGTATGTGTTGCTAGTGAGGGGGAACAGAACGTTATGTCTGGGGAGGATTTTGAGTATCCTGCTTGATGTGGTATGTGTGTATGTTCTTCTGTATTGTTAAGAATGAAGAGGCTGTTTAGTTGTGTGGCTATGTTGGCGCCTCTGGTGTTGCTTTGGTTGTGCAAGTACCAACTAGTGTCTTTGGCGTTGAAGTCTCCTCCTAAGATTACATTAGTGAGAGATGCCAGATTGTTTAACTGTGGATTGTAATTGGCTGGCACCTGAGGTGAAATATCTGGTGGGATGTAAATGTTGATTAGTGTGGTGTTGTGTTTTGCGCTTTTTTTAATGTTAACTGCCTGTATTTCTATCGTGTTATCTGCTTCGATTGTGTTTGTAATGTTTCGGGTGGCATCAGTGTAGCTAATGCTTTTACGTATGTAAGTGATGAGTCCACCCCCGTTACCCCCAGTACGATCTTGACGGATCGCCGTGAAGTCAGGGATGGTGGGTGTTTTGTGTGTGCGTTTTAGTTTTGTTTCTTGTATAAGTGCTATGTGAATGTTTTGTTTGTGTACGAATTCCCTAAGCTCCATGATTTCGTTTGTGAGGCCATCTACGTTGTACTGTAATATGTTAATATTGTACTTCTGTATGTGTCTCATGGTGCTATTGTGTCTATGTCTTTGTGTATGGTGACATGTGTAAGTTGTAGTGGGGCCTGGATTAGTCTTAATGTCGCCAGAGAGTAAGAGTAGTTCGGGGAGCACGGAATTGCTTCCTGTAATTGAAAAAATAGCACGCTGAGAATAGGTCCGGCCCCGGGAGCCGATCGACCGGCACTCTGACCGTGCCACGCAACAGGCCGTCGACTGCCAGTCTGGCCAACCGTAAACAGCCCGCTGCACGGAGATTTGAGGAAGTTTGGCCACCAGCGCGTTGATGTTTTGGTTTGACGTCGCCTCTTCTTCGCGTTGACGTGTCCCGCGCTGGAGGATGCAGCCACTGTTAGAAGCTTCCTCGTCAGCTGCTAACACTTTTTTCAGTTGTTTACAGTTGAAATTAAATGTGTACTTGAATAATGATTTCAATATATAATGACTTCAATATTAATAACGCGCGAGGTAATGATTAGTCTTTATATAAAGTTAGGTGAGTGATGCCATGCCCAAATGGTGTTCACATGATGATGGCTTTTGTGTCACTGTTCATTGAAGAGAGAGAGTCGAGGTGCATTGAGAGGACCTTGTAACGAAGTTGAGATGTGAAACAAGGCATAAGGACATGCTTTGAAGTAGTCCCGCGCTGTGACGTCATCTTGGTCGTACTTGTGTGAAGTCATCTTGGTCGTGTTTGTGTTGATGGAACATCGCTAAAGTATTTAAAAGCGTCTCTGCCACTATATATATACACACATACATATATATATATATATATATATATATATACACCGATTCTCATAGACATATACTTTCTAATCCTCTGACCATACAGTTTTCTGTTAGGCTTTGCCAAGTATGGAGGTTGATGTAAACATGGTGTATTTACCTATTGAGGTAATTTAATTTTAATTTTCGTAGTGATGAAATTTTAATGATTTTAATTTTGTATTGATGCAATTTTCATTTTGTTTTAAGGTTTTAATTTTAATGGTTTTAATATTGTATTGATGTAATTTTCACTTTTTATTTGTTTTAAGGTTTTAAGACTTAATTCACTGATGATGACAAAAGATTTGTCGAAACGTCTGAAGTACAAAAAATAAATGAAAATGTTTGCCGTCGTGTTGGTCCTTCTGTTCATCTGTAAGCTCCGTTTCCCTAAGGAGAAGTCAATAGCTTTGATATATATATATATATATATATATAAAGATATATAATCAAGTAGGCCAAATGGTTGGTGCGCATGTATAATCGTATTTTTCTTTTTTACCAAGTTCGTTTTTAACGACTTGTCTAATCTCAGAGTCGTTTGAGGATAGTACTAAAACTGTGGATGCACTCTTAAGTTTATTACAATTAGTTTAAATTATAGTGTTGCCTTAACCCGTTAACTGCGCGAGCGCCCAGTTACGAATCGAGCCAAAAACACGGGCTATGCAAAAAAGATATTTCAGTTTAAAGTTTAAACCCGTGTATATACGGGGCTGCGCAGAAATGGTCAGAAGCGAGAGCCCGTAATATTACAAGTTGCGCAGCAAACGGGTTAAGACACTTTCCAAGCTAACCCATTCCAATCGCAGAGCAGATCCCAAGGTTAGAGCCAGCTGACTTCCAGTGACACCTAGTCCCGAATGCTTACTGACTTCTCAGTGAGGAACATCTATTCCCAACTGACCTCTGAGGATTGGTTACTCCGCTTTTTTATACTTAATCACGGGGGGGGGGGGTCTAAGAGGGAATAAGAAGTACTTTAGAGGAAACCTAAGGTAACATCCAAGTCCCATATCCCCCAAGGAAGTGAGGGAAAGGGTCCCGAGCAGCATGGGCTACCTTAACCAGAGTCAGTTAAAGAGGGGTGGCCGGCCGCCGCTTCGCCAAGACGTAAGATTCAGAAAAGACATGACCATCTCCTTCCTAAAGGAGGCCATTCTTGTGTACGAGAGGAATGTTTGACCTGGTTATTCGCTGGGTGGCTCGGCTGGCGTCCGAGGACGGAGTCATACTTTTTATATATTGATAGTAAAAGTAGTATGTTATTAGAAGGGCAACGAGGAACGCTACAATACCAGCATTGATTTGTGCCAGGTTTTGAGAATATCTGTCATTATGATGTTCAAGTTTGGCTTTCTATATACGGTATCGTGTTAGATCAGAGACGTCTACCCAGTGGTAGAGACATTGAAGTGATTCATAGCCAGGTGGATGGACGGGGAATTAAACATGAATTTCATGGTTGGACGGATCGTAAACGAAGAACACCTGGAATTTTGAAATCGTGAGGTTCTGAGGATCAGTATACGTAACCAATGAGGGTATTCGAAGATTTTCGAGATGGCCATGCAACCCTTGGGAACGACAAAATATCCATTTCGGTAGAGGGGTACTTAGTATTTTGTCGCCCTTAGGCAGGGAAATTGTCACCACAGTGGATTATAGACGTGTCATTTGATATCGCTAGTTTGCTATTAGAGGCTCCTCTTCTTTTTTATCTTAAAACTTATTTGTGAATCCATTTTATTTGTTAGTGATTATAAGTTATTTATTTTTCTATTTTTTTCTCTTTGCTCTATTTAGGTTGAAATACAACAAAATTTGCTGCCCCTCAAAATTTGCCGCCCGAGGCAGGTGCCTACTAGGCCTATACGTAAATCCGCCTATGCATTTCGGTTACGGTAATGAAAATGGGGGCTAAGTTTCTTTTGACTTGCCTCTCACACAAAGTGACTTCTGTTGTTGACAAGTTTTGGAATATCTTCATTATGGAGTTTGGGAAGTTTATGGTGTGAATTGCAGGAGGAAACTTGCAAAAAGCTACTTGCACCCAACTAGAGGTAGATTTTCACCCTACACCTGACACCAATTTTATCAAGCAGGCCAAATGGTTGGTGCAGTGAGGTGTTCAAGTATGATTGTTTTTTTCACAGAGTTCGTTTTAATTCTGCGTAATCCCAGAGTCGTTTGGAGATGTACTGAAACTCTGGATGCACTAAGTTTATTACCATTAGATTAAATTATAGTGTTGCCTTAACCCTGGGATAGGAATTCACGGGTCCCACAGATCCAACACGCAATTCATTTCTGACCCATAATTTCTTATTAAGGGTTAAACCACTTCCCAAGATAACTTGTCGTAGGAATATCAGGTTATAACACACTCCAATCTCAGAGCAGGTCCCAAGGATACAGCCAAGCAAGGGACACCTGGTCCCGGCTGACTTCTAGAGATGCCTAGTTCCGAATCCTTAGTTACCCCTGAGTGAGGAACACCTAATCTCAACTGACCTCTGATGCTTGGCTACTCTACCCTTTTATAATTAATCATATCTTCGAGGGCAGCTCGAGGAATTCTGTGGGAGAAACCCTCGTCGTAGGCGCCGTTACTGCTACCATGGTGCAAGGGTGGAGGATATAACTAATAATGTTGACCATTTTACAGACAGTACCGCCGAGGACACAACGTATGTTATTCATGTCGGTACTAATAACGTTTTAAATTCTAGATCGGAAGAACTGCTGGCTAGGTACAGGGACTTATTAGAGCGATTAAAGGAGAAAACTAATGAGATTGTTTTAACAGGTATACTTCCTCGAATTATCCAACGAAGCGATTTCTACAGCAAAGCGACCTATATTAACAATAACCTAAAGTCTCTTTGCCAACAGGAAGGAGTGCATTTTGCTAATTTTTGGAACAGTTTCTACGGCAGGAGGGACTTGTTCCTCGAAGATGGACTTCATCTTAATGAAGTTGGAGCTGCGCGTTTAGGAAGACTATTTCATAATACTGTCTCTTCTTTTCAGGCTGCCGTAAGCCGAACGGTCCCAGCGTAAATTCCACAAATTTTCCCCGCGCTCGCGAAGGTGTCGCAATTACAAACAATTTGAAGTTCTATCCTTAAATGCTCGTAGCCTACGAAATAAAATAAACGAATTTTTTTCTTTAATTGCTTGTAAAGACTATGATTTAATTGCGATAAATGAATCGTGGCTTAGCACTGAAACACGTGACTTTGTAGGGGAGTGTCAAATTAAAGGTTATAGACTTTTTGTTAAAAACAGAATAGGTAGGCGAGGAGGCGGTGTTATGTTTATATCAAAGATAATATTGCGAACGTTATAGAAGTAAAGCACTCAATTCCAGAACCGATAGATTCGACTATAGCAGAACTTAAATTCAACGATTTCAAACTTCTTGTTGCGGTTATATATAGGCCCCCAAATCAAACAGCTGCTACGGACGAAGCGTTATATCGTGAACTAAAGAGAATAATCGGTAGTGAGCAGGCTTTAGTTATGGGTGACTTTAATTGCGCCAACGTGAATTACGATACAATGCAGGGAGACGCGGAAGGTAATCGTTTAGTTAATTTTCTCGAGGATAGCTTTCTTATTCAAAAGGTTGGGGAACCTACGAGGTTGGACAGTATTTTAGATTTAGTAATAACTACGGATGATAGGCTAATTACTGATCTTCAATTAATAGAAACTTTGAGCAATAGCGATCACAATATGGTAGAGTTTGTCCTCTCAGTAAGTCACTCGAAACCAACTAACTCGACTAAAATTCCTAGCTTCCAGCACGCAGACTTTAGTAAATTTCGAAATAAATTTTCACACGTCAATTGGGAAAACGTAATGGGGAACTCCAACGCAAAACTAATGTGGGAATCGTTCGTAAAGGTATTTAGGACTATAAATGAGGAATGTGTACCGTACAAAATTAAGCGTGCGAAAGTAAACAACAAGCCCTTGTGGTTTACTTCTAGAGTAGGAGACATTATAAAGAGTAGAGAGAGGGCTTATAGGCTATACAAGTCCGATAAAGATAATCTGTTGTTACGAAACAACTACATATCTCTAAGGCGTGAAGCTAAAAGTGTAATAAAAAAGTCAAAACGCGAATTTGAAATCTCCATAGCTCGTGACGGTAAAGAAAATCCCAAGCGATTCTTTCAATACGTCAATAATAGAAATCCAGTAAAAAGTGTCTTAGGTCCATTAAAAAATGGAAATGGAGATCTAGTCTCTGAAAACAAGGAAATGGCTACCTTGCTAAACGAATTTTTTACGTCAGTTTTTACTATAGAAGATGTAACGAATATCCCTTCGGTCATAGACATAATACCTTTTGATAATGGTAATATTTTGGATAATATTGTCGAAGGGGAAGTAATGCGCTATATTGATAAAATGAAAACGCGTAAATCACCGGGTCCGGATTCCATATATCCCATACAACTAAAAGAATTAAAAGATAGCATTGTTGTGCCGCTAACAAACATTTTTAATGCGTCTATTTCTGAGGGGTGCGTACCAGATAATTTCAAGTTAGCAAACGTAACACCTATCTTTAAGAAAGGCGATAAAGTGCGGCGGGAAATTATAGGCCAATCAGTTTAACGTCTGTTGTAGGTAAGCTACTGGAATCAATAATTAGGGATCGTATAGTCGAACACTTAGAAGTGCATAATCTGGTCAGAAATACGCAGCACGGTTTTAGGCGAAACAAATCTTGCTTAACTAATCTTTTAGAATTTTTCCAAAGCGTGGTTAACGTTTACGATAGACATCGGGCGGTTGATGTAGTGTATTTAGATTTTCAAAAAGCGTTTGACACCGTGCCGCACAAAAGACTGATTGAAAAAACTAAGGCTCATGGAATCAGGGGTGTAGTAATAAATTGGCTAGAAGAATGGTTGCGAGGCAGGAAACAGAGGGTGGTCGTTGATGGAGCGGAGTCGTGTTGGGCTAATGTAGCGAGTGGCGTTCCTCAGGGTTCTGTATTGGGCCCCTTGCTTTTTCTATATATATTAACGATTTAGATGTCGGCCTAGTCAGTACAGTTTCAAAGTTTGCGGATGACACGAAGCTGGGTGGTAGGGCGATTAATGACGAAGATAGAGGTAAAATTCAGGAAGATCTGAATAAAATCGTTGATTGGTCAGTCACATGGCAAATGAGATTTAACGTGGATAAGTGCAAAATTATGCATATAGGTTCGCGTAACGGTAATTTTGCGTATAGTATGTCAGGGAAAGATTTAACAAGCGTAGAGCAGGAAAAAGATTTAGGAGTTATAGTCACTGGTGATTTAAAAGTAGCGAAACAAAGTACAGCGGCGGTCAATAAGGCGAACAAAGTGTTAGGTTTTATAGCTCGAAATTTTGAGTACAAATCGCGCGATATTATAGTTCCTCTTTATAAATCATTAGTTAGACCCCATTTGGAGTACGCGGTCCAATTTTGGAATCCGCATATGCGCAAAGATATAGACAAAATCGAAAGAGTTCAAAGACGAGCAACTAAGATGATTCCGTCTCTTAGGTCAAAGTCGTACGAGGATAGGCTTAAAGAGTTAAAATTGACTACACTCGAGACTAGGAGGTTAAGGGGTGATCTAATCCAGGTTTTCAAAATTATGAATGGGTTTGATAACGTAGATAGAGATAGCTTTTTCGAAATATCTCAATATAATAGGACTAGAAATAACGGGTGTAAGTTGACAAGTAGAAGGTTCGAGACAGCAGTTGCGAAAAACTTTTTTACGCATAGAATAGTAAATAGCTGGAATAGTTTGCCGGTAGAAGTAATTAGTAGCACGTCTATAAACATGTTTAAGAATCGATTGGACGCGCATGTTGATAGAAAGGGTATAGTTTAAGGTAGTAAAATTAAGTCTTTGTGGGGATAGATCCCACAGCTCAACACAAGTGTTGTGGGATATAGGGAGGCAGCGTCTTGGGTTAGGGGATACTCTCTGTCCTTACACACCCCATTAAAGAGATTTCTCTGCCGAGCGGTGCCCCCCATAGTACAGTGAGGTATTGAAAAACTCATGATCTTCACTTGCCCCACAAACACCTTTAAATGGGAGACCCATAATGGGTGCACACACATTTCTACATTACTGTACAGTC
Source organism: Bathynomus jamesi (assembly GCA_023014485.1). NCBI lineage: Eukaryota > Metazoa > Arthropoda > Malacostraca > Isopoda > Cirolanidae > Bathynomus > Bathynomus jamesi. The sequence continues at coordinate 914,470 of JAJOZX010000935.1, forward strand.
TTTACAGCCACACCTACACTTTTCCTCGTATGTGTATACACAATACACGATTACGAACACAGTTAGGTAGACCAGCCATGAGTGGATCCTAGGGTCTTTGTTGGTCTGAAACATTATAACATTATAACATTATCTTAGGGGCTTCTGAGGGGAAATAAGTCTTAATTCAGAGGAAGCCTGATTGTGGGCAGCAACTCTGAGTTAATAACTTAATTATAAAAAGTTTTTTGCAGAACCATAAATTTGCTTTGTAAAAGATCGTTTAAACTGCTGCATAAGTTACCTCTAATGTATTCAGTTTCTCAAATGTTCGCTAACTGTAACGTTTCAAGCCTCCCTGAGTTAACAAGACGTGCTGAATACAGTCTAATGCAAAGAATTCAAAACTCAAACAGTCCAATTGTCCAAGCTATTCATCAGCTATTCTTCTGTCTTCTAGACTATCGTCTTTTTGGTATGAAAGTTTGTTTATACCTCCATTTAACACTTACTGTACATTGGCTTTTTCATTGCATGTACTATTTTGTTTTTAATTTTTAGTATTAGCTTTGTGTAGTTGTTGTTATTAGTATTATCATTACTCATTTTCTTATGTGTAGAAATTTTGCACCTTGCCTGTATTAATCCTTGCTCAAATGAGTCTCACTGTAAACTCATAGATAGGTATTATAGTAAGATAATATCCCTGTTAAGAGAAGCAGGAAGCCCCTTGATTAAATCTTACAACTATCATACTAAGGTTATTCCTGGATGGAATGATTTTATTGCCCCCCTGAAGAGGGAATCGAAAGACGCCTATGATTTGTGGTGCTTTCATGATAGACCCAGATTAGGACCAGTATACATAAATATATGTAGAAGTCGGGGTCAGTATAAGGCGGCCATAAGGCGATGTAAACAGGAAGAAGAGTCTATTCGAGCATCAAAAGCTTGTGAAGCTCGCATAAATAACGATAATAACAAATTTTGGGAATTTGTTAAGAATCAAACGGGTGTCAAAAATGTCCTCCCTCCGACAATCGATGGGGTGTCGGGGGAGGATGAAATTGCAAAGCTGTGGAAAAACCACTACTCTAACATTCTTAATAATGTGAGTAGGGATAATCTTAAGATAGATTGCAGCGAAACGATTGTGGGAGGGACAAGGGAAAATATTTTGATATCATTTTCTGAAGTAAAGAGTAGGGTGGAGCGAAAAATACTTTTTTCTAGTATGAAGTTCTAATAGTGATTATCGAATGAGCACTTAAAATATGCAAATGACGTAGTATGTCTGCATATATCATTGCTCCTATCAGCCATGCTTGCTCATAGCTATATCCCTGCAGAGTTCATGAGGGCATATATCTTGTCCCTGGTCAAAAATAAGTACGGAGACATTCTGTCCAGCAATAATTACAGGCCTATTGCTGTCGCTTCCTGCTTCTCGAAACTACTAGGAAAACTCTTGATACTCAGATTAAATGATTTCCTATGGACATCTCCTAATCAGTTTGGCTTTAAAAGGTCCCACTCAACTGACCTGTGTATCTTAATCTATGTACTTAAAGAAACAATATCTAAATACATTGACAGTAATTCAACCATTTATAGCTGTTTCCTTGATATAAGTAAGGCATATGATAGGGTGAACCACAATATTTTATTTGCAAAACTAGAAGACAGGACGGTTCCCATGTACATATTAAATTTATTGAAATTTTGGTATTCCCACCAATCTTTCACTGTTAGGTGGGGCAATGTACTATCCGAGTGCTTTGGCTCCTCTTGCGGGGTGAGACAAGGCTCCTTGGTCTCCCCTATGCTGTTTAATGTGTATATTGACGGATTAATTGCTTCCCTTAATGAGGCAACAGTGGGATGTTGTATAGATAACACAAGGATAAATAACTTAGTTTATGCCGATGATATGGTGTTAATAAGTCCCTCTGTTAAAGGTCTGGTTCGGCTTCTAAATGTCTGCGAAGTGTATTCGCAGAAACATGATATTCTTTTTAATGTTACAAAAACTAAGGTTATGCAATTTCATCCTAAAAGCTGTAATCAGCTAGCTGATATAAGGTTTAAAATGAATGGTGAGGTAATTGGGGAAGTACAAGAGTTTAAGTATTTGGTTCAAACTATTACCAGCTCCTTGAGTGATGACTCGGATATAAGAAAACAATCTCGAAGCCTGTGTACTAAAGCGAATATGACCATAAGGAACTTTCGTTTCTACACAAGTGAAGCTAAAGACATACTCTTTCGTACTTTCTGCAGTAATTTATACGGTCAGCAACTCTGGGTGAATTATAAAAAAGGTTCTGGCAGAACCCTAAATTTGCTCTACAACAGGTCTTTTAGACTCTTACATAAATTACCCCCGAGATGCTCAGCTTCGCAAATGTTTGCTACCCGCAATGTCCCGAGCTTCCCGGAGGTAACAAGACGTGCTCAACACAGTCTAATGCAAAGAATTAAAAAATCAACCAACCCGATCATCCAAGCTATCCATGAGTCCTGCCATTTATCCTCTAAGCTATGGACTTCTTGGTACGAAAACGTCTGTCTGTAGCTCCACTTAACTTCGACAGTGCAGTATTATTTCTAATCAATTGTATATATTTCTATCCTTAGTATATGAACTGCCATTGTAATAATAATATTTGTCATATGGACTATTGTCTGCAAATAAACCTTTTCATTTTCATTTTCATTAGTTATTTCCTTTTTAGTCCTCAGTGATTTTTCTTTTTTTTAGTTTTAAATTTATTCTTTAAATAGTTGTATCGTTTGTTACATTCATTAATATTGTGCTTTTTTATGGAAACTATCTGCCAATAAAATTTACCATTATTATTATCATTATCATTATTGTAACACCATTACTTGGTCAAATAGGACCACCATTACTGACACACACACACGCACACGATTTTTTAAAGTTCAAGTAACATGGAAAAGTTCTTCTGAACGCGGATGTTGCCTTTAAGTAATTTTAAGTTCTACACTACGTCACGATGCTGCAAGCTCAGATGCTATTGTGAGTTCGGGCGCGTATTTACATATGGGCCAAATGGGCCATGGCCCAGGGGGAAAATCTTAGGGGGCGGCAAAATTTTGAGGGTAGTAAAATTCTGGAGGAAAAGTCGTAACAAGAAAGGTAACAAGAAAACACTTTTTAGGTAGGGAAAAAAATCCAAAATTTCTGGTATTTTTTTAGCTAAAAAACGGAGAAAGGTTAGTACCACTTAAAAAAAAATCTCATTAGGTTTGAACGAAGTCGATTTCAAAGTTGGTCCTTGGCCTTAATATATTTCATTAATTTTAATAATATCTTTATTTTAAAGCTAATTATTTTTTTTTATTTCAGATTTATTGTTTACACTTTACAGAGTTTCAAGCCAAAAATTGGCCAATTATTTTGTTTAAGGTTTTCTCTATAAAATTGAATTTATATTTTTTCTATTTTGCAACTTTGAACTTTGAAACTGGACAACATTTAAAATTTAAAGACAAGATTGTGTTTATCTCAGTTTAGTACAGTAATGGTATTTATACAAGATAAGAAGAATGCAGTTTTTAAGACAATTCTGAATTTTTTATGTTAACTTAACTGCCTATATGTAGTTAGCTATTTTTTTTAAATATATAATTATAATATATTTTGTTAATTTTAATAATATATTTATATTTTAAAATATATTATTTATATTTTTAATTAATTTCAGATGTATTTGTTTTTTCAGAGGAGATATGGGAGAAAAAGACTAAGCAGCTCGGAGTATAAGAAGAGAGCTCTGGAGGAAGCTGAAAAACAACGAAATGTCATTGACAAAACAGCAAAAATTGATACTTTCTTCAAGAAATCTGATATACAGAGCAAAAATGTTGAAACAAATCCGAATGTTCTTTTAAAAGAATTAGAATGTACCGAGATTAAGTTATTTAATAAATAGTTATTTAATATAAGGGTTTTCAGTAAAATGCAGTCAAATGGTTTAGGCATTTACTCGAGCAAAATATAACTTAACATATAAAATATTTTTATATCAATCATAACACTGCCCAACAAAAAAAATTTGATTTGCTAGTGATTTAATTCTAAGACCTGTTTCTGGATAATATTGATGTGCTGATTTAAAAAATCACCTTAGGTTTTGTCCATCACATCAGGTTTTCGTGCAATGTGCAATGCAATATGCCTATTTTGGGTGATGCATGAAGGGCACTTATCAGAATTGATGATTTTTTAGACCTGTTAACAGCTGTTTTGCTGTTAAAATTTTATCTGTGGAATAAGCAAATCTGTGCATTAAATCTAAAGGTCATGTACAACATATTAAAATCTTGGGTATCTGTGATTTCCCCAGGTGTGAGCGTGACGTCATGATCATGGATTCATTTTTTGCTTATTTAAACACTTTTAATCACTTTATGTGTCAATATTACCATTGTATATTAAAGTTCACTCCCTGCACAATTGTTTACTTTTCCATGCTGATTCTGAGTATGTAAAAACTTATTTTTGAAAAGAAAAAAAATTGGGCATAACCCTGCCAAAATGCGATATCTCCGTATTTGATTGCTCGAAAACCTGACGTGATAGGCAAAAACTAAGGTGATTTTTGAAATCAGCACACCAAAGTTACCTAAAAACAGGTGTTAGAATTAAATCAGCAAAATTGGTGTTGGGCAGTGTAATATATTATATATACAGGGTGTTTGAAAACTTTCTGTACAAATTGTAATGGGGGATAGGCAACACCAAGACAAACCCTTTTCGTCTATAAGTGTATGTCCGCTGACGTCACCATTCGGCGCGAGAGGGCGCCGCTGCAATTGGCTAAAAGGTGAAGTGGGCTAGACTCGCGCTTGCCACGGGCATTCTTAAATCGGACGTAGTACGCGTAACATGGAGCGCTTCACGACTGCTGAGATGGCTGACATGCATATGGTGTATGGGGCTGCCAATGGAAACGGAAGAGCTGCTGTGAGGTTGTACCGACAGCGCTTCCCAAACAGACGTGTGCCAAACCACCAAACGTTTGCGCATTTGCATCGGCGACTGCGAGAAACTGGAACATTCCATGCAAACATGCATGACACTGGTCGGAGAGAAACGTGCGCACTCCTGACATGGAAGAAGAAATCCTACGGCGATTTGAGGACAATCCAAGCGCAAGCACGCGAGGTGTTGCACGTATCCTCGGTGTGAACCACGACCTGGTCTGGAGAGTGTTGCACGAGCAGCAGTTACATCCGTTTCATCGTCAGAGAGTCCAGGCATTGCAACCTTGGGATTACCCTCTTCGTGTGGAATTCGCACGCTGGTTTCTGCAGCAGACAGCGGTGCAGCCTAATTTTCCGGCTTATGTGCTGTTCTCAGATGAGGCCTGTTTCACACGTGAGGGTGTGTTTAACAGGCACAATTCTCACGTGTGGGCGCACGAAATCCACATGCTACACGGGTGCATGCTCATCAAGAACGGTTCGCCGTCAATGTATGGGCGGGTATCGTCCATGGCAAGTTGATTGGGCCGTACCTGCTGCCTGCCCGAATCGACGGGCGGGTTTATCGGATATTTCTTGAAGAAACGTTGCCGGAACTGCTGGAAGATGTTCCCGTGGCTATTCGTAGACGAATGTGCTTTCAACACGACGGGGCCCCAGCACACTCCAGCAACGATGTGCGGGATTATCTGAACGCCACTTTTGGGGACCGATGGATAGGCCGGGGTGGGCCCGTAGCCTGGCCACCGAGATCGCCCGATTTAACATGCCTCGATTTCTTCCTGTGGGGACACATGAAGAACCTCGTGTACGAGATCCCATTTACTCAGAAGAAGACCTCGTAGCAAGAATCGCTGTCGCCGCTGGAACTGTTCCCGAAATGCCGGGAATCTTTCGACGTGTACGTCGGTCAATGCTTCGACGCTGTCGGGCATGCATTGATGCTACCGGTCGCAACTTTCAGCACCTTCTTTAAATAAACATGCCTTCTTTAAATAAACATGTTACGCGTACTACGTCCGATTTAAGAATGCCAGCGGCAAGCGCGAGGCTAGCCCACTTCACCTTTTAGCCAATTGCAGCGGCGCCCTCTCGCGCCGAATGGTGACGTCAGCGGACATACACTTATAGACGAAAAGGGTTTGTCTTGGTGTTGCCTATCCCCCATTACAATTTGTACAGAAAGTTTTCAAACACCCTGTATATATATATAACAATCCCTTAAATGTGTGAACAGAAATGCATTGTAGGTTATCTTTACGATCTTTATGTTTAGTTACGAAATCGACCGCTGTAGAATACTCAAAGCAGTTTCCGCCGAGATTGCTGAACAGCGAATAATTCAATAAGATCTGTATATCTAAGAGCTCTCGTGAGTTTCGATTCAGTACTAAGGATAGCTAAAGAGTTGAGACGATTTTCTGACATCACTGACCGTAGTTAGTTCTTTAGTCGTCGCCGTACAGAAAAAGATCTTTCGGCAGAATAGTTGGAAGCTGGCGTACATAGGAAGATCCTGAGAACAACATCAACATATGGGTAAACTTCTTTTAATCCTTTTGCTTGGATCATCTCACTTATCTCAAAAATGCTCGTAGGGGTTTTCTCCAAATTCAGAAGAAACCTACGGAAATGAAGACACTCATTAACAAATGCTTCCGCCAAGTCATCCTTGTAAAATTCGCAAAGCTTAATAGCACTGGCAGTTATATCTGTCGGATTCAAGGTGGTGACTTTTGTACAAAATGCAAATCGTGCATAGAGGTTTTCATACCCATCTTTGCGACGGTTTAATTCCGACAATAATCTGTCAAGTACCACAAGATAAGTATTAATGAAGAAGTTCCTCCGTCCATCTAATTCTACCTCGCCTTCGCGAGTTTCGTTGACTCGAAGTTTTCATTTCTTTTTCTTTCCATTGTAATTTCATATTGTTGGATAGATGATTTGTTAATTGCTGCTTCTTCATAAAAGTCGAAGTTGTCTCTTGCATCTTCTATGATACATAGAATGTCAATGATGCATACAGTTCTGCTACGACACCAAGATGAATGTTAACTGCTTGGAGCTGTTTACTAGTAGCATTGAACCTTTCCAGAATATCACCCCACATTAAAGAAAGAATTGTAGTTTCAAGGCGTTGCAGTTGAGTGAGGTAGCCTGATGCTTCACTGCATGTGCAAGGCTTTTCTGATTCATCTTCTTCAATGGACGTAAGTGCCTCTATAACCTCTTCCCAGTCTTTATTGAGACTCCTACACGCTTCTTCACGGGCTGACCATCGAATGTCTGATAAGCTCTTTAGCGTTACATTTTCAGATTTAGTAAAGTGATTTTGTAGTATTTCCCAACGGTGAGTGGAGGCAGTGAAGAACACGTAAAGATTTTGGAGAAGTGCGAAAAAAATCAATGGCTTTCTTACAGCAACTTGCTGCACACTGTCCAATCAACTTAAATGAGTGTGCGGAGCAGGGCACGTAAACTGCTACTGGGGACGCTTTTTTTATTCTGGCTTGCAAGTCAGAGTAAGTCCCTAACATGTTGGCAGCATTATCAATCGACTGTCCTCTGCAGTTTGCATTGTCGAGATCATGCATTTTTAATATGCTGGAAACTGAGTTGAAAAGCTGCTCTGATTTGTGGCCTACGCTGGGAAGGAATGCCAAAAATCGCTCTACGGGATGCCCATCTTCTTTTACGTATCTCAGAATAACTGCCAGTTCATCGACATGTGATATGTCTGGGGTGGAGTCTACAATAATAGAATAGTACTTTGCACATTTCACTTCCTCAGTTATTTGTTTGGTAACTTTGTCAGCCATTAGTTTGATGAATTGCTCACATGTAAACAAAGGCAAGCATGAGGTATGACCTTTTCCTGGATTTTTGTATTTTGTAATATGTTCCGCCAGAAAAGGGTCAAATTCAGCAATAAGTTCCAAAGCCATTATAAAGTTTCCACTGTGGAGAGAACCAAATTTCTCAATGTGGCCCCTAAAAGGTAAACCATGAGATGCCAGTGACCGGACCACTGCAACAACTCGTTGTAAAACATTCCTCCAATACTTCTCCTCATCAATTTGATAGAAAAGTTGTCTGTCAGTTCTTCAGAGAGTTGACTTCTCATTTTCATAGCTAACACACATGACTTATGTTCAGAGGAATTTTCATGGCTTGTTAATGCTTCACTGCCATGCTTCCAGTCATCAAATCTTTCCTTACCAATTTTAGTAGTTCCACCAAATAACTGACATGGAACGCAGAAAATTGAGCCTGTGCTTTCCGAATACATTAAATATTGTTCTCTTCACCTTTTATCCGTTGACAAGCTGTGTTTCAAATAAGGTTTTACAAAAATATCTGAATCGTTCACCAAAACGTCTCTTTGATTGAGAAAAGGTCATGTTTTCTAGGTCCTGATTTATCCCATGCTCTGACACATAATGACGTGTAGCATCATTAACTTCCCATAATGCTGGGTCTTGTCCAATGGAAGTATTGCTGGAGGTAGTGGTGATGCTACGAACATCACAAGACTTAGTATAGGGTAGGCAAGATTCTTGAACTTCTCTACCAGATAATCTAAAATTACTAGGACTTCATTAACATTTTGATCTTCTTGGAAACTCCTAATCTCGGTACATTCTAATTCTTTTAAAAGAACATTCGGATTTGTTTCAACATTTTTGCTCTGTATATCAGATTTCTTGAAGAAAGTATCAATTTTCGCTGTTTTGTCAATGACATCTCGTTGTTTTTCAGCTTTCTCTAGAGCTCTCTTCTTATACTCCGAGCTGCTTAGTCTTTTTCTCCCATGTCTCCTCTGAAAAAACAAATACATCTGAAATTAATTAAAAATATAAATAATATATTTTAAAATAGAAATATATTATTAAAATTAACAAAATATATTATAATTATATATTTAAAAAAATAGCTAACTACATATAGGCAGTTAAGTTAACGTAAAAAATTCAAAATTGTCTTAAAAACTGCCTTCTTCTTACCTTGTATAAATACCATTACTGTACTAAACTGAGATAAACACAATCTTGTCTTTAAATTTTAAATGTTGTCCAGTTTCAAAGTTCAAAGTTGCAAATAGAAAAAAATAAATTCAATTTTATAGAGAAAACCTTAAACAAAAATAATTGGCACAATTTTTGGCTTGAAACTCTGTAAAGTGTAAACAATAAATCTGAAATAAAATAAAAATAATTAGCTTAAAATAAAGATATTATTAAAATTAATAAAATATATTAAGGCCAAGGGACCAACTTGAAATCGACGTTCTCAAACGTAATGAGATTTTTTTTAAGTGGTACTAACCTTTCTCCGTTTTTTAGCTAAAAAAATACCAGCAATTTTGGATTTTTCCCCTACCTAAAAAGTGCTTTCTTGTTACCTTTCTTGTTACGACTTTTCCTCCAGAATTTTACTGCCCTCAAAATTTTGCAGCCCCCTAAAATTTGCCGCCCTGGGCCATGGCCCATTTGGCCCATATGTAAATACGCGCCTGTTTTCAATGGTACGTGGACAATCAATGAACACAACTAGGCGTGTGAGATTCTGGGATCTTGGTTGCCACTCAATTGATCCCCTGAAACGAGGTGGTGCTCCATCCTGCTGAAAGTAAAACCGATGTCGCACTGCGCGTGGCATTTCGTGCAAATACGGTTCCAACACATAATGCAACAACTGAAGATATCGTTTGGTATTAAGTCCTCCTTCCAGACATACTGGTTCCAAAACAAGATTTTCATGAATGCCGCACTATATTTTGAGTTAGTTTGGTGATGAGCATCAACAGTAACACAAGGATTACCCTGCGCACAGTAGACGGTGTTGTGTCGGTTTACGTATCCGTTCAGGTGGAAACACGCCTCATGGCTAAACATGATATCGTCCGCTAGGTTTCTTTTTGACTTGAACATTCATAAAATTGAAGTCGTCGATCTGTATCATGTAATTCTTGTACAAAATATATCTTGTACGGATGAAATTTGTGACTGCAATATTTGGGGTACAGATGTCTTTGAATGTCCACTTTCATATGCAATGTTTCTCACTGACCGTTGTGGTCTTACTGCGATCCTGTGAAGTACATCAATACTGCTTTCAGTACTAGTTGAATTTCACGGGCGACCTGCTCTTGGTTTCACGAGTGTGAAATTCTTCAGCTATCTGCCTTTGGCTAAGACCAGAAGCATGCAAAAGAACAATTTCCGCCTTTTCCTGAGGAGTGTAACTCACTTCCATATCAGCCATTATCTGCAACAATAAAAGGTCCCAAAACAAGACATCAGTTTGAACATTTGTTTTCGTTCTAATGTATTACTTTTGTAAATTTAATTTAAATTAAATTTTCACATGAGACCGGACATGGAACACTGTATATATATATCTACTGTATATATATATATATATATATATATATATGATATATAGATATATATATAATATCTTATATATATATATATATATATATATATATATATATATATATATATATATTATATTTTTTTTTTTTTTTTTTTTTTTTTCAAAAATCTACAGTTTTGGAAATTGTCTTCAAACTCCGCATTTCAAAGCAAAACAAATACAGGTGATACATCAGTTTATTCGACGACGACTATCCTATAATAAGTGAGAATTTGCAAGGCTTTTACTCAACGTATTGAGGAGACTGACTTTCCAAGTACAATCTTTCTCCATGGGGCCACCTTTCAAGTGTATGGTGCAGTCTACAGCCACAACTGTAGAATTTGGGTTGTGGATAGTTTTCATGAAACACATTAACATTCTCCATTGGTTAACAAGATTCACCAAAAGTTAACGTTTGGTGTGCTATGTTACGTGACTGCATAATCGGTCCATTTTCTTTTGACAATCGTACTCTGACTGGAGCGACATGGTACAAACATTTTTTCTTTCCCAACTAAAGGCTATTGCAGTTTTTGTTCGCAAAGTTTTAGATGTAACATTTTTTCAAAGTTGGATTGGCCATGGTAGACTGATAGCATGGCCACTTCGATCACCCGTCTTAACTTCTTTGGATTTTCATCTATGGGGGAATATTAGAGCACTTGTGTAGCGTGACAGACCCCACGGATCTGGCAGAACTCCGTCGAAGAATCAGAGAAATCACTGGATCCATTCTACACGAGCATCTTGCTAATGTTATAATGGAGTTCGAGCGTCCAGTACGCACAGTAGCAACGAATGATGGTCATCATGTGGAGGTGTTCTAAACTTGGACAGTTTGGAAATGTGAACAACCATATATATTGTGTATATATATTGATTAATAAAAAATTACAAATTATTTTTGCGCGATTATTTCTCGAACACCTAAAATACCTCTCTTGTGATTGACACAGTAACCAGCAGGACATGAATTCCTGGGGAGAAAAATGAGGTCCTAGGGTACAGGCTTGCAATGTTACGAAAGGAGGAAGGGATGGATTTACAATATTACAAATATCCTTAATTGACAATGTTCCAATGGGGATACGTCCACGGAAAAGAACTTTTAGTTGCTTCCAACTGTGGTTTCCAAAGTACAGATTGCGAAATATTAATTACTAGGTCACTAAGTTAGAAAATTCTTTCTACAAAACAGTTATTTGATTGTAACGAAATCATGAACAGTTTTACCCGTCACATTAATTAAAACTCAACCTAATCTTTTTATTGACTGTATTTATACTGTATTTAAAATGTTTTCCCAGTAACTTCGCTGTCTAGTTATTGATTGAACTGAAGTGGTTAAAGATAGCATGTATTGCTCTTTATTTTAGTTTTATGGAAACACTAGTCAGAAAATATTATTGTTTTGGGTCGCTGGGATAAGTGTTTTTCTTCTACTGGGTCGCGAGGAAAAGTTTGAAAAACATTGGCTTACAACATCAACAACTTCATTCAACAATATAATACTACTATTGATAACATTAATTAAAATGCTCTGTTCCCACAAAGACTCCACAGTCCACACGTATTTTTACGAACAATTATCAATAATCGTAATTTCTGATACTTCTTTTATATCACTGAAAATTTACAGTCTATCTTTATTCTTTTAGTTTGCAGAACTTTATTTGTATTGAATAGGAGAGAAGGCGGAGAGGCCAATTTATCAAAGTTTTTAAGATATTAAATAGTTTTGATAAAGTACTGTATATTTCGATCACCTTTTTTAATAACGGGTGATTACAAATGATCTTCCCGATTTTAAATATTTATTATGAAAAAACTAACAAAGCTGCAGCGAAAAGCAAGATATACAAATAAAGAAGCCCTCAAAATATTTTTTACAAACTGTTGAAGTTCAATATGAGCTTTTGTGGCTCCTTTTGAGGTTACAACATTCCTGAATGAGCAATTGTCTGATCGTTGGATCGGGCTGGGGGGAGGGGCATTCCTTGGCCGGCTTGTTTGCCCGATCTAACCCCCCTTGACTTCTTCCTCTAGGGCTATGTAAAAAATTAAGTTTTTGTTCCACTACTGGTAACAACTTTGACACATCTGAAGGAATGGATACGTGAGACTATGCTACAAAATGTATAGAGGGAAACAGAATTCTGCTTTGATGTCTGCAGAGCCACAAAACTTCATACTGAACTTTAATCGCTTGTAAATAAAACGTTTTGAGTTCTTTTTTATTTGTATAGCTTGCTTTTCGCTGTAGCTTTGTCAGTTTTTCATAATAAATGTTTAAAATCGGGAAGATCATTTGTAATCACCCTGTAGATTAGGTAGAAATTTTCTGCAAATCGAGTTCTGATCCATAGTTGGACTTCAGGTGAGCAGATAGAGTTCAAATGATGAGAGAGAAGTAAATGATGCTTCGATGAAACTACGATCCCATGAAGCAATGCTTTTCCTATTTAATAAATAAATAAAAAATCCTTAAAGAACCCGCATGGTGTAGATTAGATGTAGTTTAGTGTTTCGAGCTATCTTTTTTGTCTTCTACTTCTTACTACATCAAAATTTCATGTGTGTTTGGGTGAATGAGGTAATCGTATACATGGTGTGAAAATTATCGTTTCTGGATGAAAGTTTGCACCTGCGTGAGTGTGAGAATGCTGTGAAAGTTTTACTTAGAATTTTATACGACTGTCCGATGCCTTATCTTTCCTACTTACTTCCTTATTTGACTACCCTGACGTGGATCCTCGGATCTTTGGTAGCCTGTAGCTTCTGTAGTACATTGACAAAACAACTCTTCACTTAAAGTTCGAATTAGGGACATAGGGGACGTAATACTCGTTTTAATAATTTACTGACAAATTCAATATATTCTAATATACGAAACCATTCACAAGAAACAGTTCATCCTAAAACTACTGCAATTTAAAAAGGCTTTGCAAAGTTTCTAGTGACCTCATTCTTCTGAAGACTATCTTTCTACTCAGCCATAAACTAGATTTGAATTTTTCATTTTACAAGCTAAATGTTCTAAGATGAATTGCCACTCTAAACCTCCAATCAGGAATATATGAATAAGTCTTCCAACTTTATAAATTTTGGATGCTTAAATTCTCGGAAATAGAACCTTTGTGAATAACCAGGTAGGAAATTTTACCAAAAAATGACAACGTGTTCTCTTATGCATAAGACAAAAGAATTAGGAACGCGTCGATAGATATTTTTCAAGTACTTGAAGGAATAGGAAGATGTTTCTTGAATTTCAAATACGAGTAAATATGAGTATTTTAAAAAATTAAATTTTGCTAAACTTACTAAAATGTTGTAAATCATTTTTTTTTTTTGCCAAAATTTTGCAGTTCGACTGAAGTGCATCGAAATTTCGATTAAATTTTATTTTCCTTAGAACATAATACGAACATAAATTAATTAAATATAAATATAGAATTGCTGCCAAAACTTTTGTTAGCACTTTAAAATTCAGGAGAAGCTCTCCTCAAAGGAGGAGACATGCTATTAGAGAGTTCAGACAGCGATAGTAAAGAGAGAGTGAGGCAACATTGTAGCTAAGAGAAAGGGATTGAAGACGATCAGTAAAAGGCGGGGAATTGAAGAGACGAAAAGCCTTTGATTTCACCCGGTCAAGTGAGTTGAATCAACACACATATGAGAAGCGTACTCCATACATGGGCAGACAAAACTACTGTACAGAGTAAATGCAAAAAACTTCACTTTTTTCTATGTGAAGGTCAAAATATGATAATTAAAACCCACTCTAATAGATAGTTTATTTCCACAACAGTTTTGATGCCCACTGGCATCCTCTTCGGGTGGATACAGAAAAACGAATGAACCAAAAACAAGTGGGAAAACAGTCCAGGGACCATTAAGAAATTCGCACCTAGGTTAGATCCCGTTCTCCCGACAGTGGAAGGGCATTTTTATTAAAGGGACCCGCTTATAAGTACATCCGCACAAATTTAAAACTATCTTCTTGTTCTATACATACAGATTCTATTTTTTTTACATAATTATTACATTTATTATTAAATTTATTACATTTAATATTGCATTATTATTTATTACAGAAATTATAAATTTATTATTACATTGATTATTACACTGTTGTTTATTATACAGAAATTGTAAACCGAAAAACGAATGAAAAAGGCGAGAAGGAAACAATCCAGAGACCATTAAGGAATTCGCACGTAGGCTAGATCCCGTTCCCACGACCCCAGAAGGGGTCAATTGCCCTGTTTATGAAATTTTGTGGTAGCGAATTCCATTCTTCCACAATCTTTTCTTTTAATTGATCAATGTTAGCGAAATTAGTATTCCTATACACTCTTTTCTTCAGTTCATCCCATATAGCATAATCAAGAGGAGGCAAATCTGGGCTGTTGCCAGGCCACTCTTTGGGTTTAATGTAGTCAGGAACTTCTTTGTTTAAATATTCAATTGTAAGGTGAGCAATATGACATGTTGCACTATCTTGTTGAAATGTATATGAGGGGTCGCGCGTCTTAAGGTACCTAAGTGCCACCACAGGCGAAAACGTGTTTTTGATGGATATCACTATTTTCACCCTTCCTCTATCGCGTGGTTTGGGTTATAATGACCTTACGACAATAGAAGTATGGTTGAAAACCTTATGAAGCGAACTACTTTTTTCACCTCTATCGCCAGCTGGGCTCTGCCGCCCAGATGTGATGCGCGTCTTAAGGCCCCAATATCCCGTTGAACTGGTGGGGGTGGAACGCTCGGTCTCTGGGTGGCGGGAACAGCAGGAGGAGCGCGAGCCAATGAAAACATGGCAGCCACGCCGCTCTGCTTTCTAATTGGCCACCCGCTCCACGCGCCGAGAGGGACACGACACAAACATCCCGCCAGTACCTAAGACTCGCGTTGCTGTTAGCAGGCGTCCTGTGTTCGTGCTCATATTGCTGAATATTGCGTGGATTATTCTATTCACCCGGCTTCTAACTATTATCAACATGTGCAGCAATGTCTCATTGTGCTAGTGATAGTGATGAAAAATCAAAGGAATCATTCTGTGCCAGAAATCGCACCCAAAGTTCGGCATAATAAGAAAATAAAAAATTTAAAAAAATATATATAAAATATAAAATATGAAAATCTATTCCAAAAACTCATCAACATCTTCATTAGCATACTTAGAACTCTAATTTAGCCAAAAATAAACGTTCTAACTCAATTAATAACAGAGATACTATTGCCAGAATATTGCTGAACTTTGGAGGCGATTTCTGGCGAATTTTAATTTTGGCGCTTAAGGACCTTAAGACGCGGGACCCCTCATATCGATTTGCCGAAATTTCGCGAATTTTTGGTATATGTTTCTCTAATATACTGTTGGAATAATAAACAGCATTCATTTTAACACCGCTTTCAACAAAAACAACACCACTTTTACCCAGTTTTGAGACACAGCAGGAGATCATTCGTTTTTTAGAAAAGTTAAACCGTTGAATTAAAAGTCTTTCCGGTGTTACTTCTCTCTTGGTCCTTGCTGTATAATACACTCGATTGTTTTGAGCGGTGAGAGGTGATCGAATTGAAAATGATTTTTCATCACTAAACCAGATTCTATTGACATTGGGAAATCTTTCAAGAAAAGCTTGACATGCTTCCAATCTGTTCATCTTATTGACTTCACTCAAGCGTGAGCGTTTATAAACTGTCAATTGCAGATCTTCTTTTACAATTCGTTGTACAGAACTTCTTGAAATTCCGGTTTCTGCTGCAATTTCATTTGGTATCATACGCGTTCCAGGCTTTTTTTCCTGACTTAGAGCCATTTCTTCAACCATTGTAATATTTTCATCAGTGCGAACTTCTCTTTTTCTTCCACTACCTTTGGTTCTAGCAACACATCCAGTTCTATCAATTTTACAAATATTTTTTTCTACACAACCAGAACGAGTTCATGGTTTATTTGGCAACAGTGATATAATTTTTACGGCACCATAGTGTTTCTCAATACATAATTGTTTTATCAATATGAGATCTTTTTGATTATATGAAAACATTTTTGATGGATGATTAAATATTTTTGAAAAATCTGCAACAAAGATAAATAGAGTATATTAAAAACAAATATTATAAAGACATACAGAAGTGCTACATATAAAAGTAAATTATTTATTTAAATCGTTATAAAAGCAAGCAAATCTTGACAATAGTAAATATAATAGTTGATAAAAGCAATAGCTTACTTTTTTCTGCGCAACCCAGTATATAATGTTAAATGTTATAATGTTTCAGACCAACAAAGACCCTAGGATCCACTCATGGCTGGTCTACCTAACCGTGTTTGTAATTGTGTGTTGCGCATGTCCTCCGTGGTGGCGGAAGGGACCTACAATTTTACGTCGGTTCCGAACCACAAAAGCATTAATTTTACTCCCTTAAACTAAACCCAACCTATCAACATATGCGTCTAATCGATTTTTAAACATGTTGATAGACGTGCTACTAATTACTTCTACCGGCAAACTATTCCAGCTTTTTAATATTCTATGCGTAAAAAAGTTTTTGGCAACTGATGTCTATATTGTGCTATTTCGAAAAAGCTATCTCTATTTACGTTATCGAACCCATTCAAAATTTTAAAAACCTCGATTAGATCACCCCTTAGCCTCCTAGTCTCGACGGTAGTCAATTTTAACTCCTTAAGTCTATCCTCGTACGATTTTGACCTAAGCGACGGAATCACCTTAGTTGCTCGGCTTTGAACTCTTTCAATTTTGTCTAGACCTTTGCGCATATACGGATTCCAAAATTGGATCGCGTACTCCAAATGGGATCTAACTAATGATTTATAAAGAGGAACAATAATATAGCGCGATTTGTATTCAAAATTCCTAGCTATAAGACCTAGCACTTTGTTCGCTTTATTGACCGCTGCTGTACTTTGTTTCGCCACTTTTAAATCACCAGTGACTACAGTATAACTCCAAAATCTTTTTCCTGTTCTACGCTTGCCAACTACTTCCCTGACATACTATACGCAAAATTACCGATACGCGAACCTATATGTAAAATTTTGCACTTATCGACGTTAAATCTCATTTACCATGTGACTGACCAATCAACGATTTTATTCAGATCTTCCTGGATTTTACCTCTATTTTCGTCATTTATCGCCCTACCACCCAACTTCGTGTCATCCGAAAACTTTGAAACTGTACTGACTAAGCCCACATCTAAATCGTTATTATATATCGGGTGTACATAAAGTCAGGATCTATTTTTGTGAAGCACTTGGAAATTATATGGAATTCAATCATAAAATGATAAAGTGGTAACATTTATTAAATAATTAAGAGTAGGATTCGACGTGACGCCCATCAGTATCCCTGCACAGCTCAAATCGTTCCGCAGCATTTCTAAACACATTCTGGAGCATTTGCGGGGTTATGTTATCTGCAGCAGTTCGTATACGTGTACGTAAGTTTTCAAGACTCGTAATCTTCGTCTGATAGACGTGCGACTCGATAAAGCCCCATGCAAAGAAATCTAAAGGGGTTAAATCTGGTCATCTCGCGACACAAGGTCTGTTGCTTCCGCGTCCGATCCAGCGATTTGGAAAACGTCCATTTAGATAATCCTGAACAATTTTGGCATAGTGACAAGGAGCACCATCATGTTGATAGACGACGGTACTAACAATCCTATCCCCAATCAGCTGAGGTTCAAGGAATTGCTGCAACATGTCCAGATAAATAAGCTCCGTAACTGTAGCTTCAGCAAAGAAAAAAGGACCATAAACCTTAGATTTTGTTAAACCCATCCAGACATTAACTTTAGGTGAGTCTCTTTCCCAATTTTGGACGAAATCATTCTGTCTTTCATCTGCCCAAATTCGACAGTATGGCGATTTACTTTTCCACACGTATGGAAAGTGGCTTCATCACTAAAGAGAATGTTGTCCATTAAATTATCACTCCAGATTTGTTCTACGAGATCAGCACACACAGCACTTCGTCGAGGGAAATCTTCCTCATGTAAATCATGTAAAACCTGCAAATGATAGCTTTTCTTCTGCAAATTAACTTTCAGAATTTTGTGCACAGATGACGTCGGGAGGCCGAGTCTGTGTGATGCAGCACGAACGGACGTACGTGGCTCCTCAGTGATAATTCCGCGTACTGCATTCACGGTAAGATCTGACATACACGGTCGTCCTGATCTTGCTTCATCATTTACAGATCCCGTTCGTTTAAATTTGTTCACCAATTTTCGTATTGTCTTGTCTATTGGCCCCGGCTTATGAAATCTCCTTCTAAACTTCTCTCTGATGTCATTGTATTTCTTTCCCTCGATTCGCCAAATTACTATTGCCACACGCTCTTCTGTATTCATTCTAAGGGCTTCTGAAAAGAAAAAAAAAAAAAAATATTATTTCACAAAAATAGATCCTGACTTTATGTACACCCTGTATAAGAAAAAGCAAGGGGCCAAATACAGAACCCTGAGGAACGCCGCTCGCTACATTAGCCCAACACGACTCCGCTCCATCAACGACCACCCTCTGTTTCCTACCTCGCAACCACTCTTCTATCCAATTTATTACTACACCCCTGATTCCATGAGCCTTAGTTTTTTTCAATGAGTCTTTTGTGCGGTACGGTGTCAGTAGTATGACCTCAAAATGAGAGAGTGCAGGAATGTTGCAAAGGGGGGAATGTTGCAAGATGTATGCGACGAAAGGAGGAGGGGGAATGGTGCAAGGGTTATGCAACAAGGGGGGTATGCAATGAAGGGGAGGGGGTTATGCAACAAATCAATGCTGCAAAGGGGGGAAGGTTTCCGCAACAAGTTAATGCTGTAAAGGGGGAAGGAGGGAGCTTCGGGGGGAGAAGGGAGATGACCTCCCCCCTCTCTTAACCTAAGAGAGGGAGAGAACGGAAAAGGAGGAGGTTATTTGGGGGAGAAGGTGGAATGTCTCACCCCAATGGAGAACCTAACCTAAATCTTAACCTAAGAAGGAGAGAGAGTTCTCTATTCCAGCGGAGCCCGTCGCATTATGAGCGTCCAGGGACCAATCAGTTGTTATATAGAGGGTTGTGAGTTGCCAGATATCACTTATTTATATATGGAGGGGTTACCAGAGAGCACTATATAATTTAATTATTTATTTATATATAGATGAGTTGCCATTTACTTTAATTTTTATTTAGATGAGTTACCAGTTATTGTTTTTATTTTAATTATGTTCAGGTGTACCTTATTAGGATGATTTGCTATGCAACACCATTTAATTTAATTACTTATTTATTAAGGGCAAGAACGACTTACTTTCTCCTTAAATTTCTTCAGCAAGAGAACTAAGTTTTTAAACGCTTCCCAATATTAACAATAAAAGAAATACAATTAAACCGTATTAAATAAAACATCATTACATCATTCTGTTTATTTAGGCGAATTATTGGAATCAATTTCACGAAATATATAGAAAATAAATATACAATAGTTCATTCTATACAAACGATGGAATATATATATGATCAAAAAATTAATAATAATAATAATATAAGAAATACGAACGACGAATATATATATATATATATATATATATATATATATATATATATATACAGTATATATATAACCAAAAAAATACTCTAAAGCCAAACCGAAAGTGTCTATTTACTTTTGACAATCCTTTGTGTATATCTTCTATATTTTTTTATAAACAAAAATCTGCGAAATGAAGAAGAGGATTCTTTTATTCATTTATTTTCAATTAAAATTATTTCGTACCTTCACGCTAGTATATTTTTAAGAAAAATGTACACAAAATAATTAAACACTTTAAACGCTGTACTTTTAAAAGAAAAAACCTTATTTTAATTCATACATTTTAAATCTCTAAACTTGTACGCGATCCTTTCTTTGAAAATAACTTTGTGCTGCCTTTCCTCGAATAAAAAATCTAAAGGTATAAACTCGAAACAGGTGAATCGTCGAGCCGACCGAAAAGGTTGACCGCAAAGATCCCTCGACACACTTTCGGCTAGAACACCCACGATGAAACAACCGCTCACTCCTTCAATTTTGTTCCCTTGCTGCTACAGTGTATATATAAATCTATTTTATTTTTATTTGCCTGTATCTTCTTCATAGTTGGGTTAAAACTTTACATTGTCTCTGTTATTGAAATGAAATGAAATGAATGAATGAAAATGAAAAAATGGAAAGGTTTATTATTATTAATTATTATTATTACGTGCGATGATTTCACGAAGATTAAGCTTATCGCCCCTCCTCTCGAGTTGATCTGATGAAGTAGTGAATTGGTTTCTTTTACTCTCCACCTCACATAGGTACACCCGGCTCATAGGGGATTGTATGTACCAAGAAATTACAATGTCACCATCCGGACTCGATCTATCAGCCTCCGATCAGCACCCAGCGTCTTAACCACCAGGATACCTAGGGCGCCCATTTATCTACCAGCCCAACCAGACATTCATTTTCATGAACTAAACATAATTTAATCACACTCCTACGCGAGAATTGGCAAAAAGAAAGTCAAGCCGAATAGTTGTAACCAAAGTTGAGGATCGAATAATATGACCGCAAATAATAATAATGCAAAATATTGTTGTGGTAGAGATTGCAAGTGGCAAATGTCGATCAATGTTGCAAAGGGGAGAGGGATATTGCATAAAGGGGTGGGTTCGAAAATGAGAAAACCGAGAATAGTATGGACGCAAATATTAATGCAAATATTTGAAATCATCGTGGTAGAGATTGAAAGTGGCAATACACCTTGAGATGTGAACATTAAATCTACGGAGAGAAGATAAAGATACCATTAGTCGACCAATCAGGACGTCCAAAGCGTGGACCCGTTATATCGGTGTTACGATTGGTACACCAAATTTAACATAGCCCCGCCCAGTTACATTAACAACCAATCATCAAACTTACGAACCGCCTATTAGTCTTTTGGGGGTGGTGCTTGGGGATCATGCATATAAAAGGAAATATTTTCAGCTGGAACTTACAACAGTCGTTTTCACCAGTAAATAAACGTTTCCTCCGTCAGGAATCAAGAACTTTACAGTTTACCGGATTTATATCAAGATGGAGACACTGCAACGGTGTATACAATTAATCTTTTTAACACAGCCGACCGGGATGCATTATTTCCAAGGCAAATCGTTGACGATATTTGCATTGACGCTCCTTACGATCCGACGCAAGGGACTGCCGTAGAAATGTAAGTAATTATGTGCCTGTAATTTTATTTTTTGTAGCCAATTATTCGCGAGCTGGTTATTTATTTAGTATGCCTGTCATTAGGAGAAAGAGCACTGTTCTGGATTATTTCATCATATATATGGAGGGTTGTACTAATTCATCTCATCACATTAAAAATACTTCATTTAGATATCCGCAATTATAGATTAGTTTGCAATTAATATTATGCTAAAGGCCTGTTTTGATTCATTGAATTTTTAAATAGCAATCTTTCGCATGTTTTAAATAATTGTATAAATTCCATAATAAATGTTATTCGGCATTTTCTCTTAAAGGAACTTCTCTGAGCAGTTCAAAGATATCTTCACATTGTATTACTCTTACTATATGTGTGCTCTGCATATGTTTTAAACAATTGGGTTTTAATTAAAAAAGATTCAGTATGAACTAATTAATTATTCTTTCCCCTTTAAGGTCCGATGAGGATTTCACACGTGTTATGCAATCTTTTCGTTTTGAAGAAACCCATGTCGTGGACCTGAATACGGAGGTAGAAGATTTACCGAGCAGTCAACCCAACGATTGTCACATCATTAACGAAATAATGTATTTTTTTATGTTTCGATCTTCTTTTTTCGGGGAGAACCCACACTGTATTTTCATCAATTTATTAAATGAAAGAAATCATGTTTTTAGTACAATAACCATCTTAAGCTACTGAATATACAAACAAACATTATAGGTTACATATATATATATATAAATATACATATACAGTGGTGAACTGGACCCGGTTCGCACCGATTCGCGCGAACCGGTTGTTAAAATCTTTTTGAAAATAAGAACCGGTTGTTAACTTTTTGCTTGACGCTGAAGAGAGCTCTCAGACTCTCAGCTCTCAGTAGAGACTTTCTCAGAAAAGTTATGACGTCAATCACGCCATAGACAAATGACTCAGCCCACATGCCTTGATTGGCTAAGACGGGTGGAAATTATTACCGTAATAAGTAATAATAAGGTGCGTAAAAATGTTTAAATTTAAAAAAAAAAAAAATTTAAAAGCATAGATGTACTGATATTTATGTTTTGCCTAATAATTCATTATTGCTAAAGTTGACTGAGCAATTTAATTTTAACTGTGTAGATCTACAGATCTACAGAAGCTAAGGCTAACAAAGACCCTAAGATCCACTCTAAGGCTAGCCCGAGAGAAAGGAAAGAGTAGGGGTTGAGAAGAGAAGAGAATAAGGGGTTAAGTAAGGAGCAACACCTATCATTCGTGGGTTAACATTCATTCAGAAAAAGAGGAAAAAAGTCTCACCATCATCATCCGCCGACCACTGCCGACAAGTCAGAAAAATAGTCGGAGAAAATAAGAGAGGGGTGAAAGATGAAAAGAAGTAAAATAAGAACGCTTACAAACCATGCAAGACAGTCTTAACTCACTGCCATACCATGCAAACTACAAACATGCAAGTAGAGAGTTACAGACATGCAAAGTAAGGAGATAAGAAAAAAAAAAAGTGTAGGTACAGTTAAACAAAAAGTCAGAAAAATAGTCGGAGAAAATAAGAGAGGGATGAAATATGAAAAGAAGTAAAATAAGAACGCTTACAAACCATGCAACACAGTCTTAACTCACTGCCATACCATGCAAACTACAAACATGCAAGTAGAGAGTTACAGACATGCAAAGTAAGGAGATAAGAAAAAAAAAAGAGTAGGTACAGTTAAACAAAAAGTGGGTTAGTTTACTCTACGAGCTACATCTACGTTCATGTTAGTCTACATTTTTTTTTTTTTTTTTTTTTTTAATAATAATTTTATTGCTGGCATCACACGCTGGCATGTCACAAGCTGGCATTCATCGTCAACAAACTCATCCTCGAGCACCACCACCAGAGCTCCTGTTGTTAACTTTCTTTTTTAATTTTAAACAACGTTAATACTTTTAAAATGTCTGTCAAGACGGTTCTTAAACATATTAACGCTGGTAGAATGAACGACTGACGCGGGAAGATTATTCCATTTATCAATTACTTTAAACGTAAAGAAGTTTTTAGCGATATTAATAATGAAACGTCTGCCACGCAACTTAAATCCGTTATTGCGAGTATTACTATTATCGAAAGTGAACAATTTGTCAAAATTTACGTTATCGATGTTATTAACGATTTTGAAAACTTCAATAAGCTCCCCCCTTAATCTTCTAGTTTCGAGTGAATACAGGTCTAACTCTTTAATCCTATCTTCATAAGGCATATTGCGCAATGACGGAATAAGTTTCGTGGCACGACGCTGAACCTTTTCTAACCTATCAATATCCTCACGCAAGTACGGGCACCAAAACTGAACGGCATATTCTAAATGAGGCCTGACTAGGGACTTGTAAAGGGGCCATATAATATCCTTCGATTTAAATTCGAAATTACGCGCTATGAAGCCTAACATCCTATTAGCTTTTGCGCAAGACTCCAGGCACTGGTTCCTAACCTTTAAATCTTTAGTTACGCGTACGCCTAAATCTACTTCCTCGTCAACGCTCGCTAACTCCCTATCATCCATCGTGTACGCGTAATTATTGTTGCGAGAACCTATATGCAAAACTTTACATTTATCTACGTTAAATTGCATCTGCCACTTATCTGTCCACTCCATAATCCTATCTACATCGTCTTGGATCCTATTTCTATCGTCCTCGATAACAACCTTACCGCCTATTTTAGTATCGTCCGCGAATTTTGACACGTTACTAGTCAATCCTAAATCTATGTCATTAATGTAAATTACGAATAGCAATGGGCCTAACACTGAACCCTGTGGGACACCGCTACCTACATCTAACCACCCCGATTCACTACCATTAAGTACGACCCTCTGCCTCCTAGCACGAAGCCATTCTTCTAACCAGTTAGCTACTTGACCGCGTATACCGTGCGCTTTAACCTTCGCAATTAGTCTCCTATGCGGAACTGTATCGAACGCCTTTTTAAAATCTAAATAAATAACGTCAGCTGCTCTATGCCTATCGTATTCGCGCACTATTTCGTTATAAAATTCTAACAAATTAGTTAAACAAGACCTATGGCGTCGAAACCCATGCTGACTACTATTAATCAAATCTCTACTTTCTAAGTGATCGATAATACGATCCCTAACTACGGATTCCAAAAGTTTACCGACAATTAACGTTAAGCTAATGGGCCTATAATTGCTAGCTCCCGCGCGGTAAAATATGACTCATCGGTTTTTATTAAATAATTCTTCTTTTCTGATTTCATTAGAAACGTCTATTTCTCTAATTAACTATACTAATTAATTGTCATGCAGTTATTAATACCTAGCTGAATCATAAAATGCAGACACTTGAAAAAGGCAAATAGCGAGATAATTAATTAAATTAAAATTGCGAAAGGGTGGGGTGGGAAGGGTTGTCAATTTTTTATTGCCGAATTCAGAATTTTTTATACAGAACCCGGTGGTTAAAATTTTGGCAGCTTAGCGAACCGGTTGTTAAAATTTTGGCAGCTCACCACTGTATATATATATATATATATATATATATATACACGAACAAAACGTCACACTATAAAACGAGTACACACAATCGGAAAAAGACTTTTTATCTGTCTGTATACCATTTCGTCGTTTCGTTGAGTGTGACACGGGTCGAATAATTTTAAAAAATTAATAAATTCTTTACCACGTGATATATGCATGAGAAATGAAAGGCAGGACATCCCACAAGTATTACTAAAATATCCTTGTAGACGGACGGGACTTCATACAATTTCGGGGATATGCATCTGATCGATAAATTTTACAATAACGGTCACTCCAGGGTTGAGTGCCGAGTGAATCAAAATAGTACATGCGGCCCCTATTTTTAAAATAGATTGCAAACCAATGAATGCCTTCACTACCAATAACATCTGTGTTCACAATAAGACTACCGCTATCTCTCGGAGTTGGCAATTTTAATGTTTCATTCTTCGCAAACACACCGATAAATTTGGAACGTGTGATTCGTTCACCATTCATTCTCTCTGAAGTGTATTCGCTTCCATTTTAAAAGTTAATGACAACGTCCCTAAATCTGTCTACGTCTATTAGGGCTTGTGACTCGAGGTATACTAGTACACTAATAGGCGCGTCTATCGGGTTGGCGAATTCCAATCTGACTGAGATGTTTCCACTCTGTTGTGGACTTAATTGTGTGTTCACACTAGCAGATAAGTCAAGTGTGATGTCAAACGGATAAAGGTTAAATTGATCGATGAATTCTTCCTGCGTTACCCCAATCCCAAGCTCATCACAATCGCCTGCAATATGGGCCAGATTACTATATGCTCTCGCGCAAAGCTGGAACACAGCGTCTGATGAGTAGTCCGCATCCAATGTTCCTGCCAACGCAACGCCATTAAAGTATAGAGTTATATTTTTAAGGCCGAAATTCTCGAATTTAAAGGCATTCTTTTTATATTTTCCATTCACCGATTTGTGTTCCTGCATTCCAATTAATATCCTTTTAGGTAGATTTCCCAGGGCGATGTTTTCTATCTCTTTCGATGACAACTCTGCTGGCACCGTATATAGTTTGATCTGTACTCTGTTAATTGGGTATTTTACTGTGGCGTGTAGTAAATTTTTCTCAATTTTAAGTTTTGGTGAACTTAATTTCACTCGCCGTGCGCGGAGGTATGTCTCCATAATGTGAATCACAACGAGACTTGCTCCCTCTTCCTGATCAGCATTCAGATTTAAACAGATCTCAGGATTCGTGCGGATGAGCTTTATTTTGATATCCACCCCATTCACAAGCAACTTCTCTTGGAATGTGAAATCTGTATGCAGGCGTCCAAAACACTGGTATATCTTCGTTTTAGAATTTTTAAATTTGTCCTTTATAATACTTTCGTCTTCAGCTTCATAATAGCCCTCGGCACTTAAAAATGTATCCCTCGCTTCTTTGGAAAAGTTGAGGACATTTTCCAGATAGGCCCGTAGGTGATAGTACCCCGTTCCTGCAGATATGACATGATTTAAATATACGTCACACTGGCTGAATATGGAGTGCAGAAAGTTTGTTTCAGGGTATACAGCATATTTGTCATCGCAGTCCGTTCCATCAGAATGAACTCTACGTAGTTTAGCGTACATGTGCACACAGCTTGTGTCAAAAACGTAAGGGCCTGAGCCTGGTATCACGAATTCTATAGGGGCACTCGGAGAACTAATTGTGTTTAATGGGTTAATTGTATTAAAGTCACTGTGTTCAATAAAAACTTGAGTTGGGGGCATGTCAAAGAGGGACAGTTCCGATTTACAACATTGTGAACTACACGGATGGATGAAGCGTGCCATGACGAGTTAGAAATAGTGCCTCTCGACAAATAGTAAACAAACTATGATTCATGAGATCAATGTCTTTAGCTTATATCAGTAAAAAAATGGTCAATCATAGGTTTCATTCGCTTAGAACGCTTCGTTTTTTATATCCTTTTACGTTCAACGCCACCTGGTGGTGATCCATTTTTCCGGACAGCCCTCTCCTTCTTCCCACCACCAGGCATTTTTCTCTTTGCATGTGTGACGATTTCGTCCCGTGTACGCTTTAAGTGATTTTTTAGAGCTTCCTTCGGTTTACCCGCCAATATGTCTTCTGCCGTGTTAAGACCTGATTGTAGCGCTTTCCTCCTGAGGTATCTGGCACCCCTTTTCAGCACAGGGACAGCCGTACGTAATATGGTTGAAAAAATGGATCCAAGCCGACTACAACGCTGGTATCTCACCCCTCGATAGACTGTGAAAGGCTTTCTGTCCATTATAATTCAGTGTGACGAAAGTGCAGCTTCACTGTTAAGCTCCCATCACCGAATGGGAAATTTTTTCCCTCAATCGTTCTTATATATCAGGTCATCCCATAAGTAATGTCGTTTTTTAGATCTGAATTTGAAGGACAAAAAAACTCAACTGAAACTTTTTAATCTAGTATATATTTTCCATCGGAATCAATGACACTCTGCCAACGTCCAACAAGCTTTTCAATGTCATGTTTATAAAATTCAGGTGGTTTTGAGGCAAAAAACGTACAAAGATTGATGTGCAGATCATCTAAAGAAGTATACGGTTTCTCGTCAAGATAATTTTGCAGACTCCTGAAGAGATGATAATCTGAAGGCGCAAGGTCTGGAGAATATGGAGGATGTGGAAGTTTTTCCCAACTAAGCTCCTCAGTTTTGCAGAAGTGATCCGAGCGGTATGAGGACGTGCATTGTCGTGGTGGAACACGATTCCTTTCCGATTAACCAAAGAAGGTCTCTTCTTTTAGTGCAGTGTTCAATCGATCCAGTTGTTGACAGTAGACTTGAGCGGTGATTGTTTGGTTGTGTGGTAAGGTTTCAAAGTGTATTACACCACCTTTATCCCACCAAACACTAAGCAACACCTTCCGAGGGTGAAGATTTGGTTTTGGTTGTGGTGTCGCTGGTTCTCCGGCACAAACCCACTGTCGACGGCGCTTAACATTCTGGTACAGTATCCACTTTTCATCACCAGTCACTAAACGGTGCAAAAACGGATCTTGGAGTTCACGGGAATGAAGAGCTGTGCTAATGTTTACCCGCACCCTCAGATTGTTGACCGACAATTCATGTGACACCCATTTTCCTAACTTAGGCACTTTCCCGAGTTCTTGCAAATGTCGATGGATGGTGGACGGGGATGAATTGAGTTTCTGGGCCAATTCTTCGACAGTTGTTGAACAGTCTTCTTCAAGTGCGGCTAACAGCAGGTCATCATCAAACTCAGCAGGGCGTCCAGAGCGTGCTGCATCTGTCAAACAGTAGTCACCATTCCTAAACTTTTGAAACCATCTTTGACATTTCCTCACATGCAGAATATCGTTGCCATAAACGTCCTGAATGTTTCGCGTTGCTTCAGTAGCACTGTTCCCTTTTTTGAACTCGTAAAGCATCATATGCCTGATATGCTCTTCTGATACCGCCATGTTTATGAGGGGTTCACATAAAGCAAAACACACGTTTTTACTGGTCAAGGTCTCTAAAGTATGTAGCGAAACACGATAGATCTCCTCTTAGATATAACCTTCGGAAAATTTATGCTTAAACCGAGTAGGACTAGTTTAAACTTAATCTATCGTAAAAAACGATATTACTATGGGATGACCTGATATATTGAGATACTGGTTATTAGAGTAGTTGCGACATTCACATAATGGGGTCTGTCATATGTAATACTCAAACTCTTCCCTCTATGGTTGGGAATGTGAGCAATGCGTAGCAGGCGTGCCTTGGTATCCCCAACAAACTAGTGCTCCACTATACTGCTGTAACTATAGCACATGTCTGAGGGTGTATAGCCAGCAACCAATTTTTCCAATTTCATCCGATACATTAGGCTGGAGAAGTCATGCTGTACTTCGTGAAAGGTGTCTCTTTGGAAGTCTGATAGATATCGCCCATCGGTTATAATTTTGAACAGCCCTTTGTCTTTAATATTTCTGTTACCCTTTGATTTTAGGATTAGAGTATGTGCAGGGTTTTCTTTGTTTACGATTTGTATACTAAATCAGCCGTAAGATTTGAGTTTTTTAAACTTACGTTTAAGTCTCTCACAACATCCTCAGCCGCACCATAACGGCCCGGATCTAGTGTTACGACTATACTGTAATACCGTGCATCCTCAGTACCGGCGATACGTATAGTTTCATCCCAAGATACCCCGGCTTTTTCACATTCATCAAGGTCTCTAAGAATCGTAAAAACAGGATCTTTATAGTCAATATTTAAAAAGAGGGTGTCCAGCTGAATTTCGCATATCCCCACCTTATACGAATCACGACCCAATTCAATGGGTCCATGGAGTAGCTGATATTAAACTCTGTCAACATGTTCTGAAAAGCTCGGCCTATAAATTCTTTCCCCATTTCAGTACAAAAATAGCTAGGAATCCTGTTTTCTTTCAACATCAGCGTTATGGTGGCTTCAGCAACTGTTTCAGGCAATTTATTTTTCGGAGGAATTAGCCACAGATCTCTAGAGAATACATCTATTATGAATAGGATGTAGCGGTAACCATCTTTATACACTGAATATCTTTGCATGTCTGTTAAATCTGCTTGCCAAATAGAGTCAGTCGAAGCAACTGTTGTCTTGGCTATTTTAAACCTTTCTCTCACAAGCTTATGAAGTGTATAAGAGTCCTGTTCCCGCAAAAACCTCTCAACATCTTTTTTCCCTACTCCATCATTGTGAACACTTCTTTACAGTCTATCTTCGCCTCCGTAGGGGGCTGGGCTAGAAATGTCATAATAACGTCTTCTTAATATGTTAGCCATTTGCGTATTTTAGAGGCACGTGGGTTGGTTGACCGTTGTTTCACCTCTTCTTTCTCCTCTTCAGAGGTGTTACCGTTGGGGGTGATGGCGTTTTCAATTATGACATGTGCGATGCATGTTCCAAGTCTTTCAACCTGTTCAGATTTCCTAGCATTGTTTTGGGGATATTTATGTTGTTTATGAAATAGGCTCTGAGTGCGAGCTTATTATTTGTGTTTGGTAGGCTCCAGGTTAAATTTTCTCCCAAATAAGGGCATAGGAATATATACATATATATATATATATATATATATATATATAATGTGTGTGTGTGTGTGTGTGTATGACTGTTATATTCCCAAATTGATATGGAGCTTGTTCTCTCAAACTTAGTTTGGTTGGAGAATGTAAATTCATTTTTTGACCTCTGGCTGCTTGTATGTTCAATATTATTTGCCATTTCTCAACAGATTTTTATGATTTGTTCAATGAATTTCAGGTGATTGGATTTGGAAAATAGTTTAATTATTGATAGATATGTGATCAGAATACCTAAGAAGTCTACGGGTACCACGTCGTCTACTTCTACTGATACCCCGAGCAATACTTCTACTAGTTGTGCGTCTGCTTCGTCGTCGAAGAATCGTGAATCTACGTCTGAATATAATCGAGACCGTAACGATCATTCGTCTGCAGAGAATCGTGATTCGAATTCGATGCTAATGTACAAGGGAGTTAGATTGACTGTACAGGCAGTAACAGAAAAGTACCCGGATTTGAAATCATTCTCGCAGGAGAAAAACGGACGTAAACAGCCTCATATCATGTGTTAAACTTGTAAAGACAATGTAGAAACTGCCAAGAAACACTCGAAGAATGGAATTGTTGCTCTTGCAAGCGGAGTCAGAGCGGATAATCGGCAGGAACTGGAGAAAATTGTCGGCTCACAAAACTGCAGTGGAGAAATGCACTATAGATAAGGCGTGGGAGGAAGGAAGCACAAACCACCCATGGCTTCGTTCGTTGGCTGGTCACGAAAAGTCGTCACTAGAAATGCTGATTAGCATGGCAATCGATGTTTATAACGATTGTCTTCTGGAAACTGTATCGGCTCATTCCTGGCCGATGCTATCGTTGGCAACATTTGCAGCTGAGCGTTTATTAGCTTCAATGAGAGATCATCGTGCAGCAGTCGAGTTTACACCTATAACGCCTTCATCTCTTGAATTACATTACCGCGATCCGGTATATTATCGGCAGATGCTAATGTCAATTTATGATTTGGAAAAAGAACGACTGAAGGCATTTTTTGATGAATCGATAGTATACAGCATACAGATCGATGGAAGTTGCGACCAACAAATGGCGAACCACAAATTTGTGATTGGTCGAATTGCTAATCGTGATGGCTCCGTCTCCACATACTTCATCACTTCGCGTTGCCCAGAAAGCCTAGGATCTTCTGGTCTTCTCGAAGCGACAAATGTGGCTATCGATACAGCTGGTGGTCACACTGCAAAACTCGTTGGACTCACAACCGACGGTGAAGCGGCAAACACTGGCTCTAGAGATTTTTCCGTGATCAACTAGGTCGAAATATACTGACGTTTTGGTGCGCGGCTCATCGGTCTGATCTGGCGATTGAATCCGTAGTGTTGTCGATCCCAGAACTGACGATCTGGAAGTCATCCATACAAGGAGTGTTGCAGTTTTTTCGTACACCCAGAAGAACCAAACTGCTAAAAGCGAAGATGGAACACGCCAGGCAGTTCCCGTGACAACACGAAGTCCGCTTCGCTCAACATCAGTTACAGGTCATCGACAGTATTCTCCACATTATGGATGGATGTGTACAAGTATGGCACGATCTGGTCAATTCCTCGGAAAGTGATTGGAAGGAGAAAGCGGAGGCAAGTGGTTTCCTTCGAACATGGAATGTCAGACAACTTTGGTTGACGTCGCTCATGGGTAACGCCCTATCTCTTATTGTTCGACGTCAAAACAATCCAATCAGCGGCGTTGCGACAGTTGGAGCTAATGACTACCGGTCCATATCCGGGACGTCGCGAGGCTAAACATGAAATAGCAGATGCAGATCCAGATGAATCTGATTGTCTAGCTCGACTCAAAACCCACAATTCATAAGTGAAAACCAACTGTCGCAACGAATCAGCTATACGAACAGAAGTGCAATCTGCACACACATATCTGGAAAATCGGATGAACTCTGAGCAAAATGACATGATGAACACATGAAGAAATTTGTCAGCGCAGAGACTTTCAACGATTTCATCGATGATGGCAAGCCCATTGTCTGTCAGGTTTTCGGTGATGACGCACTGTCGGAATTTGTGGAAGATGCGGCAAATCAATGGGATGATATACAATGGGATG
This sequence comes from Bathynomus jamesi, assembly GCA_023014485.1. Lineage (NCBI taxonomy): Eukaryota > Metazoa > Arthropoda > Malacostraca > Isopoda > Cirolanidae > Bathynomus > Bathynomus jamesi. Next base: position 946,859 of record JAJOZX010000935.1, read on the forward strand.
ATCGTCTCGGATTTTTAGAAGTCAATGAGTGAGGAAACTCGCAATGCAAGAATGATGTTGGCGCTGAACGGTGTGGGGACGGCACACTACGATCCTCGACCACCTGTAATGAAGTTTCTCGCTGGAAAGGAACGTCGTCAGTGGACACCAAATTGGGACGTCTACCAAAACCGACAGTTCATGAAGAAATTCAATAAATTAAGCGGAAATCTGTAATGATGTTTGAAGAAAGTGCAACGACTATGACCTTTCTTGTTATCTTGTTTTTCTAGCAACTACTGTCCTTGAATAAATTTACTGTTACATACAATTTTTGATTGTACATACATACATACATCCAATTTTTTAATTGTACATACAATATTTTGATTGTAGGTGATGTCCCATGAGTGCCTGGGTAAACGCATTCTAAATTGTTCCCACCCAGTTAAAATCCACTAAAACATGCCCTGACTGAGCGAATATATTGTTTGTATATGAGTGATGTTGTTTCCTGATGGTGTCCAAAGTTTGTGCCTGTTAGTACCCTAAGCGTGTTAAGTTTTGACGTACGTTTGTTTTTAATGTCCTGAATGTTGTTTGCAAAAGATAATGATGTGTTGTATGTGACCTCAAGTATTTTGGTCTTGTGAGTGTGAGGAATGTTGGTGTTGCTTAGTGTAAGCTCTGGAGTTATCTGGTGTTCTTTTGTGTTGCTTGTTAGCAAGGTGGTGGTTGATTTTGTGGGCCCTACTTTGAGTCTATTCTGTGTGAGCCAGTCTTGTATATTGTTTATGTATGTTTGTAGGTTATTTGTAGCTGTGACAATGTTGTTGTGGGTGGATGTTAGAGTGATGTCAGCTGCATATGACGGTAAGATACGCTTGTTATCTATGGGTGTTGGAATGTCATGCATGTATAAGTTGAACAGTGTTGGTGAGAGAACAGAGCCTTGAGGGACCCCGTTCGAAAAAAGTTTGGTTTTGGAATACTTACCATTAAATGTGACATGCGAGTATCTTCCTGAAAGATAGTTGCTCAGCCACCTTTTGGTGTTATTGTGCATGTTTGTGTTGAGTATTTTGTTTATGAGAGGGAAGTGTGGGATAGCATCAAATGCTTTACTAATGTCTATTGTTGCTCATAGTGTACGTTGAGCTGGTCGTCTGGAGTTGATGCCATCCATGATGTGCTCCGTGATGTTAGTGAGTAATGTTCTGATTGAGTGGTGACGTCTGAATCCATGTTGAGTAGGCGATAGTGGAATGTGTGGGTTGGTGATTTGTAAAATTAGTTTTTCTGTTACTTTGGAAGGTGTGCATAATAAAGTAATGGATCTATAGGAAGCTGGTTCTGTTAGATTTTTGTTTGGTTTGAGTAGTGTAATAATTTTACCTTGTTTCCGTATGTCAGGAATAATACAGTGTTGGTATGAATATGTGCTGATGTTTGTGAGAGCTAGTATTCCCTGTGAGCCCAAGTGTTTAAGGTGTATGTTAGATATGTTGTCTGGTCCAGTAGGCTTTCTTGTGTCTGGCTGTTTTTCTGTGCGTGTTTCTGGTTGTTGTCTCTGTTTAAGTGACATATCTTTGCGTAGTGATTAACCAGAATGTTAGCGTGTTGGGTATATGTTGGGATATTATTTTGGCTGCGACAGATAGCTGCGTGTGAGGTGTGAATGCCACTGTTAGAGTGTGTAATACTGTTTATAGTCTTGTATAGCCTGGATGTATCTGTGGAGTGGTTCTTGTTGTTATGAATTCCCTAAATGTTTCTGTTTTTTTTTAAAGCCTGTTGTTTATTTCTGTGTTGAGCTGTTGTATCTACTGTTTTCTGGCTTCTGTGTGTGGTGTTTGTGTTTTATGTTTGAGGGTGTTACGTTGCCTTATGAGGTGGACTATTTCTCTAGTGTAATTTGGGTTATATTTCTTAATGTTGCCCTTGGGTATGAATTTGTTTACATCATTGATGATCTGATTAAATGTCTTGAGTGTTGTATTGATGTTTATGATGGGTGTGCTGTTTAATGTGGTGAATTGTTCCTCAGTCTGTACGTATTTTGAACTATTCTCAATCAGCTTTCTTGTAATTTCTGTAAGTGTGCCTAAGGCTGTTGGGGCAGAGTGTAGAATGTGCTGTAATGATGATGGGCAGGTGGTCTGATGACAGTTGTTTTTCTGTTCTCTAGTGTGTATGTGTTGCTAGTGAGGGGGAACAGAACGTTATGTCTGGGGAGGAGTTTGAGTATCCTGCTTGATGTGTTATGTGTATATGTTCTTCTGTGTTGTTAAGAACGAAGAGGCTGTTTAGTTGTGTGGCTATGTTGGCCCCTCTGGTGTTATTTTGGTTGTACAGGTACCTACTAGTGTTTTTAGCGTTGAAGTCTCCTCCTAAGATGACATTAGTGAGAGAGGCCAGATTGTGTAACTGTGTATTGTAATTGGCTGGCACCTGAGGTGAAGTATCTGGTGGGATGTAAATGCTGATGAGTGTGGAGTTGTGTTTTGAGTGTGTTTTAATGTTAACTGCCTGTATTTCTATCGTGTTATCTGCTTGGATTGTGTCTGTAATGTCTCGGGTGTAGCTAATGCGTTTACGTATGTAAGTGTTGAGTCCACTCCCGTGACCCCCAGTACGATCTTGACGGATCGCCGTGAAGTCAGGGATGGTGGGTGTTTTGTGTGTGTGTTTTAGTTTTGTTTCTTGTATAAGTGCTATGTGAATGTTTTGTTTGCGTACGAATTCCCTTAGCTGCATGGTTTTGTTTGTGAAGCCATCTGTGTTGTACTGTAATATGTTAATATTATGCTTCTGTATGTGTCTCATGGTCCTATTGTGTCTATGTCTTTGTGTATGGTGACATGTGTAAGTTGTAGTTGGGCGTGGATTAGTCTTAATATCGCCGGAGAGTAAGAGTAGTCCGGGGAGCACGCAATTGCTCCCCGTAAATGAAAAAATAGCACGCTGGTATAGGTCCGTCCCCTGGAGCCGATCGGCACTCTAACCGTGCCACGCAACAGGCCGTCGACTGCCAATCTGGCCAACCGTAGACAGCCCGCTGCAGGGAGATTTGAGGAAGTTTGGCCACCATCGCGTTGATGTTTCGGTTTGGCGTCGCCTCTTCTTCGCGTTGAAGTGTCCCGCGCTTGAGGATACAGCCACTGTTAGAAGCTTCCTCGTCAGCTGCATTCCTAATGGTTGAGCTTTTACGTTGATCGAATCTTTAACTTTTTAAGGAATCTGAACTTTATTTTCTGAGGGCATTCAAAATCAATACAGTTGCTTGGCGTTTCTTAGCCACTTGTGAAAATAGGTCTTAGTTTTGCGTTCTGGTCAGTGAAGTTTGAAACAAAAAATTTGGAACTGCTGGATGTTGAAACGGGATACTCAGTGGTGTACTAAGGGGAGTGCGAGGGGGGCGGTCCGCCCCGGGTGACAGCCAGGAGGGGGGTGCCATCGGGAGAGTTGAAATACCAGTACAAGTTTTCAAACCAAATGAAAAATTCGCCAAAGTAAGAAAAAAAATTTAAAAATGTACAAACTATTACAAAAGCTTAATGTTAATTTCCTCTATAAAATAAATTTTTATTTTTATTGGCAATACAAAATTTAAAAACGAAAAATTAAATATTTGATAAAAATTACATCGAAAGGTGAACGTTTTTGACGTTTTAGTCATCAGTTTGTTGAGCATAGCCAGCTGGCTGCACCTGACATTCCAAGTCTTGTTCACTTGACACTGTGACTCCACATACATGAGGTATGTTTCATTAAATAATTATGATAAAGCATAAAGTGCTGGTGTTTATAACAATATCATGGTACTTATACCAGAGTCCAGTAATTTTTGACAATGTGGTATCATAGTGATGTTTAAGTGTTTATAAATGATAATTAATGATAATTAATAATGATAATAATAATGATAATTAATTGTCTCTGCTTGTCTGGGTTGATAATCTGATAACTCAATGGGTATCTGGTTGGAAAAAGTTTAAGAACCACTTGTTTGAAGCTTTTCTGTTGTAATAAATTTTTTTTACTTCTTTATTTACTGGATATACTGTTAATTTTCATTTTGTCAGTGGTCCAGTTATTTGTGAGTAATGCTCATAGTTTTCTGCTTTTTTAAGAGTTGTGTTTGCACTTAACCCCCCCCCCCCTAAAAAAAAAAATAATAAACCTGTACCGTGGTCAAGGATATGACAACGCTGCAACTATGGCTGGGATTCATGGTGGTGTTCAGTCAAAGATTAGAGAGATTAATCCCAAGGCTTTGTGCCTTGTGCAAATTATTCTCTGAACCTTTGCGGAGTGCACTCATTTGGAAGCGTTTCTTCATGTGCGACTTTTTTTGGAACCTTGGAGAGAGTCTATTCCTTCTTTTCAGTCTCAACTCATCGATGGGAAGTGCTGATGGATAATGTAGGCATGACAGTCAAAAGACTTTCCCAGACAAGATGGAGTGCTCATTATGACACTGTGAAATCAGTGAAGGCAAATTTTGAAAAGCTGACCTCAACCCTTGAAGTACTGTGCGATCCCAAAGAAAATGTGGACACAAGAGGATCAGCTCAGATTTTGCTGTCTGCTGTATGTGATTTCTCTTTTTTGAGTTACCTTTCTTTCTGGTGTGAAGTCCTGGAAGAAATTAATCTCGCACAAAAGTATTTGCAAACAGTTGGAATCAGCCTTGAAAAGTGCATTGTGAAGCTCCAAGCTCTAAAACTGTTTCTTGAAGATCAGTGCAATGAAATTGTGGAGAGGTCCACTCATTATGCAACTACAAAGTGTGAGGAAGTGGACATTTCTATGGAGAGAAAGGGAGATTAAAGCTCCGAAAAAGGATGCCAGGAGAGATGGCAAAGGATGCTGGTCTCACATTGCCAGAAGAAGTAAATAGGCTATGTTTGAATGTCTTGATCACTTTCATCAAGAATTGGAGATTCGTTCTAAGGCAATGGATCAAGTTCTGTCAATCTTCGCTATTATTCACCCAAACACTTTGGTTGTCACAACAGAAGAAGAATTTCGGCAGTATATTCCAAATTTGACTCAGATTTTCGATGAATTCTCTGATGAAGATATCAGTGTGGAAATTGGACGACTTCGGAGTAGGCTGACCATATTTCCTTGAGACAAAAACGGGACATTGGGATGGCAAAAAAGGGACGGGGGTTGTGTAATATTCTGTACTCATGAAAAAGTAAGTACATAAACCGGGACAAAATTGACATTTTTATTAAAACGACGGGACGGCCAGGAAATATAAAAAAAACGGTACTGTCCCGTTCAAAACGGTACGTATGGTCAGCCTACTTCGGAGGCATTTGGAAGCTGCCAAAATCAGCGGTGAAGAGGCAAAGAAATGGACAGCATTGCAGTTTCTGGAGTTTATTGTGAAATGTGATTTTTGTGAATCTTTGCCAAGCTTGTCACTGTGTTTGAGATTTTTTTTTACTGTCTGTGTTTCTATTGCTTCATGTGAAAGAAGTTTTTCCAAATTGAAATTGATAAAAAAATTTCTTTCGCTCGACCATGAGTCAGACAAGATTGACAAATCTGGCTTTACTTTCAATTGAACATGAATATGCAAAGAAGGTGAATTCTGATGAGGACATTGATCAATTTGCAGCTCGAAAGCAGAGACTGTGAATCCTCTCTATTTACCTTTGAAGAATAGGCTGAGCTTTGAGACTGGATTTCCTGTGTTTTTGTATAAAATAAAATGCAGTATTACCTGTTCACTGAATTTTTAATGTCCTGCATTTTTCTTATTTCCAATATGCTTTGACAGTACTGTACTGTTTAAAAATCTACTTTCAAACATAATATATTTTTCTGTGTGTTTAAATTTTTAAATTATTTATGGGGGGGTGCCAAAGGAAGGATCCGCCCCGGGTACCAAATACTTTAGGTACGCCCCTGGGGATACTCCTGAATTATTACATAAAAGAAAAGGAACAGCGCGTACATTCGAGACTAAAAGACATATATCTCACGAGAAAACTCTAGACAAATAAAGATGAATATGTAATTGACGTTAATAGTTTTCTTTCTTTTTAAAGTTGTTGTTGTCTCCTGGCGCCGTTCCTGGCGGCCTTCGGCTTCTTGGACGATCTTTTATCAGGCCCCCTGTTTCCGAAAGTTTGAACTTCCAGTATGGAAGAATGGTTGCATCTGGTGGTGGTTTATTAGATTTATTATATTTATTATAACGCGAACTTTCTTCACAATTATTATAAGAAATAGCCATCGATACAAGATACACTTTTTCTTCATTGTTGTATTCCATCTTTACTGACATGGCCTGAATGTGGTAAGGCCTAGGGTCTGCCTGTTCTAGCCTAAAGTCATTCCTGACCTTGTATAGTTGCTTTGAAATGTATCGCATACACTGTAGTGATATCATTGGAATTTATTTATTATTAACAAATTATTTGGGATCTTTCCTGTTTCATTAACTGTTTCCGATTTTTATGAAAACAACGTGATATGTACAGTTTTTCACGCTGATTTCAAAATTATAAACCATTTCATCGAGAAATATATAACCAAAAAGTTATAATGTGCAGAAACTAGCAAATGTTTGAAACAGCGTAGGCTATAGAAATTTTAAAATAATACGCTGATTCTAAAAATAAGTTTCTTCGAAATGAAAGTAAATTATAGAATACTACAAAAAGTACTAGAACGATGTAATCACTGCAAGCATAGGCTAGGCTATTTTTTAAACGGTGGCGTTGCGCATCTATTTTGTTCTTCCGCTGCAAGCATAGACTATAGTTCAACATCTTTTTACTTTCCAATGACTGACAAATTTAATTTTATAGAATTATATAGGAAGACTGAGACAGAAGAAAATGCAGTAAATTTTTTACAAGAATATAACTTAATACCGAAAGAAAAACAGTGTCCTAGAAAACATCAAATGCTAATAAGTCTAACTTAACCTAACCTAACCTAACCTAAGTATTTCTCGATGAAATGGTTTATAATTTTGAAATCAGCGTGAAAAACTGTACATATCACGTTTTCATAAAAATCGGAAACAGTTAATGAAACAGGAAAGACCACAACTGATACATCATAGATATGAAACATATCTTTGACACATTAAAAAGTATATTTTACATGTTTTGATTAGATATTTTGATGTTACAGAAATTGTTGCATTTAATAGTTCCTTTAATTCAACAGAGACAGTAGATAAAACAGAAATTCTATTCCTTAAATACATTTCTTGAATATTATTAGGTAAAATATTGTAAACTGCAATTATTGTTTGCTATTCATGGTAGCAAATTAAGAAGGGAAAAGAAAAGCATTCGCTCTTTTTTTATAATCAGAAGTGCACTTACTGTATATGAAGAGATTTTAAGGCTACCTCATAAGTTTAAAAAAAAAAAATATATATATATATATAAGCAAACAACCACAAGGAAAAGGAAACACAAAGTCCGAGCGCTTTCGTGATATATTCACATCCTCCTTGATAATGTGAATATATCACGAAAGCGCTCGGACTTTGTGTTTCCTTTTCCTTGTGGTTGTTTGCTTATTAATAAGGTCACGTGTTATTTTGTGATTCTAGTGCATATATATATATATATGAAAATTATTTCACGAAAGTAACACGTCAAAGTCTTGTCCCCCATTCTCAGAACTATCTCTGATTCACATGTAAAAAATTCCATGGATCTTACTGAAAAATTGAATAATGCACGTATTGAAACCAACGATAGATTGATCAGTTTTGACGTTTGTTCATTGTTTACAAAAGTGCCGATTGACGATATGCTTGACTTTCTTTCCCGAGAATTACATAAGTATGACCTGCCACTACCTGCACACATTGTTTTGGAACTTATTAAGCTTTGCATCAAAGACTGTAAATTCACTTTCAATAACGAGTATTATCAACAAGTTTTTGGGATGGCCATGGGCAACCCCTTGTCGCCCCTCCTCTCCAATATTTATATGGAGTTTTTCGAAATTACTTACATTCCGAGAATCCTGGGGGTTGGCATACCATGGTTGCTGTACGTCGACGATATTTTGTGTATCTGGCCCATGAATGGTGACCTGGATGACTTTCTCCTTCAGTTAAATGATCAAGTCCCCTCCATTAAGTTTATTTTAGAAATGAAACAAGACAACTCAATCCCGTTTTTGGATGTGCGTGTACATAGGGAAAGCCCAGGTTTTAAGTTTAGTATCTATCGGAAAAAACAAACAATTTGTCCTACATACACTTTTACTCGGGACATGACACCCCCACCAAGAAGGCCATTTTTTCTTCAATGTTTCTCCGCGCCCTTAGGATCGCCAGTCCGGAATACATCGATGCCGAATTTGAAAATTCAACGGTATTGGAAGTGATCTGTTTTATCCATCTGCGTTTATGGAATCTTGTCTCAACAAGGCAAAACGAACTTTCTATCGTGTGAATAATAACACTCGTACTTTGTCAAAGAATATTTTAGTACTTCCATTTTTCCCGGGCTTTTTAGGCATTGCTAATGGGATCAAGTAAAGATAAGCACCCCCAGCCTTCTTTAATTAACCTTATAAGGCTAACTAACGAAAATATCACGACCTAACCTAACCCATCGTTAGGTCAACTGTACGCCCTTGACGATTGGTTAGGTTAGGTCGTGATATTTTTGTTAGTTAGCCTTATAAGGCTAATTAAAGAAGGCTGGGGGTGCTTATCTTTGCTTGATCCTGCTAATGTACTTAAACTTTTGGATATTCATGTAGTATTTTCATATAACAATATTGTGAAAAATATCATAGTAAAAAATAGCCCTGCCAATAATGCAGGCATTATCTATAAAATTGGTTGTAAACAATGTGATTCCTTTTACATAGGTCAGACGGGAAAGGATTTGCACACACGTTTAAAACAGCATCAATATTCCGTTAGAACGGGACAGTCATCCAGTGCCCTTTTTGTCCATTTGTCAGAGTTATCCCACTCTATTGATTGGAATAATGCTTCAATTTTGTTTCACTCTAGCAACATTGTTAATAGAAATATTCTTGAGTCTGCCATTAATCCAACTTACAAATAACTTCAACATAAGCAAAGGTCTTTTTCAACTCGATCCTGTTGTTTTGAATTCCTTCAGAACGGATTTAGATAAGAACGGTAGAACGCTAAACCTTTGGTAAACTTGTTTGCTACTCTAATAACTTTTAATTTTCAATATATTTTTATATATATCGAACTTAGACAAGAAGGGCGGAGTGCTAAAATCTGAGCAAATTTCCAGTATGCTCTTCTTATAAATTTTTATTTTTATTTTTATTTTTATTTTTCAATTTATTATTTTTTTTAATTAACTATAACATTGGCTGGAAACAATTCATTTGATCTTGTGTTGGATTCGAGCAAAAGTGCTAAAAATCTGTAGTTTTTCCTTACAAATTTGTATGCTCCTCCCACAATCCTTTAATGTTTAATTTTTATTTTTATTTCTCCGTTTATTGTATATATATATATATATATATATATATAATTTTTTTTCTGTAACGTATATATAGGCTGTAACTCTTTATGTACTTCAGTGTTCCTGAGGATGTCATTAGACGAAAGCGCTTGAGCACCATTCTGTGTTTCCTTTCCTTCGTGGTTTTATTCGTCATATATATATATATATATATATACATACATGATTGAACTCAGAATGGTCCCCCGAGATCTTTTATGTTACCCACAGACCGTGCATGGAACAAGGAACTCTTCTAGGAAAATTAAATCCACTATAGTTCGAATAAGTAACATAGTTCGAATAAGTAACATAAAAGATCTCAGATCTCAGGGTACCATTCTGAGTTCAATTCCATCATGAAACGGACATGTTAAGTGCTTTAAAAAGTGGACGCTCAGTTCTGCCAGTTAAGGTTTAAGTTTCGGTGTTTGGCTGAAAATACGAGTACAATAGTTACCCCTTTTTCTTTGATGTATTCAATCCGACGTGAATGCAACGAGTTTCTTGCGTATATTGAGGTTCTGAATATAGTAGTCTAGGTGGTGTAGCTGTAAACCGTAGGTCCTGTCCCAAAGCTGGATCCTATCTGCTTGGCAGATAGCTGGTGAGGGAAGCTATATTTCGGGGACTCTTTGCGAGTGACCCGTTGTCCACGTCGGGCTAACATCATGAAAAAGAAAAACTATAGTATTTGTCATTTACCATTAATTATTCGAACTATAGTGGATTTAATTTTCACAGAAGAGTTCCTTGTTCCATGCACGGTCTGTGTGTAATATATATATATATATATATATATATATATATATATATATATATATATATATATATATATATATATATATAATGAAAGTTTGAATTAACTTCAAACGATTAATTACTGTACGAAAAGTTTTGAGTCTTTTTAATTTGGTAATAAATTTTGTGAAGATATTAATTTGGAACAAAATCTAATTAATAAAGTCTTAATAAGTTGCATTATAAAGTTTCGCTTTTTAAAACTTTATGTAAGGTGTGTTTTTTAACAAGTAAATTACGATTAACTATTAATGCGGAATTATTAAAACGATTGTAACATTTAATCCAGAATGGATTAACAGCGTGGCTATTACTATTATTATTATTATTATTATTATTATTTATTACTTTTGCCCATCTACTCGAATTTAACCTCCGTTGCAGCAATTCCTTGGCAGTACGCCACCACATACTGTAAAATTTGTCCTTAAAAGTCCTACAACAAGCGATTGGGCAAAATTACAAATTGTTCAGATTCGTTTTTGAAAGGAAACCCTGTTGTAAATTGAAAAGAGAGGCTTGTATATGAAAATTGTGCCTTGTAATAAGGCTAATAAGAAAGTGGTAAAATGTGCTAATTTTATTATTCACCTTGTGCTGTTTTGGAAAAAGTGTTAATATGAACTTAAAAAATCTTAAAGTTGACTATACGCGTTGAGATAACCCTAACTAGGATTTTTAACAAAATATACTCCAACAGTAATTACTGAAAATTGCTCAGGGGTTATACAAGTAGAATATATGCAAAATTGTAGAGAGCTGCGGGGTGGGGTGATGCAGGGAGGGAGTTGGGGTAATTGTGGGATGATAAGGGTGATAAGATAAGGGGGTAACTGGGAGATGGGAGAGGCAAAAATATTGAGTGAAAAATTGGGGGAGTGCCAAATTTGAGCTTGATTAAAAAAAAAAAAAATATATATATATATATATATATATATATATGTATGTGTGTGTGTGTGTGTGTGTGTGACGTTATACTATAAAATTTAGCGGCCACCATTTACCTCTGTCTCAGTCATAGCAGTGATATTACACCATCTGGAGTCGAATTCTCAACCTATCCTACGGTCGAGTCCTTGTGCAGTCGTTCATTTCATTTGTAGGATTTGTTGTAGGAGTTATTTGTTATCATTCTTCTCCTATAACTCGTAGTCAGTTGCCATGATAAATGTACGATAATACAAGTGCTATGCACAGAAAAATACATGGCGTTGAATGATGCCGTGCGTTTCTAGCCCATCACCGACGGACGTGCGATCAAGCGACTGCATCCCACAAACTAACATATTACTAAGCCGCATACATGGAGAGGGTGAACTCTAAATATTCACGTATGTATATATATATTGCTTCACTTAATGAGGCAACAGTGGGATGTTGTATAGATAACACAAGGATAAATAACTTAGTTTATGCCGATGATATGGTGTTAATAAGTCCCTCTGTTAAAGGTCTGGATCGGCTACTAAATGTCTGCGAAGTGTATCCGCAGAAACATGATATTCTTTTTAATGTTACAAAAACGAAGGTTATGAAATTTCATCCTAAAAACTGTAATCAGCCAGCTGATATAAGGTTTAAAATGAATGGTGAAGTCATTGAGGAAGTACAAGAGTTTAAGCCTGTGTGCTAAAGCGAATATGACCATAAGGAACTTTCGTTTCTGTACAAATGAAGCTAAAGACATACTCTTTCGTACTTTCTGCAGTAATATATACGGTCAGCAACTCTGGGTGAATTATAAAAAAGGTTCTGGCAGAACCCTAAATTTGCTGTACAACAGGTCTTTTAGACTCTTACATAAATTACCCCCGAGATGCTCAGCTTCGCAAATGTTTGCTACCCGCAATGTCCCGAGCTTCCCGGAGGTAATAAGACGTGTTCAATACAGTCTGATGCAAAGAATTAAAAAATCAACCAACCCGAACATCCAAGCTATCCATGAGTCCTGCCATTTATCCTCTAAGCTATGGACTTCTTGGTACGAAAACGTCTGTCTGTAGCTCCACTTAACTTCGACAGTGCAGTATTATTTCTAATCAATTGTATATATTTCTATCCGTAGTACAGTATATGAACTGTCATTGTATTAATAATATTTGTCATATGGACTATAGTCTGCCAATAAACCTTTTCATTTTCATTTTCATTTTCATATATATATATATATATATATATATTATATATATATATATATATATATATATACACACAGTATTGTACAAATTAATGTGAACAGGCCAAAAAAAGTACAATTTTCAGTAAACGCCATATACTGGAACATATACTGCAACAAACCTTAATATCTGATATATATAGTAGCTACCTTTAGATTTAATAACGTTTTGAACACACTTAGGGATAAAATGTACCAGTTTTTCACAAATTTTCTTTGATTTTTTATCATGAAACCAGACTTGGATAACAGAGGCGATCAGTTTTGCTTTAGTTGTACAGTCCAGTTTTTGAAGTCGGGTTTTGCATATGTCCCATAGTTTTTCGATTCCGTTTAGATCTAGCGAGTTTCCAGGCCAGCCTAAACAGCTGGTATTGTTCACCTTTAAGAACTCCTTAACACATTTTGATGTATAGTATGGAGCCAAATCCTGTTGGGAACCTCTTTTTGGAACAGATTCTGCAGCTCTGGTTTGTCATGGCGTTCTAGAACCCCAATATATCGTTTATTATTCATCATGCCTTCCACAGGCGCTAATGAGCCAGTTCATTGTGCAGAAAAACAACCACAGAACATTCTCTTTTCTGGGTGTTTCACAGTTTGGTTATTTTGGAACTGGTTGTGGGTTCACCAGGTGAATGGCGTACAAATCGATTTTTGACCTTGAACAAGAAAAATGACCCCTCTGAAAATAATACATTGTACCAATCTTTTGACCAACTAGCATATTTCTTGGACCACACATAGTGTTTTGTCTTTATTATTGTCGTTAGCAATTGTTTTTCCATAGGTTTCTTGGCTTTGCGTCCCACCGCCAGCAATCGACGTCTTACAGTTGATGATGATACGATGCTGATAATTCCTGGTTAAGCATGTCATTAGTTTTTCTGGGATCCTGCTTGTTCATTCCCACTAACTTTGCATCATCCCTGGGTGTTGTTTCCCGTTTTCTTCCGCATTTGCATTTCTTTGATGAGGATACTGAGTCCGTGGTTTGTTTCTTCTTAATAATCTTATTGACCGTTCCACACTAACTTTGATTGCATTGGCAATTTCTCTGTGTGAGCAATGTATGTTCATGCGAGATGATTATTTTACTTCTTTTTCTTGGTGTAATGTTCAAATTCACTCTAAAACACAGCACAGAAATCATACGTACTGACTGATGACGACAAGAATAAACTAAATTGGGCAAAAACTGAATGACAAGCTCGACTTTAAAAGATGCTGCAATAGCCTGAAAAGATGCTGCAGTAATTTTTCAGATGACATACTAATGTAATGTATACCATAAATAACACAGGCCTGCGAATGAGAACTTTGTAAGAGTTGTTTTCTTACTAATAACTGATTTTATATAATTCAACTACGCTGATTTCGAATAAGGTGTCCATTGTATTCTATCACGTAACGATTTTCTGCAAACCGGAAGGGAAAAAACAACAACATAAATAAATATTATTTATTTCAATTTACACTGGGTACCTATTTCGCTTTGTTATACTAATTACAAATGCAAACAACTTTAAAAAGGAAGAAGACTATTAACGTCAATTACATATTCATCTTCATTTGTCCTGAGTTTTCTTGTGAGATCTATGCCTTTTAGTCTCGAATGTACGCGCTGTTCCTTTTCTTTTATGTAATAATTCTGGGGTATCCCGTTCCAACATCCAGCAGTAATCAGTCATCATGCTGATGTCCCACCTTCTCATCTCTTCTCCATTTCTTTGATGTCTTGGTGAACCAAGCATTTATAGGCAGTAGTTTTTAATAAAAATTTAATGAAAATTACTTACATATGCAATATGAAATATGACATTTTGTGAAACATCTGTACGTGATGGCGAAAAATGAATATTATTTTCGGAATCAGCGTGCAAACATTACTATATAAATGATAAAATATTTCCGACAACAAAATCATCGCAGGCCTGTGATAATTAAACCTATTCATAAAATTACATTTAAAAAGCTTTTATTGTTCTTTTATTAAAAACAATGAAAAATCATATTTTTGTTCCATGTTCACATTAATTTGTCTAATACAGTGTGTGTGTATGTATATATATATATATATATATATATATATATATATATATATTAAACACAGACCATGCATGGAACAAGGAACTCTTCTGGGAAATTACATCAACTATAGTTCGAATAAGTAATGATAAATGACATACTATAGTTTTTTCTTTTTTCATGATGGAAAGCCCAACGTGGGTACCGGGTTACTCGCAAAGAGGCCCCAAAATATAGCTTCCCGCACCAGCTATCTGCAAAGCAGACAGGATCCAGCTTTGGGACAGGATCTAGGGTTTACAGCTTGCACCTAGTCTAATACATTCAGAACCTCAATATACGCAAGAAACTCGTTGCATTCACGTCGGATTGAATACATCAAAGAAAAAGGGGTAACCATTGTATTTTTAGCCAAAAAACAAAACTTAAACCTCAACCGGGACATTGAACGTCCACATTTCAAGGCACTTAACACGTCCGTTTAATATACACAAACTCAGAATGGTCCCCTGAGAAACTTATATGTTAAACACAGACCGTGCATGGAACAAGGAACTCTTCTGGGAAATTACATCCACTATTGTTCGAATAAGTAATAATAAATGACAAATACTATAGTTTTTTTTCTTTTTCATGATGGAAAGCCCAACCTGGGCACCGGGTTACTCGCAAAGAGGCCCCAAAATATATCTTCCCTCACCAGCTATCTGCAAAGCAGAGAGGATCCAGCTTTGGGACATGATCTAGGGTCTAAAGCAGCCTAGCCTAGCTACATTTAGAACCTTAATATAAGCAAAAGACTCGCTGCCTTCACGTCAGATTGAATACATCAAAGAAAAAATGGTAACTATTATATTTTTTGCCAAAAACCAAACCTTAAACCTAAACTGGCAGAATTGAGCGTCCACTTTTCAAGGCGAGTGACCCGTTGCCCACGTCAGGCTAGCATCATGAAAAAGAAAAACTATAGTATTTGTCATTTACCATTACTTATTCGGACTATAGTGGATTTAATTATCCTAGAAGAGTTCCTTGTTCCATGCACGGTCTGTGTGTATCATAAAAAACCTCAGGGAACCATTCTGAGTTCATTCCCATATATATATATATATATATGAATAGAAACGACATAAGTATTAAGGAACGTTTCCGCACACGAGGAGGAGAGATAACGAAATATTCATTTATATACTGCGCGGTCATTGCAGTTATTTGCATATATATATATATATATATATATTATATATATATATATATACTGTACGTATTTTACAGGTAAAAATCAAATAGCAGAGTCACCTTATGACTACAGATTTTGACATTCAATTTTGAACCTTATATCCTCGAACAATAGAAATGAAGACTTAAAATAAATAACTCTTGCATTAAAAAAGTTTAATAGTCAGAAATATACTCATACGAGAGTAGGTATGGACCTCAAAACATACAAGAAGTTGCGTTGTATTCTCAAAGCTTATTATTATAATCATTACACTGATCAACAAAGATTTTTTATCAGAGTAAAATTTGTGGTGGCTGGATAGCATTTTTCACGCTGATTCCAAAACTGCATTCAGATGTTTTCTAGCACGTATAGTTTTCAAGATGAAGGCATATATATAACTACACAGATTTAACCATTTTAAATAGGCAAAATACTAATATTTCAACATTTGATTGTGTTTATTTTATTGTGTTTTTTTAGTTTATTCATCTTATTTATTTCAATTATCTTAATTATACATCTTATGTATTTCAGGTGTGAGCTTTTACGTCTAGCAACATTGTGATTCAGGCAACAACGCCGTGCTTTGTGTCAAAAGATCAGTCCAGTCCAAGAACTTGTGTCAAGTTGGTGTACATTTTTTTTGAATTTATAGTTTACTCAGGTCAGTCAACATGCCTCGACAATGTAAGAATGACCCCGACAAGTTTCTGTTTCGTATGCGGCCAGTTGACAACTAAAACACAGCGACGAAGTATTACAACCGACATTAAGAAAATATACAAGCTATACTTTGGTTGCCATCTAGGTGACCAAGATACCACATGGGCGCCACATCAAATCTGTTCTGGCTGTTCAAATGGATTACGTGATTGGCTTAACAAAAAGAAAGCTTCAATGCCATTTGCCATACCCATGATATGGAGGGAGCCGAGAGATCATCATGAAGACTGTTATTTTTGTAGTGTGAACTTAATGGGTTTTCTGCCAAGAACAAACACCAGATTGTATAGCCAAACTTGGATTCAGCACGTAGACCAGTAAAACATGATGAAACATTGCCCATTCCAATTCCCCCAAGTGATAGGCTAGATTCTATCATAGATGACATGGAAAGTGATGAAGGTGCAACTGGCGTTTCCGGACCATCTACAGAACCAGAGTACACTTTTGAAGGTAGACATTTAGAGCCTAAAAAGTTAACCCAAGGACAGTTGAATGATCTTGTTAGAGACTTATCGCTGTCTAAAGAGAAATCAGAGCTTCTCGCCTCAAGACTAAAGGAGAACAATTTACTTGAGAACAATGTTCGTATTAGTTACTACCGAAAGCGGAATTTTGAATTAACAGCATTCTTTTCAGTAGACGGTCCTCTCTGTTATTGCAATGACATCAATGGACTATTTACAGCCATATCTCAGACGTATGTGGCATCTGAGTGGCGCCTCTTTATTGATTCGTCGCAGAGAAGCCTGAAAGCAGTTCTTTTGCATAATGGTAATATAATGCCATCCATCCCCATTGCCCATTCCGTCCATCTAAAAGAGACATATGACAATATGGATATACTACTTAAGCAATCAAATACGACGGTCATCAATGGAATGTTTGTGGAGATCTAAAGTTATAGAATGCTTATGGGTATGGAGTCAGGATTCACAAAATTTTGTTGTTTCCTTTGCCTGTGGGAGTCGCGCCACTATAGAACATTACACCAAAAGTGACTGGCCACTTAGGTATACATATGTCCCAGGGATAAGCAATGTCCAGTCTGTCCCTTTAGTGGATCCCCAAAAGATCTATCTGCCACCTCTTCACATTAAACTTGGTTTAATGAAGAATTTTTTAAAGCAATGGGTAAAGTCAATTCTGAAGGGTTCCAATACCTTTCAAGGAAATTTCCGAAGGTTACTGCAGCAAATTGAAGGAAGGAATTTTTGTTGGGCCACAAATAAGGGAGGTTTTGAATGACACTGAATTTGAAAAAGTCCTAAGTCCGCTGGAATTGAAGGCTTGGCTGGCGTTCAAATGGATATGTGAAAACTTTCTTGAAGCAACAAGTCACCTGCGTATAAGGATGGAGTCAAGAACTTCCTTGATGCTTCAAAGAAATGGAGTGTCGAATGTCGTTAAAAATTCATTTCCTGCATTCCCACTTAGATTTCTTTCCTGAAAACCTTGGTGCAGTGAGTGACGAGCAAGGAGAGCGCTTCCATCAAGATATTCAGATGATGGAGAAGCGCTACCAAGGATATTGGAATGAAAGCATCATGGCGGACCATTGTTGGATGCTGTATCGTGACAATCCAGGCCAAATTTACAAAAGGAAATCACACTCACAGCGCTTTTAATAAAATAATGTATATATTCTTTATTTATAAGTACATTGAATAAGGTATATGATGTATTTGTTGTTTAGCATTCCTAAGTGTGATCTATACATCCATAAATTTTCTTATAGCAATATCAAAACCTTAAAAATATCAAAACCAGTGTATCTATATAACTCTACGTGCTAGAAAAAAAGTAAAACCAGATTCGGAATCAGCGCGAAAAATGCATTAAGAAAAGTGTGATCATGTTTGTGATGAGAAGAAAAAGTTTCATGTTGTTGGCCAATGTTATTAATACCACATTTCCTCTTCGAGTGTAGTTATATCGCATCGTTTTCGTATGTTCACTTATGCGAACATCACCAAAAAATTTTTTTTGCAGACGAAGGATAAGCACAAAATAACAATGTTCTTTTAATAGATTCACAGTAATAACTGAATCTACATACAGTATTAAGACAAAAGTTAGCAGCTGACGAGGAAGCCAATTACAGCAGTGGCTGTATCCTCCAGCGCGGGACACGTCAGCGCGTCAACATCAACGGAAAAACGTGGAACGTCAAGGCGAAGAAGTGGCGACGTCAAACCGAAGACATCAACGCGTTGGTGGCCAAACCTCCTCAAATCTCTGTGCAGCGGGCAGTCTACGTTTGGCCAGACTGGCAGTCGACGGCCTGTAGCGCAGCACGGTCAGAGTGCCGATCGGCTCCCCAGGACGGACCTATACCAGCTTGCTATTTTTTTCATTTACGGGGAGCAATTGCGTGCCGGACGTGCTCCCCGGACAACTCTCACTCTTCGGCTACATTAAGACTAATCCAGACCCCACTACAAGTTACACATGTCATCATACACAAAGACATAAACACAATAGGACCATGAGAGACATAAAGAAGCATAATATTAATATATTACATTAAAACGTAGATGGCCTCACAAACAAAATCATTCAGCTTTGGCAATTCGTATACAAGCAAAAAATTCACATACCACTTATACAAGAAACAAAACTAAAACGCACACACAAAACACCCACCATGCCTGACTTCAAGGCGATCCGTCAAGATCGTACTGGGGGTAACGGGGGTGGACTCATCACTTACATACGTAAAAACATTAGCTACACTGATGCTACCCAAAACGTTACAAACACAATCCAAGCAGATAGCACGATAGAAATACAGGCAGTTAACATTAAAACACGCGCAAAACACAACACCACACTCACCAACATTTACATCCCACCAGATAGTTCACCTCCGGTGCCAACAAATTACAATCCACAGTTACACAATCTGGCCTCTCTCACTAATGTCATCTTCGGAGGAGACTTCAACGCTAAAAACACTAGTTGGTACCTGCACAACCAAAACAACACCAGAGGCGCTAACATAGCCACACAACTAAACAGCCTCTTCATTTTTAAAAACACAGAAGAACATACACACATACCACATCAAACAGGATACTCAAACTCCTTCCCAGACATAACGTTCTGTTCCCCCTCACCAGCAACACATACGGGGCTCCAATAAACCTTAGCTCTCCCGCCCATGGCCTAAACCATTAGAGGTACAGTAAAATTAAACATACCTTACAAAAGAGAATTTAATCCTGCATTTAGTGAGAAACAATTAAAACTTCGTGTTCCCGTCATTGGCTTCCAAGACAGCCTGAATTCGCTTTGGGTAGCTTGCCAAAAGTGACGTGAATAGATCTTGATCGTTACGCAAATTTTCTAAAACAGTTTCAATGTGTTGCGTCATTGAATCCTTCGAAAATCGATTTGCTGCAGGTTCTTGAAACAAGAGACATTCAACCTTGTCCTTTATAAGTGATCCAATGTGTTCACAGGCGTTCAGGTCAGGAGAATTTTCTGGCCATTCTTCATTTCCAAAGAAATCGATCTCATGGTTCCGCAACAACTGTTGAGTGGCTAATGCCTTAAAGCAGGGGGCCTTATCGTGAAGAAGTGTGACCTGATCGACTTCCATAACATTGTTTGGGTTTCTTAGAAAAGGAATGACATGCTGGGATAGAATAATATCACGAAAATACTGTCCATCCCAACTCTGACCATTTGGCTTCAGCACCCACATGAGCTTCTTTGCAGTGAACAGAACAAACACACCAACACAGTCTGGACTTTTTAATAATTCGCGATAATGTTCATTGTCATCGATTTCATCTGGTGTTGTGGCCCACACTCGATCATTTTGGTAGTTAGGCCGACGTGTTACGTAAACAAAAAATTCATCGGAGACAGCTAAATGCATGAAATCATCCACATCCCAATCTTCAAGATAATGGGCAAACCACATTCTGTCATCGATGTTAAGTTGAGTTTTTCTTGGGTTTGGAAGTTCATGCCAAGGCTTTAAACCTTGCCTATGACGGTACAGTCGAATGATCTCACCACTAACGATCTTTCCTCTCAACACTTCGTTCTCTCTAGAAAGTTTAGCACAGCTGTTTTTCCGCTTACGCGTACCGCTTTCAATGATGTCCTTTGTTTCCTGAGAGAGTGGCAAATTTGGGCGCCCACATTTGGTTGTATCCATTTCACATTCATCCAAAGTTTTATTCCAATTTCTTTTGACGAAGTCCTCACTTCTTTGCAACTTTTTGGCAACCCATGAACGTGTTATAAAGGTGGCTCCAGCATCACGAGCTTCCCGAAATGTTATTGCTCGTATGCGATCTATCTCACGTTGCCTCTCCGAATCACCAATTAATTGAGAAGCCATTATATTATCACTTTATCAGCTAGAGTAATTTTAATACCTGCAATAAATAAAGAATTTTTTATATTTTTATAATCACTAAAAACTATTTCGATATAAGAACATGTAAGCTGCAAATTGGGGGGGCTAAGGTTTTCTGGAACCCCTTACACACTAGAGAACAGAAAAACAACTGTCATCAGACCACCCGCCCATCATCATTACAACACGTTCTACACACTGCCACAACAGCCTTAGGCACTCTTACAGAAATTACAAGAAAGCTGATTGGGAACAGTTCAAAATACAGACTGAAGAACAATTCATCACATTAAACAGCACACCCATCATAAACATCAATACAACATTCGAGACATTCAATCAGGTTATCAGTAATGCAAACAAATACTTACCTAAGGGCAACATTAGGAAATATAATGCAAATTACACTAGAGAAATAGCCTACTACATAAGGCAACGTAACAATCTCAAACATAACACACAAACACCACACACAGAAGCCATAAAACAGCAGATACAACAGCTCAACACAGAAATAAACAACAAACTTAAAGAAAAACAAACAGAAACATTCAGGGAATTCATAACAACATTAAACCACTCCACAGATACATCCAGGCTATAAAAGACTATAAACAGTATTATCCACTCCAACAGCGGCATTCCTACCTCACATGCGGCTATCTGTCGCAGCCAAAATAATATCCCAACATATACACAACAAGCTAAATTCTAGTTAATCACTACGCAAACATAAGTCACTTAAACAGAGACAACAACCAGAAACACGCACAGAAAAACAGCCAGACACAAGAAAACCTACAGAATCGACACGACCATTACACCCTTCAATACAGACCAGACCACCAAGATCATCAAAAACATTAAAAATTCGAAGGCTACTGGACCAGACAACATATCTAACATACACCTTAAACACTTAGGCTCACAGGGAATACTACTCTCACAAACATCAGCACGTATTCATACCACCACTGTATTATTCCTAACCTGTGGAAACAAGGTAAAATTATTACACTATTCAAACCAAACAAAAATCCAACAGAACCAGCTTCCTATAGACCCATTACTTTACTATGCACACCTTCCAAAGTAACAGAAAGACTAATCTTACAAATCACCAACCCACGCATTCCACTATCGCCTACTCAACATGGATTCAGACCTCACCACTCAATCACGACATTATTCACTATCCTCACGTAGCACATCATGGATGGCATCAACTCCAGACGACCAGCTCAACGTACACTATTAGCAACAATAGACATTAGTAAAGCATTTGATGCTATCCCACGCTTCCCTCTCATAAACAATATACTCAACACAAAGATGCACAATAACACCTAAAGTTGGATGAGCAATTATCTCTCAGGAAGATACTCACATGTAACATTTAATGGCAAGTCATCCAAAAACAAGCTTTTTTCCGAACGAGGTCCCTCAAGGCTCTGTTCTCTCACCAACACTGTTCAACTTAAAAATGCATGACATTCCAACACCCATAGATACCACGCTTAGGTTATCATCATATGCAGATGATATCACTCTAACATCCACCCACCACAACATTGACACCGCTACAAATAACCTACAAACATATATAAACAGTATACAAGACTGGCTCACACACAATAGACTCAAAATAGCGCCCACAAAATCAACCATCACCTTGTTACCAAGCAACACAAAAGAACACCAGATAACTCCACAGATTACATTAAACAACACTAACATTCCACACACTCACAGGACCAAAATACTTGGGGGTCACATACAACACATCATTATCTTTTGCAAACCACATTCAGGACATTAAAAACAAATGTACGTCAAGACTTAACACGCTTAGGGTACTAACAGGCACAAACTTTGGACACCAGCAGGAAACAACATCACTCATATACAAACAATATATTCGCTCAGTTATGGACTATGCTAGCCCATGCTGGGCACCCATTATCTCAAACACACGCATCAACACCTTACAGACAATACAAAACAAACGCACTTCGTATCGTTACAGGATGTACTCAAACAACACCAATAGAACACCTGAACACAGAAACAAGAATACTGAAAATTAGGAACATTTAAACATGAGGGGAACACAATTCATGGCAGTAGCGACAACTAACCCACAACTAACCCACAACACCCTTGCCACTACATGCAGAATCATGCACCAACACCTCGCACCATTAAGTTAACACCAGAGAGACATTATAACCAAATACTCCATTCTATACCACCCCCCACAGATATCACACAGTACAGAAAACACACACACACACCTAACCCACAAAGCACTGACAGACTCGGTCCGAATGCGGTCCTAGGTTCGAAGCCGCCACCCATTGAGAGGTCAGAGACCAGCCTGAGCAGATCGGATCGAGTTAACTCAGCACAATTCCGATGTGGACATCACCCTATCTTACAGACATATAAACACAGTTTAGATAACTTCGCAGACGACACCTGCCACCTGTGCCAGGGCACCCCACAAACAATTGAACACATTATGAGAGACTGTACCGCTCTAGCACAACAGAGCATCACTAGTGCGCTGAACCTCTAGTCCATTTCGGAGAGTGCAATCGGTTACCTGCGTGCCGCCGGCTTGCTCGATCAGGGTTGGCTGATCGGCTAACCAACAACAACAACAACAAAAGTCACAAAAAACAAAATCAGGTTAAACACATTTTAAATCAAAAACAATTTCTTTGTTTAATATCATTATTATGAAATATAAAATGAAAGTTTATTATTTTCATTTAAATAAATTAATTTATCTCTTTTTTAAGGGAAACTGGCTTATTTTCATCCGATCTGAAGCTCAAACACACAAACTTTTTATACATTCATAACACATTCTTAATTGTTTATTTACTTTTAAATATGTAGTTTTCTGTAATTTACCTGGGTATATAAATATCTTCTGGTATGTGAACTAATAATTTTACTGCACATCAAATATTGTTATAAAATTGTGTGTTTTTAAAGAAAATTCTCTTTATACGTTAAAGATAACGTAATTTAGAAATTTTAATGATCTGATATTTGTATGTAATATTTGTATATATGTACCGATATTTAGACTATACATTTCTTGAATCAACACACGTAAATAAACCGAGATAATATAGCCTTCCCCTCTCTCTATTATATATATATATATATATATATATATATATATATATATATATATATATAATAAGTATGGGGTATTCTATCAAACACTAATTACAGGCCTATTGCTATCGCCTCTTCATTCCGAAACTACTAGAGAAACTCTTGTTACACCGCTTAAATGATTATATCTAATGAGTTTGGTTTTAAAAGGTCCCACTCAACTGATCTGTGTATCATGTACTTAAAGAAATTATATTTAAATACACTGATAGTAATTTAATTAATTATAACTGTTTCCTAGACATAAGCAAGGCATATGATAGAATGAACCACAAAACTTGAAGACAGGGAAGTTCTCATGTACATATCAAATTTATAATAACATAATATACGATGAGGAAGTACAAAAATTTAAGTAATGGGGTCAAACCATGACCAGCTCCTTGACTGATGACTCAGATATAAGAAAATCTCGAAGCCTTTGTGTTAAAACGAATATGACTATAAGGAACTTCCGGTTCTGTACAATTGAAGCTAAAGAAACTCTCTTTCTGCAGTAATATATACGGACAGCAACTCTGGGTGGCTTATAAAAAAGTTTCTGGCAGAACCTTAAATTTGCAGTCCAAAAGATATTTTAGACACCTACATAAATTACTCCGAGATGCTCAGCTCCGCAAATGTTTACTACCTACAATGTCCCGAGCTTCACGGAGGTAACAAAACGTGCTCAATACAGTCTAATGCAACGAATTAAAAGCTATTTACTAGTCATGCCGTACGTCTTCTTAACTATGGAATTTATGGTGTGAAAACGTCTGCTTGTAGCTTTACTTAACATCGACATTACTGTATTATTTCTCATTAATTGTAAATATTTCTATCCTCAGTATGTGATTTGTCATTGTATTATTAATATTTCTCATATGGATAATGGTCTGCCAATAGACTTATTCATTTTCATTTTCATATAAAACAGTGAAATAAATAAGCAAGTACAGTATACCTTAAATTTCGATCTGATACCACACAGTTGAAGACAATGGTTAGTGAGTTTTACGGACGTTACTCTGGTATTTGTGTGACACGTCTTCTAACCAGAGTTTCTCTCCTTACCTTACACTTATGATTTTTCCGAATTATCAACCTCCAACTGTAAAATACTTGGTCAAGAGTAACAACTTTAATACAACTACATTTTGCATCATCGGTAAAGATTAATTTATTTAGCCTCGTATTAGCTATACAATAATCAACTCTTGCCTCGAAACAGTGATTCCAACAACGTTACACTGTAAACAGCAGAGGGGAGAACAAAGAAACGTACAAGTTATCTTTCCAGTCGACTACTGTGACTGTATTTCTGTTGTCAGTTTCTATACAAACGGCAGTAAAGAGGCTTTTTTACAATCACAATATATGTACATAATCAACCATGCGCATTTTACACATGTACAGTATTTAATACCTAAAGCTTAATAACTAGCCACGCATATTTGCGCGAGTCATGTCTAAAGGCATATTATATATATATGTATATATAAATATATATATATATATATACATGTCCCAAAGCTGGATCCTGTCTGCTTTGCAGGTAGCTGGTGAGGGAAGCTATATTTATGGGACCTCTTTGCGAGAGACCCGTTGCCCACGTCGGGCTTGCATCATGAAAAAGAAAAACTATGGTATTTGTCATTTACCATTACTTATTCGGACTATAGTGGATTTAATTATCTCAGAAGAGTTCCTTGTTCCATGCACGGTCTGTGTGTATCATATACTGTATATATATATATATATATATGATGAAAAGAAAGACCAACACAACAGTAAACATTTTCGTTTATTTTTGTACTTCAGAGACGTTTCGACATATCTTTTGTCATCATCAGTGAATTATAAACCTTAAAACAAAATAAGAATAAATAATTAAAATTACATCAATACAAATGAACTTCCCTTCTCCCTAAGGAGAAGTCAATAGCTTTGATATATATATATATATATATATACATAAAATATAATATATATGTTAAGCATAACAATAGTAAAAACGTCATCACTAAATATGATCTCCTTTTAACTCAACTAAAAGAGTCTAAGTTTTATAAACTATTTATTGTTAAAAAAACAAATTGTTAAAAACGCCAACAACTACCGTAAAAGATTCAGCTAAGACATAATAGAAAATTAAATCAAGTGGGCCTGAAATCCAACCGTCAACCTCTAAACCCTGATCAAACAATTTTTAATTTTTCTAAGAGAACTTTGAGCAACAACGAAAGATGACTTCTCTCTTTGGGCCTAGATTTTAAGTTACCAAACTTTAAGATAAGTTATTTTAAACACTTTTTATCATTTGAAAAACTTTTTCATAGTTTAAAACGATTCCTAATAGTTGACGAGACAAAACTTCCATTTCTAAAGTCTTCAATTACTCATATCGCCACTAAATATTTTTATAACTTTAACCTCATAAAGTTTTTTCTCCCCTAATCAATAGTAAAGATATTGCTTGCCTAAAAGAATTATCCAGGGATGACTCCATCATAATTTCACGTCCTGACAAAGCAAAGGTACCGTTCTTCTTAACAAATCAGATTATAATAATAAGGTTAATAACGTCCTCAACGACTCCACCAAATTCAGAAAGATTAATGACAATCCTTTAACACTTTCCCTAAAACTTGAAGATAAAATCAACCGTTTCCTCAAAAATTATATGATCAAAATAAAATTTCGGAGGATGTTTGCAACCAAATACGCTCTTCCGGCTCCTCCCCAGACATTCTTTACGGCCTCCTTAAAATACACAAACCAAACTTACCCATTAGACCTATCCTTTCTGCCTACATCACCCATAATTCCCACCCTAACCCCCCTAACGAAGAATGAATATTCCTTCCCCAATTCCTACGAATTCGAAGAAATACTGACGTTGAACAATTCAAACAACCTCCATATGCACAGCTTTGACATAGTATCCCTCTACACCAACGTACCAATTAAAGAAGCCATCGACATCTGCAACAACAATTTATTTTCCAATAATCAGAACACAAACCTTAACCTAACGAAACAAGAATTTACCAAACTGCTAACCCTTGCCACTTCAGATATCTACTTCTTTTCAATAAACAACTTTACCAACAAACCGATTCACTAGCCATGAGATCCCCCCCCCTAAGAGCCACACTAGCTAACATCTTTCTCTGTTATCGCGAAAATAACTGGCTACTCCATTGCCTCACCCATTACAAACCACACCTATATAAAAGATATGTTGATGACACTTTTCTCCTCTTTCACAATGCTAACCACGCCCCTCTTTTTCTTAACTCTCTCAATTCCCTGCATCAAACCATCAAGTTCACTAAAGAAGACGAATCTAACAACACCCTACCCTTTTTAGGTATAACAATAACAAAAAATAATAAATTCAGCACTTCCATATATCGAAAACCTAGATATACAGGCCTAGGCCACATCCCCTTACTATATAAAATTAACAGCATTAAAATCTTAATCCACCGTGCTTATCAACTTTGTTCCTCCTACTTATCCTTCCACAACGAAATAGAATCCATTCACAGTTTCAGCATTAATAACTCTTTCCCAAAACATTTACTACAATCTCTAACTAGAAATTTTCTCAACAACATTTATCAACCCCCCTTAAAGTCCCCACTGTTAAAAAAGATATACATTACTTTTCTTTTCCCTACTACGACTATATTAATTACAAAACACAATCAGAACTTCGCCACCTACTCACCCCTCTTTACCCTCAAATTAGCCTTCAATTTGTATTCACCAATAATAATATCATTAAATCATATCTCAACCATAAAAAAAAGAAACCCAGCCCCTTGTCTCATCCACTATCTACTGTTTCAACTGTACTCACTGCAAAGCGAGTTATATTGGCAGCACCATCGGCTAATACCAAACAAGAGTGGACGAACATCGCGGCATTTCTACCAGAACATCACAACCTTTAAATAAGCCATCGAAATCATCAATAAGAGGTCATTGACACCTCCACAATCACCCACTGCTCCCCACCATTTTCAAAATTAGCAATTCAGCATACCAACCAACCGACCTCAGCATCCGCGAATCCCGAGAGATCCTTAGTACAAAAGTTACCCTCAACGACTACAGTTCTTACCTCTCTACATTTAGGTAATTTTTTAAATTTAAAATTATTATCATAGGATTGTACAAATATATTGATTAAAATCTTTTACTATATTTGTTCACTTTTAATTTTTTACTTCTTACCACTGATGATGGAAATTGAATTTCCGAAACATCTGACATGTACCACCTTACCTTCTCGTCCTCTTATTCCTTACTATATATATATATATATATATATATATATATGATGAATAAAACCACGAAGGAAAGGAAACACAGAATGGTGCTCAAGCGCTTTCGTCTAATGACATCCTCAGGAACACTGAAGTACATAAAGGGTTACAGCCTATATATAGGTTACAGAAAAAAAAAAAACTATACACACATATATACATAAATACATACATATATATATATATATATATATATATATATATATATATATATATATA
Organism: Bathynomus jamesi; assembly: GCA_023014485.1. Taxonomy (NCBI): domain Eukaryota; kingdom Metazoa; phylum Arthropoda; class Malacostraca; order Isopoda; family Cirolanidae; genus Bathynomus; species Bathynomus jamesi. Next base: position 975,390 of record JAJOZX010000935.1, read on the forward strand.
TATATACACACATACACACATACATACATATATATATACAATAAACGGAGAGAGAAAAAATTATTAAACATTAAAGGAATGTGGGAGGAGCATACAAATTTGTAAGGAAAAAATACCTATTTTTAGCACAAGATTAGCACAAGATCAAATGAATTGTTTCCAACCAATGTTATAGAAAAAAAAAATAAATAAAAAAAATAAAAATTTATACTGGAAATCTGCCCGGGTTTTAGCACTTTGCCCAAGGTTCTTGTTTAGGTTCGATGTATATAAAAATAAATTTACAAAAAATACAAATTATTTGAGTAGCATACAAGTTTACCAAAGATTTAGCGTTCTACCCTTCTTATCTAAATCTGTTCTGAAGGAATTCAAAACAACAGGATCGAGTTGAAAAAGACCTTTGCTTATGTTGAAGTTATTTGTAAGTTGGATAATGGCAGACTCAAGAATATTTCTATTAACAATGTTGTGAGAGTGAAATAAAACTGAAGCATTATTTCAATCAATACAGTGGGATAACTCTGACAAATGGACAAAAAGGGCACTGGACGATTGTCCTGTTCTAACGGAATATTGATGCTGTTTTATACGTGTGTGCAAATCCTTTCCCGTCTGACTTATGTAAAAGGAATCACATTGTTTAAAACCAATTTTATAGATAATGCCTGAATTATTGGTAGGGCTATTTTTTACTATGATATTTTTCACAATATTGTTATATGAAAATATTACATTAATATCCAAAAGTTTAAGTACATTAGGAATGCCTAAAAAGCCCGGGAAAAATGGAAGTACTAAAATATTTTTTGACAAAGTATGAGTGTTATTATTCACACGATAGAAAGTTCGTTTTGCCTTGTTGAGACAAGATTCCTTAAACGCAGATGGATAACACAGATCACTTCCAATACCGTTGATTTTTCCCAATTCGGCATCGATGTATTCCGGACTGGCGATCTTAAGGGCGCGGAGAAACACTGAAGAAAAAATGGCCTTCTTAGTGGGGGTCATGTCCCGAGTAAAAATGTACGTAGGACAAATTGTTTTTTTTTCCGATTGATACTAAACTTAAAACCTGGGCTTTCCCTATGTACACGCACATCCAAAAATGGGATTGAGTTGTCTTGTTCCACTTCTAAAGTAAACTTAATGGAGGGGACTTCATCATTTAACTGAAGGAGGAAGTTATCCAGGTCACGATTCATGGGCCAGATACACAAAATATCATCGACGTACCGCAACCAAGGGATGCCAACCCCCAGGATTCTCGAAATGTAAGTAATTTCGAAAAACTCCATATAAATATTGGAGAGGAGGGGCGACAAGGGGTTGCCTATGGCCATCCCAAAAAATTGTTGATAATACTCGTTGTTGAAAGTGAATTTACAGTCTTTGATGCAAAGCTTAATAAGTTCCAAAACAATGTGTGAAGGTAGTGGCAGGTCATACTTATGTAATTCTCGGGAGAGAAAGTCAAGTATATCGTCAATCGGCACTTTTGTAAACAATGAACAAACGTCAAAACTGATCAATCTATCGTTGGTTTCAGTACGTGCATTATTCAATTTTTCAGTAAGATCCATGGAATTTTTTACATGTGAATCAGAGATAGTTCCGAGAATGGGGGACAGGACTTTGACAAGCCATTTGGAGAGTTTATAAGTAATAGAGCCCACCGAGCTAATAATAGGTCGCATATGGAGTTTTTCGAAATTACTTACATTCCGAGAATCCTGGGGGTTGGCATCCCTTGGTTGCGGTACGTCGACGATATTTTGTGTATCTTGCCCATGAATCGTGACCTGGATAACTTCCTGCTTCAGTTAAATGATCAAGTCCCCTCCATTAAGTTTACTTTAGAAGTGGAACAAGACAACTCAATCCCATTTTTGGATGTGCGTCTACATAGGGAAAGCCCAGGTTTTAAGTTTAGTATCTATCGGAAAAAAAAAAAACAATTTGTCCTACGTACATTTTTACTCGGGACATGACACCCCCACTAAGAAGGCCATTTTTTCTTCAATGTTTCTCCGCGCCCTTCAGATAGCCAGTCCGGAATACATCGATGCCGAATTGGAAAAAATCAACGGTATTGGAAGTGATCTGCGTTATCCATCTGCGTTTATGGAATCTTGCCTCAACAAGGCAAAACGAACTTTCTATCGTGTGAATAATAACACTCATACTTTGTCAAAAAATATTTTAGTACTTCCATTTTTCCCGGGCTTTTTAGGCATTGCTAATGTACTTAAACTTTTGGATATTAATGTATTTTCATATAACAATATTGTGAAAAATATCATAGTAAAAAATAGCCCTACCAATAATTCAGGCATTATCTATAAAATTGGTTGTAAACAATGTGATTCCTTTTACATAGGTCAGACGGGAAAGGATTTGCACACACGTATAAAACAGCATCAATATTCCGTTAGAACAGGACAGTCGTCCAGTGCCCTTTTTGTTCATTTGTCAGAGTTATCCCACTGTATTGATTGGAATAATGCTTCAGTTTTATTTCACTCTCGCAACATTGTTAATAGAAATATTCTTGAGTCTGCCATTATCCAACTTACAAATAACTTCAACATAAGCAAAGGTCTTTTTCAACTCGATCCTGTTGTTTTGAATTCCTTCAGAACAGATTTAGATAAGAAGGGTAGAACGCTAAATCTTTGGTAAACTTGTATGCTACTCAAATAACTTGTATTTTTTGTAAATTTATTTTTATATACATCGAACCTAAACAAGAACCTTGGGCAAAGTGCTAAAACCCGGGCAGATTTCCAGTATAAATTTTATTTTATTTTTTTTTTTTTATAACATTGGTTGGAAACAATTCATTTGATCTTGTGCTAATTTTGTGCTAAAAATCGGTAGTTTTTCCTTACAAATTTGTATGCTCCTCCCACAATCCTTTAATGTTTAATAATTTTTCTCTCTCCGTTTATTGTATATATATATATGTATGTATGTGTGTATGTGTGTGTGTGTATATATATATATACAGTATATATATATATATATATATACAGTATATATTATATATATATATATATAATATATATATATATATATATATATAGTATGTATGTATGTATGTATGTATATATGTGTGTATAGTTTTTTTTTTTTTCTGTAACCTACTGTATATATAGGCTGTAACCCTTTATGTACTTCAGTGTTCCTGAGGATGTCATTAGACGAAAGCGCTTGAGCACCATTCTGTGTTTCCTTTCCTTCGTGGTTTTATTCATCATAAATATTTTTCACGTGTTACTTTCGTGAAATAATTTTCATATATACTGTATGTCCCACAAAAAAGTACACCCAACTTTAGATTGTACTAACTCCTCCAAAAATTGAGATATTTTGGATCTGTTTGTTTGATTTAATATAGCAAATTATTCTTTGTTAACGTTCAAATTTATTCATGTTTAAACGATTTAGTGTTTAAGCTTCCGCTTTTAACTGAAGGGTACAAAAAAATGGATTGCGCAAAATTGGTCAATGAAAAAATAATGTGTGTGCTATCGATGTAATAAAAAAACAAATACATAATAATAGATACTTTAACATAATTTTAATAAGATACAAAGCAGATTTTTCTTTATTCCTTATTGCAAAAGTTATGCTTAGTTTCGTTTTCTTTCAACATGACCGCCATTCCTATTGATACAAATCTAGAGTCGAGCTCTCATCTTCCCCTTCACTCTTTTGATAAGATCTGGATTGTCTTTTAACAAGTTGATTTCAGCTGTGATGCGAGTCCTCAAATCATCTAAATTGATAGAGTATTTGCATCACAACCTATCAATTTAGATGATTTGAGGACTCGCATCACAGCTGAAATCAACTTGTTGAAAGACAATCCAGATCTTATCAAAAGAGTGATGGGGAAGATGAGAGCTCGACTCCAGATTTGTATCGATAGGAATGGCGGTCATGTTGAAAGAAAACGAAACTAAGCTTAACTTTTGCAATAAGGAATAAAGAAAAATCTGCTTTGTATCTTATTAAAATTATGTTAAAGTATCTATTATTATGTATTTGTCTTTTCATTACATCGATAGCACACACATTATTTTTTCATTGACCAATTTTGCGCAATCCATTTTTTTGTACCCTTCAGTTAAAAGCAGATGCTTAAACACTAAATCGTTTAAACATGAATAAATTTGAACGTTAACAAAGAATAATTTGCTATATTAAATCAAACAAACAGATCCAAAATATCTCAATTTTTGGAGGAGTTAGTACAATCTAAAGTTGGGTGTACTTTTTTGTGGGACATACAGTATATATATAATATATGTGTAAAAATGATCAATGAATAATTCCTATACGTTCATATATTCATTTTTACATAAGGACCAAAATCGCATAACGCGTATTTGGATAAAAATTTTGATTTCCTTTCTATTTTTGCCAAATAATTGGTGACTTGTTTCTTTTTAAATTACTTAATCATTTTTTTAGATTTAGCTTAATGATGAAACCTGATTAAATTTTGCAATGTTCATTTTTTTGTATAAGGGGTTCCAAAAAACCTTAGCACCCCCATTTGCAGCTTATATGTTTACGTATATCGAAATAATTTTTAGTGATTATAAAAATATATAAAATTATTTATTGCAGGTATTAAAATTACTCTAGCTGATAAAGTGATAATATAATGGCTTCTCAATTAATTGGTGATTCGGAGAGGCAACGTGTGATAGATCGCATACGAGCAATAACATTTCGGGAAGCTCGTGATGCTGGAGCCACCTTTATAACACGTTCATGGGTTGCCAAAAAGTTGTAAAGAAGTGAGGACTTCGTCAAAAGAAATTGGAATAAAACTTTGGATGAATGTGAAATGGATACAACCAAATCTGGGCGCCCAAATTTGCCACTCTCTCAGGAAACAAAGGACATCATTGAAAGCGGTACGCGTAAGCGGAAAAACAGCTGTGCTAAACTTTCTAGAGAGATCGAATTGTTGAGAGGAAAGATCGTTAGTGGTGAGATCATTCGACTGTACCGTCATAGGCAAGGTTTAAAGCCTTGGCATGAACTTCCAAAACCAAGAAAAACTCACCTTAACATCGATGACAGAATGTGGTTTGCACATTATCTTGAAGATTGGGATGTGGATGATTTCATGCATTTAGCTGTCTCCGATGAATTTTTTGTTTACGTAACACGTCGGCCTAACTACCAAAATGATCGAGTGTGGGCCACAACACCAGATGAAATCGATGACAATGAACATTATCGCGAATTATTAAAAAGTCCAGACTGTGTTGGTGTGTTTGTTTTGTTCATTGCAAAGAAGCTCATGTGGGTGCTGAAGCCAAATGGTCAGAGTTGGGATGGACAGTATTTTCGTGATATTATTCTATTCCAGCATGTCATTCTTTTTCTAAGAAACCCAAAAAATGTTATGGATGTCGATCAGGTCACACTTCTGCATGATAAGGCCCCCTGCTTTAAGGCATTAGCCACTCAACAGTTGTTGCGGAACCATGAGATCGATTTCTTTGGAAATGAAGAAAGGCCAGGAAATTCACCTGACCTGAACGTCTGTGAACACATTGGATCAGTTATAAAGGACAAGGTTGAATGTCTCTTGTTTCAAGAACCTGCAGCAAATCGATTTTCGAAGGATACAATGACGCAACACATTGAAACTGTTTTAGAAAATTTGCGTAACGATCAAGATCTATTCACGTCACTTTTAGCAAGCTACCCAAAGCGAATCAGGCTGTCTTGGAAGCCAATGACGGGAACACGAAGTTTTAATTGTTTCTCATTAAATGCAGGATTAAATTCTCTTTTGTAAGGTATGTTTAGTTTTACTGTACCTCTAGTGGTTTAGGCCATGGGCGGGGGGCTAAGGTTTATTGGAGCTCCGTACATTCTCTCTTCGTTATAAAAGATGAAGTCATGTCGTGCCTTAACGTTTAATTTTAACTACTAAGCCCTTTAATTTTTGCTCATATGCATGTTTAAGTGTAAAAATGCATATTTCAATTTCCATTTTTAGTTAACTTGGCAGATCATGAACGCATCAGATTTGTCAATATGCGGTTTAAGATAAAAATATGGCTTCATCTTCCAATATCTTGTTTATCTGTTTAGACGTAGCCACAGATAAAAAAAACTTACCTTGTCTTTAAATATTGTGCAAAAATAATGCAGCCTCCAGAGAATAGAAACTAAACAAGTCAACATTAAATAATAATAATGCCCACAAAATTTGGCTTTAAAAACCCATGTAATTTTAAAGATTGTCTTTCTGGTTATTCTGATTGGACTGATCTAACTTAGAGGTTGAGCATTACTTGTAATATTTTAGCAGTAAAACTACAGTAAGAAAGAAATCTTTGTCTTCTCCTTCGAGCCTTGCTCTCTTCAGAGAACTGTCTTAAATAGAGAAAAATAATTTCCCGATACGTTACAAGAGGAATCGGGGAACCTTCCGAGAATTTTGTAAGCTCCACAGAATCCTCCGATCCACTACAAGAAGAAATCGGAGAGTAGTATAGAAGAAAACTACTGCGATTCCCTATACGGTACCAGCTACTCCAAAGTAACAAATTCGTTGCTGCCACCTAACCAGAACCACCGTCAATTTCAAACCAACTAAGGCCATAGACAGAGGGTTTAACATATATATATATATATATATATATATATACACATAAGGAATCTTATTATTAATGCATCATTCTGTACCCAGGTATGACAAATCTAACTGTCGAGCCAGTTCTTAAGCATCCTTAAGAAATGAAATGATCTTATTAGTTAACGCAGCAGCCAATAATTCCAATTGAGGTATGGTTCGGGTAGGTTTCAGAGGTGCAACATTCCCCTTTGCATAAATTAGATGACACTCTGTAGGACTTACAAGGTACGCACAGCACCAATAAGCCTGTGTGATTGCATCAACAAATACATGAAGTCTCTGGGGTTTATCCCTAAACCCACAGCACCTTAGTATTTCAATGTTCTGCACTTTTGTTAAATCAGTAGCTAACTTCTTCCAAGATATTTGATCTTCAGTTGTTATTGGCTCATCCCACTCAACATTTGTCTTCGAATCTTTGATCTTATTGTTGAAGGCAAAAATAAACCCATGGGATAAAAAATTTTGGAAGCCAAATACAAGGTCATACCTAAAGTTTTAACCCTGTCTGATGGTTCAGTCAGACCATTATTATCTTTTAAAATCTTTTTGTTTAAATCCTCATCATTTGAGATCTACTAAGTTCGTAGTTACCTTCTTGCATGATGTTTTGAGAGTTTCATAGAGCTCAGATAATTCAGATTTTGTTGATGTTGAGCCTATTAGATTATCTATGTAAAAATGTTCTTTAATGAAGTTTAGTGTTAAAGAGTTATTAAAATGGTTCAAATGATGTCTAATTGTCAATGCTAATAGGCTAGGTGAGAAATTGGCTCCAAACAACACAACATGGATCCCTGAACCATAAGAACCTAAGCTGATCCTTCAAATTATTACTTTGTAAGGCAAATGTATCTAACCTGAAACCTGAGTAAGATCTTCAGGGTCAGAAATGAGATTAGGACCCTCAGTCAGTCAATCATTCAAGCTGTGTTTATCACTGTCTTTGAGGCCACAGTTATAAACTGCTCTGATTTTTTTGTTGGGGCATCTTGTCGATAAATCCCCCAGTCGGGTAAGTAATGACATCATCTTTTAAAAAGGGTTAGTTGTTACTTCTTCAATGAAGTCTTTCTGTAGCTGTTCTTTATAGACATCGCTGTACATTTGAATTGTATTATCCTATTTGAGCTTTTTCATTACTTTGTATAAATGTCCATTAGCTACTTTGAGATTATCTCTTAAAGTTGGACAATTTATTTTCCAGATTAACTCAACAAAATAACTATTGTCTTTGCACTGAATGATGTCTTCAAATCTTTCTACCATTAACTGATCTTCTGAAGTTTGATTTGTGTCATGTATACCCACAGATTCTAGCAGCCATAAAGCTTGAATTGTCTCATCTGGAGTTTCATTTGATATGATGAATTAATGTTCTCACCTGTTATAATATTATTCAAAGTGTTGCTATTCTTAAAGGTGTTATGTAGGACTGAGTTGAGGCATATAGTATTTGTTAGTCATGAACTATTCTGGTTTAGGTCTAGGTTGTATCTGGATAGGTCACCCAAGTGACTATCCCTGATGTGTCTGATAAGCTATACCTTTACCTATTTTCACTATGCCCCTATGAATAAAATGAATATAATCTGCCCCATTAACATTTCAATGTTAGCTACGGTGTTGTTTGTGATATGTCTATCAGCTATATTGTACTGTATTCTCAAATGATTAATAGTTTGTTCTAGTTTGGGTACAACCATTTTGTTTTGTCTTACTTTTGGAACAATAATCGTTTTAATTTTTTCTAGTTCATTTCTTACATGTAATTCCAGGTCAATTGTCTTACAGCTATTTTTGTTTGAGTCATACTTAACAAAGGATGTGATATTGAGTTTTTGTTCACTTGGGTTTGGTGTCAAACCCAATTTATTGACTAAATTTTGTGAGACAAATGTTTGTTGAGAACAAGAGTCTATAAAACAGTTCACTGGAGTGGTGCTACCATCACCATTCGCTAAGTCCGAAGTAATAGTTGGTAAAAGAATCTGTGTTTTTTGCTACGTTGTTTGAACAAACAGAATGCACCATGAAAGTGGCATTTTCTTGATTATCCTTGTTTGGAGGAGGTATCTTTTGAGTTTGAGTATTGTTGTTTGGACACTTTAGTGAATCGTACATTGATGTGACATGTCTTGAACTTTTACAAAACTTACAAATTAATTTTAACCTAGATTTACAGTCTTTCTTATAATATCCCTGGCCAGTACACTTTTTACATACGTAGGTTCAACTGTTCACAGCTTTTAGATCTTGAGTTAAAGTCTGAATATTTTCCACACCCAGTACTACTGTGTTCAACACTTTCACAAAATTTACAATGTGGTGTGTAAGTTCAGGTGGCAGTTACATTAAAGTTCTGTAATGTAGGTGTTCGTGTGGTATATTGGACATATTTGAGTCTACAGTATCAAGATTTGTCTGTTTGGCTGCAGCTAGCTGGTCTCTGGAGACAGTCTTTGGTTTATCCATAGTTTGGGTGTTATTTTGTGCTGAACTATTTCTCAATTTGAAATTAGTTAGGTTAGTTGGAAAGTGTTTTCTGATGTCTTCAAGTTTATGATAATTTTCTCCCGTCTTTTAAACTATCACATCTTTAATCCTCAAAGGGGGACACATAAGAACTGCGCCTTGTATGAACCAAGATGAAGCTTTAACATCTATTTCATTGCTAACCAGTTGTCCCATAATAGCTTCTAATTTTGAATAAAATCTTTCCATACCAGTATGGTTACCTTTCACGGGTGCAAAATCAATAATTTGTTGGAATAATTCAAATATAATATCTTTATTAATGTAATTACGTTTCAAGAGACCAATAACTACTTCATATGAACCAGCCACAGCTGGTAAATAGCCTATCATGTTATAGGCTGGACCTTTAAGGAAACTAATTAAGTAGCTAAACTTATCAACAAGAGGAATAGAGGGTTTACTACCTACTGAATTCTCAAATTTTTTCAATAAAAGATGGGGTTTGTGCCCTGTCCCCATCAATTGTTGGCACTAGCAAAATGGGTACCGTAGCCCTAAATTCTTGTGACTCGGGATTTGGCCTGCCACTTAAATTTTGTTGTTTATTGTTTATACAAAGTTTATTACAAATGTAATAAAGGCAAAGTTATAAAAGGTTTAAAGTGGTTTAATGAATAAAGAAAAATTTTAGATATTATAAATTCCTGCAATATGAACCCGAATGTTTCTGAATCCATCTGAAGCAAATCTATCTTGCCACATAAATTGGTATAGATATGTTTCTAATAATTCACGACGACATCCTCTCATGGTTTTGATTATTGATTTATGCTTGTTCCAATAAGATTCTATATTTTGTGTATGCACACCTGTTTCAGGTAAAAATCAAACTGGTAAGAATAGCAAAACTAACCAAAAAAGCAGAAGATATAGCAAAAGATTAGGTTAGGTTAGGTTAGGTTAGGTTAGGTTAGAATTGATTTTTTCAAATATTGATAAAAACAATGAAATTATTACTTTAAAAACTGTTTATAATTTTTTCTCCTCAATCCCAGATTAAGCACCTGTGTTTTGCCTCAATCCCAGATTAAGCACCTAAAAATGATTTCAGGTGCCTATTCTGGGATTGATCCGAAAAGTTTGGTGTTGTATAGATAACACGAAGATAAATAACTTAGTCTACGCCAATAATATGATATTAATAAGTCCTTCTGTAAAAGGATTGGAATGTCTTTTAAAAATCTACGAATTATGTGCGCAGAACCATCATATCCTTTTAATGTCACAAAACCAAAGTTGGAGAAATTCCAGCCCAAAAGCTCTTACTAATCAGTCGGTTTCAAAATGAGAAGTAACCCAAAAGAGGAAGTACAAGAAATTAATTCTAGAAGGTTAGTGTGTGTTCGCACATACAGTGATTGGTGTCGGGTATAGGTGACCCCATAATGAAAATTACATTTATAGATTGAATTAGACAATATATTTTACTAAACTATAATAAAAATAGACGTGTAAAATTAAAAAAAAATAATAATTTCGCGAAAAACAAGAGTGCTTTTATTGTAATAGGCCATGCTGGCTTTCTAGGGCTAAGTATTTGACTTAAATCACCAACAACTCCTTCAGTGATTACTCAGATATAAGAAAACAATATGGAAACCTCTGTGCTAAAGCAAACATGATTATAAGTAACTTCCGATTCTGTCCAGTGTGTTTGATTATATATAGTCGGTTATGAGATGAGGTAAAACTTCAAGCTGCTTTCGTTGTGTGTGCGTGTGTTTGTGTGTGTGTGCCGAAAAATATACACATCCAATATATACATAAAAATGTACATGTACAAATGATCGAGGAAAAAGTTAGCGAGATTGTTAATTTATGAAGATAACAAAACTGTCAAGATTTTAATCTTCATAACCGTAGGCAATAAAACCAAAATTCATGAAGCATCTCTTAAAATTTAGTCGAATAGTGAATTTAAAATAAGTGTAGAAGGCTTAATGGCTCTAAATTTGTATGAAACTACTCACATGTTGTAATGTGGTGGTGAATTAAATAGAGATAAGTTATGCGTTATGCTACTCCCCGAATTGTTCATTCTGAAAAAAGTCATGCTTGTCGCACCACCTTAGTCCTACAGCTTAAAGTGGAATGCGAACCACACCTCACCACGGGCCTAAGAAATTATAAAGTCCTCGCTCGGATTCGAACTCATGATCTCCCGATCAACATCCCAGCGTAGTTTAGTGGTATTATATATATATGTATATATTTTTTTTTTATTGGCAAATTAATGTATTGGTTATTAAACCGGAATAGTTCTTGCTGTTATCACTAATATAATTCTATATATACTCGTATATGTACCTTGTTAACCTTGTTTGGGTTCCGTGCGTCGGTCTTTCTTCATACGAAGGTCAAGCTGGTGGCCTCGCCTCTAGTCCTGGCTTGGTGAAGGAGCGAGTTGCTCTCTTGCGCTCTCCACCATATATAGCCAGGTACACCAGGCATCTAGTCTTCTCTTGAAGACTTCAACTTTGACCCCTGTAACGTCAAAACTGAGCAGTATTCAAGGTTTGGTATGATTAGTGTTCTCAGCAGGGGAATCATTACTGTCTTGCCTCTCCTTTTGAACGTTCTTAGTACCTGTCCCGCGACTCCTTTTGCTTTGTTTATTGCTATCTGATTTTGTGTCTCGAATTTGGCATCATCGGTCATTATTACCACTAAGTCGACCGCTTTCGTGCTTCTCTGAATTTCTTGTCTATCTGTCTGTTTAAGTTCCTCATTTCTACCATATCTCAAGAGCTGAAATTTCTCGGTGTTAAATGTCATATTGTTGTCTTCTGACCATTTGTATATTTTGTTCGTGTCCCTCTGCAAGGCCTCCACTTCGATTGCATCGCTGATTTTTCTGCTGATCTTTGTATCGTCCGCAAATAATGTTACTATACTGTTGCTGTTTACTCCACTGTCTATGTCAGCATGATAATAAACAGGAGTGGAGCCAGCACTGTACCTTGCGGTATTGAGCTGCGTACTTATGATTCTGATGATGATACACTTTGAATTTTGACCACCTGTAGTCGTTTTCTGAGGAAGTTGTAGATCCATTTTTTCACTTTGCCTGTTATTCCTATATGTTTCATTTTATGTGTTATTATACCATGATCGCATTTGTCGAAAGCTTTAGCAAAATCCATTTTCATTGCCTTCAAGTGCATCTAAGACATTGTTATAATGCTCTATAAGTTGTGATAGGCATGATCTTCCTGATCAGAATCCGTGATGATTTTAGTTGAATCTTTCCAATGTCTCCAAGAAGTCAGATTTTCTCTCTGACTATTCTTTCAAATATTTTGGTGAGATGGGACGTCAATGGTCTATAGTTCTTTGCTTGAGATCTATCCCCGCCTTTATATATAGGGACGATATTCGCTCTTTTCAAGATGCTCGGTATTTTCCCAGTGTCTCGGGATCTTCTCCATATCCAGTATAAGGGTGTAGCTATTTCATTTTTACAGGTTTTAATCAATAATGCGTTCCAATTGTCCGTACGGAAAAACTATACATGTTTACAATATGGTATCGTATGTGATACTTTTATTTCATAATTAAATATAAATTATTAATTTATTGAATTAAATATATATCTACAAAATTGCCTCGGGATTGGCGACATAGCCTATTGGGAATGAAAATAATTGCAATACATACATAGAACCCAATATGAAGGCATTGGGCCCACCCATCCACAAGAAAAATATTATTATTTCGTGTTCAAAATTTTTCACTGCTGACTCGTGAAAATTACATCGAGAGAAGAGTCAACGAACTTTGAAAAATCAACAAATAATAAAAATACGAAGATATACATTATATACTGGCGGCACTCTGAGCTGTTTATGTTACAGCGATGCTTTAACCCTAGATAGGTAACCTTCTGATACAGTCCTTATTCAGGTAACCTGGGGTGGAATCAACCCCGTGAAGGAAAAAAAAAAAATAGTAATTGTACATTTATTGCTGTAAAACAAATACAAGAATAAACCTTGAACTTAGTACTTTATGTTAATACTAGACCTTTATGAAAATTATAATTAAACTATTTTTAAAACAATTAATGAAAAATAGTTTTTAGAAAAAATGAACATTTTTTGAAATTCCGAGATTACTGTGAAGGAGCTGAGGTACAATCCCATCCCTGTAGTGGCACAAACAGGCGAAGATAGGGAACTCTGTAGCCCACATCACAATCACCTAGGATGCACAGTAAGGTCTAGAAAGGAAGCCAAAAAAGACCTAAAATCACTTGATGTAATTTTTGCATTTTTTGAAATCGGCATATATATGCCCTTTATGCCCCATTAAATATTGTCGTATGTGGATGAAGCATACATTTTGATGTCTACAATACATTGCAAAGCAGAAAATGTTAATAAATTACTCTTACCTTTGCTTACTGGCAGTCGCGGCAGGTGAGTGTGGAGTGGTCGATGCACACAGGGCGGTTGCAAGCTGTGCACCTCTTTTTGGTCTTTTTGTCCCCCTTCCTGGTACACAGTAGGCATCTCTTGGGCTTCTCAGAGGTAGAGGCAGCTGCTTGATCATGAGAGTGGATGTTGATGTTGTAGATGTCCCTAATCAACATGGCTGTGGACCTCATGATTGTAGGGAAGCCCATACGTTCTTCTGCCCAGGGCTTTATCAACTCTACAGTATTGCCAAAGTCTTCATGTATTCACGTCTAGTTAGTGTTTGTTCGCCCAGTTTTTCTTTGTTGTCATTGCAGATGATGTAAGAGTTTATACCTCCTGCATTTACGATTCCATAGAAGAGACAGAGGGGCCAGCGTCTCGTTTTTCTGCTGCATGAGTAGGTACTACACATCTGGTCAAAGGAGTCGACACCTCCTTTTGTGCTATTGTAATACATAACAATTTCAGGTTTTTTAGTTGCAAAATCAATTGTAGGTTGCCCATGCATAGTGGATAAGAGGAGCACAAATTTCTTTCTTTTGTTAGGCTTGTAGGACACCAGTGCTGTGGAGCCATCAGAGACAAATCCAGACTGGCCAGATCCGATGACATTCTTCTCCAACATCTTTGGGGGGATATGTGGTTTATTTGCATGTAGTGTCCCCACATATGTCATGCCAAAGTTGGTTTGCAGGTCTTTCACTAGCTGTATACTTGTGAACCAATTGTCTGCTGTAATATTTCTGTGAGAATTTTTGTAGGGTTTGACTAATTCACTGGTGAAATATTGTCCCAGGCTCATATTAGGGGGAGGTTTGGTACTTTTTCCCAGGTATGGTATGGCTTTGAGCATATATTTTGAATCATTATCACACACCATTAGCAGTTTTAGACCATACCTAGCAGGTTTATTTGATATGTACATACGAAATGGACATCTTCCACGAAATCCCAACAACTGTTCATCAACTGTAAGGTTCGGGCCTGGTACATAGTTGTTGCCACAGTTTTCTATGAACATGTCTCAAAAGTCCCTTATTGGGGCTAGTTTGTCATATTTCCTTCTTGCCTCACGTGTTGCACTGTCGTCAAACCTTAGGCAACGAATCAAGAAACAAAATCTTCTCTCACTCATAGCTGCTCTGTACAGAGGACATCCAAACGTTGTGCTAAACATCTCTGCTGAAGTGACATGATTGTCTTGCTTCATCCCCGACATTATAAGTAACCCAATGAAGGCCCTCATTTCATTGTAAGTTACCCTGCCCACTGAGGCTTTTTGTGTTGCATATTTGGGACTGTGTTTCATGATTGCTTCGTTTGTATGTGTCACCAAGATGTCAATCAAATTGTCAGTGAAGAGAAGTTCAAAGCACTTGAGTGGGGTGCTGGCTATTTGAGGAACAACTGTAGGTCCTGCTCGAAAGTTAACAATGTTACATTGTGGTGTTCTTACAGTAGCTCTAGCAGGAAGCTGTGTGCTCCACAGGTGTCCATTTCTCCCACGTAGCTGTTTAGATGTAAATTTCACCACCAGGTTAGGTTCTTCTGGGCCTGCTGTAGATGTCTATGTTGTGCGCCTCCTTTTCGGTTGTGGTGGTCCCGTCCTTGTTGGTGTATGAGAAGCAGATGTGGAGGGCTGTGCAGGAGCTGTAGGTGCTGCAGTATTTGTCCGTTGTGTTGTTTGCTGGGGCTGGGCATGGGCAACCCCATTATCACTGTCACTAGAGCCATCAGTGTCCATCTCATTCCGGGGAGGTACATACTCTTCATCATCATCACTGCACGAAATATCATCCTCTTCAACATCATCCTTCGTGCTAGGAGGCAGAGGGTCGTAGTTAATGGTAGTGAATCGGGATGGTTAGATGTAGGTAGCGGTGTCCCACAGGGTTCAGTGTTAGGCCCATTGTTATTCGTAATTTACATTAACGACATAGATGTAGGATTGACTAGTAACGTGTCAAAATTCGCGGACGATACTAAAATAGGCGGTAAGGTTGTTAACGAGGACGATAGAAATAGGATCCAAGACGATGTAGATAGGATTATGGAGTGGACGGATAAGTGGCAGATGCAATTTAACGTAGATAAATGTAAAGTTTTGCATATAGGTTCTCGCAACAATAATTACGCGTACACGATGGATGATAGGGAGTTAGCGAGCGTTGACGAGGAAGTAGATTTAGGCGTACGCGTAACTAAAGATTTACAGTAAAGGTTAGCAACCAGTGCCTGGAGTCTTGCGCAAAAGCTAATAGGATGTTAGGCTTCATAGCGCGTAATTTCGAATTTAAATCGAAGGATATTATATTGCCCCTTTTCAAGTCCCTAGTCAGGCCTCATTTAGAATATGCCGTTCAGTTTTGGTGCCCGTACTTGCGTGAGGATATTGATAGGTTAGAAAGGGTTCAGCGTCGTGCCACGAAACTTATTCCGTCATTGCGCAATAAGCCTTATGAAGATAGGATTAAAGAGCTAGACCTGTATTCACTCGAAACTAGGAGATTAAGGGGGGAGCTTATTGAAGTTTTCAAAATCGTTAATAACATCGATAACGTAAATTTTGACAAATTGTTCACTTTTGATAATAGTAATACTCGCAATAACGGATTTAAGTTGCGTGGCAGGCGTTTATTACTAATATCGCTAAAAACTTCTTTACGTTTAAAGTAATTGATAAATGGAATAATCTTCCCGCGTCAGTCGTTCATTCTACCAGCGTTAATATGTTTAAGAACCGTCTTGACAGACATTTTAAAGGTATTAACGTCGTTTAATTTAAAAAACAAAGTTAGCAACGGAAGCTCTGGTGGTGGTGCTCGAGGATGAGTCTGTTGACGATGGATGCCAGCTTGTGACATGCCAGCGTGTGATGCCAGCAATAAAATTATTAAAAAAAAAAAAAAAAATTAGACTAACACGAATGTAGATGTAGCTCATAGCGTAAACTAACCCACTTTTTGTTTAACTTTACCTACTTTTTTTTTTTTTTTTTCTCCTTACTTTGCATGTCTACCTCTTTTCTTGCATGTTTGTAGTTTGCATGGTATGACAGTGCGTTAAGACTGTGTTTGCATGGTTTGTAAGCGTTCTTATTTTACTTCTTTTCATCTTTCACCCCTCTCCTATTCTCTCCGACTATCTTTCTGACTTGTCGGCAGTGGCCGGCGGATGATGATGGTGAGACACTTTTCCTCTTTTTCTGAATGAATGTTAACCCATGAGTGATAGGTGTTGCTCTTACTTAACCCCTTATTCTCTTCTCTTCTCTTAACCCGCTACTCTTTCCTTTCTCTCGGGCTAACCTTAGAGTGGATCTTAGGGTCTTTGTTAGCCTTAGCTTCTGTAGATCTGTAGATCATTCACATCACTTTCATCTTCCAAAAAGTCATCAAAAGATGGAACATCCATTCTATAAAGTTCTAAAGTCACTTTCCAGTCTGTAATTCACAAATACAAAAATTCTCTTATTCTGAAAAAACAAATGAATAAATAAATAACAATAAAACCAACAAAAACACAAGATATCCACAAGTGGTTCACTGTACTGGTGCCCCAACATCTGACTCAGTAATCAAAAGACACTCAGTTTTTGAATCACTAAAACAAAAGCGTATGTAGTCACAAATGAAAATGCGTCGTAAGTGTAAAAGGTCATTATTTTGGTAACCTGGGGTAGTTTCCACCCCACAACGCACTTTGGGGCCTTATATCTCACCTAGCTATGGAGTGCACAACTTGACACACCCTCCCTCACAGAGGTCTTTACAAACACTGCAGCTACTGGGAAAAATGCGCATGTGCTCAGCGTGGCGTGGGTCTGACAAGCAAAAACATGTTTTGCCGGGGTGGAAAATACCCCAGGTTACCTATCTAGGGTTAAGCAAGGAAGAAGTACTTTATCTTCCTATAAGTTCTGAGTGAATTCCTCATAATATAAAACCTAATAACTATAAAAAGGATAGGCCTATTCCTTCAGGTATTTAAATACAGTGACTGCCTATATTAGTTACATCACATCAACTCGTTGTGTAACTCCATCGTACCGCGTCCCTACATCGAAAAACATCATCGCGCCCTACATCGAAACAGAAGCGAGGCCCAACGAAATAATAAGGTAAGGCAATTTTTTTCTTTACCATTAGGCAGCGCAAATACCGAAGGCAAATAAACATAAAGCGGTCCTTTAAAGACCTACATATACATAACTCTCTAACGAAAAAACGTAGGGCTTTTGTCGTTAACTCTCCACTGTAATCTGCTGGAAATTTCCAACGGATGAGGGTAACAGGCAATCAACCCATAGCCCTATATAGTTTTTTCACAGTCCGGACCTGCAGCTGAATGTGATTTCATTTGTCTTATAGCTCTCGCTACATCTTCTGGGGTGAAATCAAAGTCTGTTATACATTCTCCATGCAATTTCTCTTTGAAAAATGCATCTATGTCAGGTATCGCATTGTCACTTTTTAGGGTACTGAAGACCGATTGATACTGGGCTTTCAATGTTTCAGATATTTCTTTTAGATCGTTTGTTAGTTCATTATTTCCTTTCCTTAAGAGCCCGATGGTAGCGCACGTTTTTGTTTTCTTTTTCGCATAACTGTAGGAGTATTTTGGATTTTCCTTTATAGCTTCTACCGCCTTTTCCTCTTCCCTCTCTGTATTGCCCTTTATCAGAGTTTGTATTTCCCATCGATTATCTAGTTTTTATTTTATTACTTTCCTGGCATTGTTGTCTCCGCAATTAACTAACTTCGCCACTACTCTCTTTCTTTTGCAGAATATTCTTCTCTTTTGCCTCTTTAGCCAGTTCCTCTTTCCTTTTGACTGTGCTTTCGGAGCATATTTTTCTAAAATTCTCAGTCTTTTCTTCCAAGGTTGTTAACATTTCTTCAGTTGTTTTATTCTCAAAAACTGTTCTCCACTCTATTTATAGTCTTGGAGTTTAAGTTAAAAGCCCCACATTTGCTTTTTCCTTCCGGATGTCTATTGTCTTTTAATGTTATCGCCATATTTGTTGATAACTCGATTATATTGTGGTCTGAGATAATAGTTGGAGTTATTTTTATATCGGCAATCAAGTTCGTGTTATTTGTGAATACCAGATCTTGGCAGTTATTTTCCTGGTATTTTCTGTTATCTCCTGTGTCAGCATAAACTCGTTTGTGAGATCCATCAGCATCTGGATAAAACCTTCTCAACTTTGCTCGCCGCCACCACATTATGTACTTTATCATCGGCAGTCTTTCGGAAAGTGTTTGGCTGCAGAAGCGGACCTGATATCTCATTGTTCAAAAGGTTTCAGGAGTGGAAAGTGATATTCATACTCATCTTCATTCCATGACGCAGAAGACATGAAGCGGCGAAAAACGGCTTAGCGGTTGAGGAATATGCCCGATTCATCTGTTTTGTGTTCCTCAAAATTTGGTTTTGCGATCCCAACATAGTGCATGTACCATTGAACGACCTCATGACTCTTCAGGATCTTGAAAATTATACAAAATTCAACGCAAAAGTATTTTTGACTGCCAAGAAGACACTTCATTGCCACCTGTGGTACTATACATTTGTGAAGACTTAGTTCCATTGGCATTTTTCGATGAACGGGTCTCAATAGAAACAAAGCAGATCATGGTAAAGTCAAAAGACAGAGCAGAAATCTAAAACAGTGCAATCAGAGTAACTCCAACAGACAGAAGACTTCTTCGCCCAGCATCAAGTCTCCCAGTGGACCAGTTTGTGACCACCAAATCACGTACCCTTTTTACAAAACTAGGGATCCAGGCGGATTGGTTGCAACTATGTCCTAAAACATAGCCTCCCAAGAAGGTTACAAAAGAGGAGTAGAGATGGCATCAGGACTCAAGTGTGTCAATGATGCTGTATAAAGAGGCATCAAACGTTTGAAAGATTCCAGTCGTGGACGCACCAAGGACGAGTATCAATTCCAATACCTCCTTCAAGTTGTTGAACAACACCGGAAAAAATATCCTTGTAGCAAGAAATCCAACGAGTAGTTCACTTTGTACCTGAATACGATGACGTCACATATCCTAGTAAGGTGCTTACTGCCCATATTCAGTTGTTGTTGTTAGTTAGCCGATCAGCACAACCTGATCGAGCTAGCCGACGGCACGCAGGTCCCTCTCCGGAGTGGACCAGAGGTTCAGCGCACTAGTAATGTTGTGTTGTGTTCTATATTGTTAGACAATGTGTTCAATTGTTTGTGCTGTGTCCTGGCACAGTGGCAGGTGTAGTTTGTGGAGTTGTCTAGTCTGTGTTTATATGTCTGTACGTTGGGGTGATGTCCAAATCGGAATCGTGCTAAGTTAACTCGATCCGATCTGCTCAGGCTGGTCTGTGACCTCTCAATGGGTGGCGGCTTCACACCAAGGACCGCATTCGGACCGAGTCGTGTCAGTGTTTTTTGGGTTAGGTGTGTGAGTTTTCTGTACTGTGTGATGTCTGTGGGGCGTGGTATGGAATGGAGTATTTGGTTATAATGTCTCTCTGGTGTTACCTTAATGGTGTGAGGTGTTGGTGCATGATTGTACATGTAGTGGCGAGGGAGTTGTGGGTTAGTTGTCGCTGCTGCCACGAATTGTGTTCCCCTCATGTCTAAATGTTCCCTAATTTTCAGTATTTTTGTTTCTGTGTGCAGGTGTTCTATTGGTGTAATGATACGAAGTGCGTTGTTTTGTATTGTCTGTAAGGTGTTTATGTGTGTGTTTGAGGTAATTGGTGGCCAGCATGGGCACTGAGCGAATATATTGTTTGTATATGAGTGATGTTGTTACCTGCTGGTATCCAGAGTTTATGGCTGTTAGTACCCTAAGCGTGTTAAGTCTTGACGTACATTTTTTTAATGTTCTGAATGTGGTTTGCAAAAGATAATGATGTGTTGTATGTGACCCCAAGTATTTTGGTCTTGTGAGTGTGTGGAACGTTGGTGTTGTTTAGTGTAAGCTGTGGAGTTATCTGGTGTTCTTTTGTGTTGCTTGGTAGCAAGGTGATGGTTGATTTTGTGGGCGCTACTTTGAGTCTATTGTATGTGAGCCAGCCTTGTACACTGTTTATGTATGTTTGTAAGTTATTTGTAACGGTGTCGATGTTGTTGTGGGTGGATGTTAGAGTGATGTCATCTGCATATGATGATAAGGTAAGCTTGTTATCTATAGGTGTTGGAATGTCATACATGTATAAGTTGAACAGTGTTGGTGAGAGAACAGAGCCTTGAGGGACACCGTTCTGAAAAAGCTTGTTTTTGGATGACTTGCCATTAAATATGACATGCGAGTACCTTCCTGAAAGATAGTTGCTCAGCCACCTTTTAGTGTTATTGTGCATGTTTGTGTTGATTATCTTGTTTATGAGAGGGGAGCGTGGAGTAGCATCAAATGCTTTACTAATGTCTATTGTTCTAATAGTGTACGTTGAGCTGGTCATCTGGAGTTGATGCCATCCATGACGTGCTGCGTGAGATTAGTGAGTAATGTCGTGGTTGAGTGGTCAGGTCTGAATCCATGTTCAGTAGGTGATAGTGGTATGTGTGGGTTGGTGATTTGTAAGATTAGTCTTTCTGTTACTTTGGAAGGTATGCATAGTAAAGTAATGGGTCTATAGGAAGCTGGTTCTGTTGAGTTTTATTTGGTTTGAGTAGTGTAATAATTTTATCTTGTTTCCATATGTTAGGAATAATACACTGTTGGTATGAATATGTACTGATGTTTGTGAGAGCTAGGATTCCCTGTGGGCCAAGTGTTTAAGGTGTATGTTAAATATGTTGTCTGGTTCTAGCCTTCGAATTCTTAATGTTTTTGATGATCTTGGTGGTCTGGTCTGTATTGAAGGGTGTAATGGTCGTGTCGAGTCTGTAGGTTTTATTGTGTCTAGCTGTTTGTCTGTCTGCGTATTTCTGGTTGGTGTCTCTGTTTAAGTGACTTATCTTTGTGAAGTGATTAACTAGAATTTTAGCGTGCTGTGTATATGTTCGGATATTATTTTGGCTGCGACAAATATCCGCGTGTGAGGTGTGAATGCCACTGTTAGAGTGGGTAATGCTGTTTATAGTCTTGTATAGCCTGGATGTATCTGTGGAGTGGTTTAGTGTTGTTATGAATTCCCTAAATGTTTCTGTTTATTTTTTTTAAAGTTTCTTGTTTATTTCTGTGTTGAGCTGTTGTATCTGTTGTTTTATGGCTTGTGTGTGTGGTGTTTGTGTGCTATGCTTGAGGGTGTTAAGTTGCCTAATGAGGTGGGCTATTTCTCTAGTGTAATTTGGGTTGTATTTCCTAATGTTGCCCTTGTGTATGTATTTGTTTGCATTATTGATGATCTAATTAAATGTCTCAAGTGTTGTACTGATGTTTATGATGGGTGTGGCCATATTCAGTTGATGCAGTGTGTGTTGATGTGATTATTGTTGTCATCCTGTTTCTTTTTAAAGTTTGCTTGTTGTCATAGCCAATGTCACCAATATTTGTAGCTTTGATTTTATGCTGTTCTGATGCAATGTATCTCAATTTATGCTTATCAGTTAGCAAACAAGTGCCAATTGTTCTTCAATGCTTTATGAATAGATACGTTGAATCACACTTTGGCTCTGTTGGTAAAATGTGGACAAGTTTGTCAAGGAAGGTGACAAAATTACATAAAATAATTTGATATTCAGGGAGTCAGGACGATGCGTGTACTTACTAATAAAACTGGAAAGGGTACATTTGTTAGGGTAGCAAATCGTTTCAAGTACAAAGTTAATGGTGCCGGTTTCACGCCTGAACACGCGCAATGACTTCGTCAAGGAGACATCGTATGAGGCGTTGAGAATGCTTCTCAAAGGAAGTTCCATCGTATTCGCACGTTCACTCGGTTCAAGCTCTGAGATGACTATGAGCCACAGGTGGACGGATCGGCTCGACGGGCGGAGTGAGTCACGCTGATGAAACGTGTACGGGTTTACAAACTGAGCGCGTTTAAGGCTCCTGGGCCAGACCAGTTCCTCCCCAGAGTGTTGCGGGAGGTGCGCGATCAGGTGGCTCCCCACCTGGCTACAGTCTTCAACAAATCGTTGGAGACGGGCCAGGTGCCTGATGACTGGAGGGAAGCCAACGTGACCCCTATCTTTAAGAAAGGTGATCAAGAAAGTCCAGGGAACTATCGTCCCATTAGTCTCACTTTGGTTGTAGGTAAATTATTAGAGGGGATAATAGCGGATAGGATCGTTGACCATTTGGATTCGTACAAGCTGCTTGGGGACTACCAACATGGGTTTAGACGGCATAGGTCGTGTCTCACCAACTTGCTCGAGTTTTACCACTTCATGTTGAGTGAGTATGTTAAGAGTAGGGCGATTGATATACTTTATCTCGACTTTGAGAAAGCCTTTGATAAGGTACCTCACCGCCGGCTAATGGCCAAAGTGCGCGAGCTGGGTATCGGTGGGGATGTAGGTAGGTGGATTGAAAACTGGCTGATGAATAGGCGGCTGAGGGTTGAGCGGGGTTCCTCAGGGTTCCATTTTGGGGCCACTGTTGTTTATCATTTACATAAATGATATCGACGGTGGCGTCGTCAGTAGGATCATCAAATTCGCTGATGACACGAAGCTTGGAA
Source organism: Bathynomus jamesi (assembly GCA_023014485.1). Classification (NCBI taxonomy): domain Eukaryota; kingdom Metazoa; phylum Arthropoda; class Malacostraca; order Isopoda; family Cirolanidae; genus Bathynomus; species Bathynomus jamesi. The sequence continues at coordinate 998,640 of JAJOZX010000935.1, forward strand.
CCAATATTGGGACGCCAGAGGCGATCGAGCAACTGCGTGCGGATCTACGTAGGATAGGAGAGTGGTCCGAAAAGTGGCAAATGCCGTTTAACTTGGGTAAATGCAAGTTGATGCACATTGGCTACGCCAATCCCACGTCGGAGTACTCGATATTGGGGAGTAATATCGAGGTTACTGATTTGGAAAAGGACTTGGGTGTGCTAATTAGCAGCGACATTAAATTTATCAAACAGTGCGTAGAGGTGGAAAAGAAAGCCCAGAAGTTGTTGGGTTATATCAGGAGGCAATTTCGATTTCGGATTACGCGCCCTGAATTTGTTTTCACTGGAAACTCGGAGGCTGCGCGGTCAACTCATCGAGGTTTTCAAGTTTTTACGCCGGTTCAACAATGTCGATTTTAGAAGCATGTTTAGGTTAAATGATAACCCAACTCGCAACAATGGTTGGAAGTTGGATTTGAAACGGTATAGGACTAGTGGGTGTGTGGGAATTACTTTCCGTATAAGATCTGTGACAAGTGGAACAGACTACCTTCAGAAGTTGTGAACAGTTCTTCTGTGGATCTGTTCAAGAAAAAGTTAGATCGAATCTTGCACACTATTTGAGGGTGACAGAATTTTTCCGTGGCACCCACCCGAGTAGTTTGACCGCAAAATGGGAGAGTGCAATACAATTGCAAATGTTGCAAGAGTGCCACCCCACCCCCTTTTGGCACCCATAGTGCCAACCCCACCCCCTTTTGTTGCAAGACACTTCATAGTGCCGACCCCACCCCCCTTGTTGCAAGGCGCACATAGTGCCAACACCCCTTTGTTGCAAGGCAGCCATAGTGCCAACCCCCCTCCCCCTTGTTGCAAGGCACCCCCTTAATGGGGAGGGGGGAATGTTGCAAGAGCAACAAGGGGTTATGCAACTTGGAGGGGGAGTTATCCCCTAAGTTGCAATGAACCCCCGCTGGGGGAGACCTCTTTGGGAGATAAGATGGGACGGCCTCATCCCCCCAAAAGGGTAAATCTAACCTGAGAGAGAGGAGAGGTGCTCGCTTGACAGGAGCCAAACGCATATCAAGACTTCAGCCGAGCGGCCTTTGCCTTATATGGCCCATATTCAGCCAGTTGACTTAATCAGCTAGTGCTTCCAGGCATCATCAGCCAGTTGGCACAGTGGATGTACATTTCAGGAAAAAAGTTAATCTAAAAATTCGTGTAAACATCTTTCCACTTTTCTCTCATATATATATATATATATTATATATATACTTCCTCCTTTAAAGGTAGGTCTAAGGTGGAGTGTAAAGCTTGACCTTCGCCAGAATGAACAATTCGTACGGAAACCAAAGAAAGCCTATAAATGTACAATTCCGGAAAAAAGTTCAGTTAAAAATTCGTGTAAGCATCTTTGTCAAACTGCATTAATTATCTTACTCTCCGTCTGACTTAAATTGGATATTACGGTCTTTTTCATCTATAACAATTAAAACAGGACAAATGGTGCACGTTGCATTAAAATGTGCAGTACAAATGAATAAATAAAAAAGTGACATGATAAAGGAGGGAAATGAAGAGAAGAAGAAAGCGCTATACACATTCGCTTTCCTAAACATTTCCTAGTTAAACGATGTAAATATCTGAACAATAGACGGACATAAATATTTATGATATCGATGATGGGGTGTTGTACCTCATCGTCATTCACGGTTCTGTGGTAGAAGCGAAAAGCAAGACTGTAGAATATAAGGGTCATCACTTAAATATTTATTATATTTTGTAAATGACCAACTTAGGAGTGTGACGTGTTAGAAATGGATTCTGTAGAAAAATTCAGGTTCACGAGCCCATCCACATGTATTATATCTAGCCCTACAGGATGTGGTAAAACTGTGTTTATGCTTAAAATCATTAAAGAAAAGGGAGAGATGTTCTCAAAATTTGTGCATAAAGTTATATGGTGCTATTCGACGTATCAATCAGTGTTGAACGAGTACCAAGATGATATTTTGTTCCACAAAGGTGTATATGACGTTAATTCGTAAAGGGAAATGAACATACAGTCATTGTAATTGACGATCTCATGTTGGAGATGGATAAAACGTTTGCCGAGACATTTACAGTATTTTCCCACCATCTTAACATAAGCGTGTTCTTCATCAATCAGAATCTATTTTTCAAAAATAGATACATGCGCGATGTGTCGCTAAATACACAATATCTAGTCTTATTCGCGCTACGTAGAGATGTATCACAAATTGGGGTATTAGCCACTCAAATGTTCCCGAATCAGCGTAAGGAGATTTCGGAGGTTTATAAAGAGGCCACAAACTAGCGTTATGGATATTTGCTTTGTGACCTTCCCCCGCGAAACACGTTTAGGGTGCTTCTAAGAACGAATATATTCCCAAACGAGCCTGAAACGGTGTATATTCTAGAATGACAAATAGGCTAAAGAAATACCGTGAATTAATAAAAATCTATCAACGATTGCCCCGGGCACTACAACAGATGTTTGTTAAAAATATCGACTCCGACTTTTGAAAATGCATCTGTGAAATCTGTCTTAATGTTATAAAATGTAATGTGCCAATGAAATCCTCTCAGAAGGATCGCTTACGTCGTTACAAGAACACAATACGAGCGCTCGCTCATAAAAGTCAAACTGTGGGTAGAAAAAGCGCATTACTGTACAAAGAGTAGGGTCATTCCTACCCATCTTATTTTCAGTTTTGGGTCCTTTACTTTCTAGATTAATATAATGAAGAAGGTGGTTGTAATTCCGCACGAGGTGTATGCTTCATTGCAAAGTTCAAAGGCTCTAGACACGGCTCTAGAACCCAGTAAAAGCACGCTTAAAAGAATGGAAAGAAAGTTGCTGGCACTATTAAACAGTGAAAAGTCACCTGATGAGAAAAGGATCTTGTACCAAGAGGCTTTGCAGAAATTTCTTCATGAGTACGAGGATTATAAGATTCCGACAGAGCTCCCCGTAGTTGTTAGGCACAGCGCGAGTGGGCGCTGAGCATGGCGACACAGGACCTGGTCCCGACGTTAGAGATGACCAACCAAAGAGCAACGGAACACAACACATCGAAGGAACAAGGGTACAAGGATCCAATATCGTTGATATTGTTCATGATCTGGTGAGAAAGTGGGACAGACCCTCGCCAACAGGATGGAAGCATATTAAACCAAGACTACAACAAATAAATGTCCCGAAAACATTGATAGGTAATCTGAATAGGTTAAAAGACTTGAATCAAGTCTCGCATGTGTCACAACTCAGTGCGCCATCGCCCCCAGCAGCAGCAGCGTCTCTGAAGAGGAGAAAGAAGAGAAAAACGGTCAACCTTATCCACGTGTCTCTAAAATACGCAAATGGCTAACATATTAAGTAAACGCTATTATGACATTTCTAACCCCGCCTCCTATGGTGGCGTTAATAAACTGTACAGAGGTATTTACGGTGTAAGGAAAAAAGCTGTTGAGAGATTTTTGCGGGAACAGGATGCTTATACACTTCATAAACCGGTGAGAAAAAGGTTTAAAACGGCCAAGACAACAGCTGCTTCGATTGACTCCATTTGGCAGGCGGATTTAACAGACATGCAAAGATATTCTGTGTATAAAGATGATTACCGCTACATCCTATTCATAATAGATGTATTCTCTAGATATCTGTGGTTAATTCCCCTGAAAAATAAATAGCCTGAAACAGTTGCTAAAGCGACCAAAACGTTGATGTTGAAAGAAAACAGGGTACCTTGCTATTTTTGTACGGATATGGGTAAAGAATTTATAGGTCGCGCTTTTCAGAACATGCTGACAGAGTTTAATATCAGTTACTACACTAGCAGTTCTATATATAAGGTCTCTTTAGCTGAAAGAGTTCAACGTACCATAAAGGAGCGCATGCATCGCTATTTTACACATAAAATCACATACAGATATATAAACGTTCTCGGTTCATTGGCATCATCATACAACCGTTCACACCATCGTAGGATTGGCACAACGGCCTAACGAAGTTTTAGATGGAGATGCGCTGCCAGAGGTGAGAAGAGATGGAACACCACCACCACCACACTCTACACATTTCAAAATCAGTGATTATGTAAGGCTATCACGTTCGGGAAATAAATTCGCGAAGGAATTTGAGCAAGGATGGACACGTGAGATTTTTAAAGTTCGTGCTATGAGACCTAAAGGTGAGATAATGATGTATTACATTGAAGATTTGAATGGGGAAGAGATTGCTGGAGGCTTTTACCGCGAGGAGTTGCAGAAAGTGACATTTAATTTAGGGAAAAATGTGTTTAAAATTGAAAAAAGTTTAGGCAGAAAAGGTTCAGGAAAGAGAAAAATGTACCTGGTGAAATGACTGGGTTACCCAGAAAGCTTCAACACCTATATAAAAGCTGCTGCAATAATGAAGCTTAATTAGTATGCAACATGGCGCCTAACCACTTCTATGTCACACTCCCGTCCTGTTCTTCTCTGTCTGTACATCCTAACAACACCCTTGCCAACTTTGTGACAGAACTCCACGGGCCCATTGAATTGGAGCGTGATTCGTATGAGGTGGGGTTATGTGAACTCCAGTTAGCCACCAAATTTTTAACTCTTGAAAATGAGCAAATCATATTTCTGATCATTAGAAGATTCGATGAGTGCGAAAAATTAGGCATAACCTTAGACAATACTATGCGTTCAGTCCTGTTCGGTGAGGAACGGTACTATAGCACAAATGTATCATAAGATTCGGGCATTATGATACAGCCATGGACATTGTGACGGGGTTAAACAAGAGTCTTGAAAGGTCGTACCTAACATACGATTTACTTTTTGAAGTCGTAAACATAGACACGCCTGCAGCATATTGAAGTTAAAGTCAGCGCTTAGTAGAAATATTAAAGATAAATAGCTGTTCACAATTGTGGCTGAGGGCCGATATAGCGCAGCTCTCCAAAGAGATACCTTTCACAAGGCACAGCATGACTTGTCCAGCTTAATGTATCAAATGAAGATGGAGAAATTGGGTGAAAGCTTTCCGCCCCCAGATATGTGCTATATTTACAGCAACATCGTAGAACACCAATTTGTTGGAGACACTCAGGCGCGCCTGCTGTTCATTGCTCACATCCCCAACCATAGAGGGAAAAGTTTGAGCATTACATATGACAAGCCCATTATGTGAATGTTGCGACTAATCTATTAACCAACATCTCGATATACAGGGTGTTTCAGGAGGAAAGGACAATACTTCGGGAGGTGATAGTATCGGTCATTGTGAGAAAAAAAGTTCATATGAACATGTGTCTTATTCTGAATGGTTACGGAGATAAAGCTGTTTGAATCTGATGCGCGCGCAGCTCTTCCTCCCCCTTCCCTCCCCTATAACCTTGAACCATGTAAGCTATAATGTAAGCATGTAACATAAGCCAATCGACAGCTGACAGTTGTGAGTGACATTGTTTGGTGTTTGAAGCAGTGGTATGAATGCCACACACCTTCACACATGCCGAATATGCAGATATGGTGCATGTCTACGGTTTTTGCGATGGAAGTGCAACAGCTGCTGTTGCAGAATACCGTCGACGGTTGCTGAACCGCAGAATTCCGGATTGAAGAGTTTTTACAAGGGTTTTCAACACATTGCGTGAGATTGGTACAGTTCCCAGCGCTCATGTTTCACCTGAACATGAAGGTCAACAAGATGAGGATGAAGTGGAAAATATTCTTCAGTTGGTAGAACGCAGTCCTACTACTAGCTCACGAAGAATTTCTACACGTCTCGGTGTACGCACACACAAGAGTATGGCGAACATTACGTGAGGAAGGCTTACATCCATATCATGTACAGCGTGTACAACACCTTCAACCAGGAGACGCTGCCATGCGACTGGAATTTTGTAATTGGGTAAATGCTAATCGCCGATTGCTTCGATTAATACTGTTCAGTGTTCACCGATGAAGCTACTTTCACCCGTGACGGTATCAACCACTCTTAACTGTAATCGGTGGTCAGACGAAAATCGAAATGCCACTGTGGAAACAAAATTTCAACATCGCTTCTCTGCCAATGTGTGGTGCGGTATCATCGATGATCATGTGATTGGCCCTGTTACTTTAGAGAATGGTCTTACAGGACAAAGTTACCTAGAATTTCTGCAAAATGAATTGCCAGGACTATTGGAGGATGTTCCTTTGGCTACACGCGCTGGTATGCTCTTTCAGCTTGATGGGATTTTCGAAAACGTATTGTAAACTGTAACAAATTTGTCATTTCTGTATCTGATACCATTCAAAATGCGAATGTTTAAACATTAAATGCTAGAAACAGTAATTGGTTTCTCTTTCTTGATTACCATTAACAATGCTTTTGTATTTGTAGATCCAAACAGCTCTATCTCCGTAACAATTCAAAATTAGACACATGTTCATATGAACTTTTTTTCTCACAATGACCGATACTATCACCTCCCGAAATATTGACCTTTCCTCCTGAAACACCTTGTATATAAGATCGATTGAGGGAAAAAATTTCCCATTCGGTGATGGGAGCTTAACAGTGAAACTACACTTTCTCCGTTTATAATGACTCGAAGACCATTCACAGTCTACCGAGGAGTGAGATAGCGTGGGAGTGTACTTGGATCCATGTTTCCATCCATACTACGCACCGCTGTCCCACTGTTGAAGAGGGTTGCCAGGTACCTAGGGTGGAAGGCGTTACAAACAGGTTTTAACGCGGCAGAAGACATAATGGGTGGAACTAAGCCTAAAGAAGCTTTAAAAACATTTAGAACGTACACGGGACGAAATCATCAAAGATGCAAAGAGAAAAATGGGTGGTGGCGGAAAGAAGAGATCTGCCAGGAAGAAGGGGTTACCATCACGTGGCGCTAAACGTAAAAGGAAATAAAAAAAGAAGTGCTCTAAGCGTATGAAACCTATGGCTGATCATTTTTTTAACTGATATAAGCTGAGGACACTACTCTCACGAATCATAGGTTGACTAATACTTGTCGAGGGAGGTGGCACTATTTCTGACTCGTCATGGCGCGTTTCATCCATCCGTGTAGTTCACAATGCTGTAAATCGGAACTGTCCCTCTTTGATATGCCCCCCTACTCAGGTCTATTGAGAATAGCGACTTTATTACAATTAACCCATTAAACACAATTAGTTCTCCCAGTGCCCATGTAGAATTCGTGATACCCAGCTCAGGCCCTTACTTTTTTGACCCGAGCTGTATGCAAATGTACGCTAAACTGCGTATAGCCCATTCTGATGGAACGGACTGTGATGATAGTTACTCTGCCTAACCTGAAACCAACTTTTTACACTCCATATTCAGCCAATGTGAAGTGTATTTAAACCAGGTCAACATCTCGGCAGGAACGAGGTACTACCACCTACGAGCCTATCTGGAAAATGTCCTCAACTTTTCAAAAGAAGTGAAGGACACCTTTTTAACCGTCGAGGGATATTACCATACTAAAGATGAAAATGGTATAAAGGATAAATTTTAAAATTCTAAAAAAAAGATATACGAATGTGTTGGACGTCTTCATACAGATTTCACATTCCAGGAGAAACTGCTTATGAACGGGGTGGATATGAAGTTGAAGCTTACCCGCACGATTCCTGATATCTGCATAAATCTAGGGTCTGATCAAGAAGAGTGTGCGAAACCCGTTGTGATTCACATCATGGAGACGTATTTGCGTATACGCAGGGTGAAATTAAGTTCTCGAAACAAATAGAAATTGAGAAAGACTTAATACACGCGACAGTAAAATACCCAAGTAACAGGGTACAGATCATATTATACACGGTCCCCGCCGGGTTGGCCTCGAAGCAACTAGAAGACGTGGCCCTTGGAGTCCTACCTAAAAGGATATTAATTGGAATGCAGGACCACGCCTCGACGAATGGAAAATATAAAAAGAGTGCCTTTAAATTCGAGAATTTCGGCCTTAAAAATATTAATCTAAACGTAAATGGCATCGCTTTGGGAGGGACCATGATTACGGACTTCTCATCAGACGCTGTGTTCCCGCTCTGCGCGAGAGCATATAGTTGTCTTGCTCATAATGCAGGCGCCTGTGACGAACTTGGTTTTGGTGTAACGCAGAAAGAACTTGTCGAAGAATTTAACATTTATTCATTTGATATTACGCCTGACTTGTCTGCTGGCGCAACTACGCATTGAAGTCCACAGTAGAGTGGGAATATCTCAGTCAGGTTGAAATTTTCAAAGCCTATAGACGCGCCTATAAGTGTACTCGTGTACCTCGAATCACTGGAACTAATAGAAGTTGATCGTTTCAGGAACGTGGTCACAGACTTTTAAAATGGACGCGAATACACTCCAGAGAGTAATGAAAAGTGACCGTTTCACACGCTCAAAATTTATCGGTGTGTTTGCAAAGAATGAAATATTGAAGCTGCCAAGTACGCGAAACTGGTACGGGATTATCGTTAACACCGACATTGTGGGGGATGAGGGGATTCATTGGTTTGCAATCTATTTTAAAAATAGGGAAAGAATGTACTATTTTGATTCACTCAGATTTCAGCCCTGGAATGATTCGGTGATTGTGCAGTTTATCGCGCATTTACATGTGCCTGAGATTGTTTGGAACCCATATCGTTTTCAAGGATATTATACTGAAACGTGCGGGTTGCATTGCATTTCATTTCTCATGAACATGTCACGTGGGAAGGGATTTATAATTTTTTTAAATTATTCGATTTGTGCGACAGAGAGATGAACGATAAAAGTGTATGCAGACAGATTTAAAAAAGGTTCCCATATGTTAGCACCCGCTGTAATGTGAAAGGTGTATATCCATATTGTGTAAAGTTGTATATCCATTTGTAACTGTAAAATGTAGCCATTAAGACTTATTAAACGGACAGTGGTTCCGCTTTGTACATGCTTTCTACTATTTAGTAAGTGAAAATACAATGTGTTTTGTTCTCAACCTCAAAAATACTTACATTAGTGTTCCTCGATAATCACGGGGTTGGTTGTGCGGAGAGGCATCCATATCATTTATTCCCCTTTCATCAAAAGTAGCTATAACACGACCGAGTTCCGCATCGGGCCTGTAAGGTTAAGTAAAAATAAAGAGCTACAACAAGAGAAATGCCACGAATTTAAATGCAGATAATTCTTAAAAGTTTTGGTAATTTAAAAATCCTACAGCGGTGCTGAATTATCGAGAAAAATATTATTAAATTTCCACCATATATATATATATATATATATATATATATATATGCCGAAATAATAACGATGGAAACAGACAATAATTAAAAACATGATGGGATTAATTTTACGTTAGAGTAACAAGAAATTGTAACCATAAATAAATCGTGTTTCAATTAGCGTTTCACTTTCTCCTTTGCGTGCGTGCGTGTGTGTGTTTACAGTAAAAAGCTAAGCCCCGCCCACTGTAAGACCGGCAACGTGACTCCTCCCGCTAACTGAGCATGCCTCTATCCTTGCGTGCTCAGTTGACCTCTGCATACCCTTGAGCTCAGACGTGTATTCTCCCGCGTAGAAGAAAAATAGTAATGGCTACCTTTAATATTGCGTGTTCAACATTTATGAAGTGGAATTCAGCAAAGTGCCAAGATGTGGTAGATACTGAAAAACTCCCTATTCCCTCATCCTTTGACACTTTTAAGGCTACACTGAGAAGTGCAAAGGACCAAGATGTTCAAATAATCTACGGGTATTCTGGCTAGGGCATTGTAGGATTTCGTAGTACAGACAATGTATTGAAGTATGTTATACATCTAACCTTTATAAAAGCTCACACATACCGCGAAGTAGAAGAAGCAACACGTTCGGAAGACAAGCAACAGTTATGGATACTGAGTCTTGTTGATGAGTGGTAGGACAAGCGATATTATGTCATGTTACACCATACCGACTACTCGTACCCTACGGTACCGTACGGTTGAGAATGTAAATCTTGTCATCATGGAGAATCTTAAGTATTTTTACCACTATATTAATGTAAAAGTGAACAATGAATAATTCCTATATAATCATTATATAATTCTTATATGGATCCTTATATTCATTGTCTTCATACAGTACTTATGTTTCTATGGTTTTTACGTTCGAATGTTCATTTTTACATGCGAAACCATTCTATTACGGTTGTCTTGCATCTAACCCTCGTCCCTAAATTTTATTATATTGTGCATGCACATTGCATATAGCAGGATTGGAACCCGTAGTTGTACTTCTTAGTCCTTAATACCCACTCTTTGTCTCTAATTCGTTTCTTTTAAATCCTCCCAATAATGACTTGTACTGTATGTACGAATTGAATAGCCGTGGCATATTGATTATAAATTGACGTATGAAAACGTTACACTTTATATCTCGTTATTTATGTTATGGCCTGTCCGGTATGATGCAATATAATCATATTCATCCATACGTCCATACCTTATCTTGACTATTATCCTATATAAATTTTATTAAATATTTATTTTACTCGTGTCAGTCTATGAAATGTGTACAAAACTTTATGCATCCGTACCTGTTCGTTGAAAGTCGTGCAAATACGTTCCCATGTATTATTTTTTATTTTATATTTTAATTATTTCGCCTCTCGCAATAAACTCGAAAATGCTTGTACAAGTGTACGCAATTCGATGATCACATCATAAATTAACATCTGAAAAGGTAAAATCTCCTCTCGCTCTGATTCAAATTTATAAAACATTATCATGCCTTATGTTATATATCATGTGTGTCATGTTCTATATAAATATATACCATATGTGCCCATGTACTTTGTGTTGTACTAATAACCATATATAAATATAAAAACACTAAGAATTGTAAGTGACTAATGTACTTAATGATGTAATTAATGTACTTAATGATGTAATGTACTTAATGACGTAGTGAATGTACTTTAATGGAACTGTAATTAACGATAATAAGTGAATGTGAATTAATCCATAATTATAATCATATTTGTATTTGTTGTAAACCAAAATTACAATGTACTCAGTGATGTACTTAGATTGTACTCAATGTACAACTCCGAAATTATGTCGTCCTTTAGAAATATATACTCGGCGAAAATACGATTATTTTTTATTATTTTTTAAATTTTTATTTGGAATCTTTCAAAATTCTGATCGTGTCTTTAAAGGGGGAAACTTAACCTTCAAACTGCACTCCCCCAAAATTTAGATTATATATAAAGCATGTAATTGTAAAATAACTACTACTTCTTTTTCTTCTTGACTTCACTTACTCCCTTGTTAGCAGCCTCTCAACGAGGAAGGGACAGAGGCCCCTTGCCTCCTTAATTTTTTAGATTCCGGCCTGAGCCATGGTCGAAAGAGGTCGAACCTCTACCCCTGTAAATTCAGAGCACTACCTGTATATTTTTAGAAGTAAATTACAGTGAGAGAAACTTTTTATTTTCCCCCTTCGAGTTTGTCTCTCTTCAGAGAACTTAGTAAATAAAGTAGAGAAAATATTTCCCAATAAGTTATAAAAAGAAAATCGGCAAACCTTCAAAGAAAGTATCAGAGTATTATAGAAAGAGAAAAAAAGAAATGAGAGAAAAATTAGAATATATAGAAGAAAACTATCGCGAGAAATATCCGTTGCTGCCTCCCCACCAGAACCCCCGTCGATTTCGAACCACCCAAGGCCATAGACGGAGGATTTAACAGTCTGGTGACCCTGCCAGGATTTTAACAAGTGGCCACTCTTTGGCCAGGATAGAAGTTACCCTGCATCAGGATAAAAATTGTGGCGACCCTACTACCAAGATAATAAGACCCACCATTTGGCTTGCGTGTCACGATTTCCAGTTCGTCACATCCACCCTTGAACCGGTGTGTAACGACTCCAAGTTATCCACGTCTCGTCTCATCTAGAAGAAGTAGCCAGCAAGACACGTTTTCAGGACACGTCTCTAAGGATTTCGCCGTAGAAATTTTGTTAAATGCAGTTTTTTTTTTTTTAGTAATTTCTAAACAGTTGAGAAGACAGCATTATTAACAATTAACTAGTATTGACCCTTTAAGCCCTGAATTTTTTGTAGGGTTAAGTTATGAATGCTTGTCTTTGAAACGTTAGCAATTTGTACCTTCAGTCCTTAAAGGGTTAAGTCAGAATTAACAAGAAACACAGTGAACATTTCAGACACCATTGATACATTTTTTTTATTGAAACAGTTATTTTCACAGAAGTTAATTTTCACAGAATTTAATTTTCACAGAAGTTGATTTTCACAGAAGTTAATTTTCACAGAGTTATTGTCATAGAGTTAAATATCACAGAGTTAAATGTCACAGAGTTAATGTCACAGAATTAATGTCACAGCTATTCTCAGAGGGTTATTTTCAGTTATTTTCACTATTATAGTTAGTATAGAATAATTTTATTTTATGTACCAAACATAATATTACTGTACCTTCGCGTACATTCGAGTGAAATGTGTTTACATTTCGTATTTTCGTTTAAAATTTTTTTCAAATTATTTCATTGAATTGACTTGCAAATTAAGAAAGAGAGAATTTATAGAGAGTTTATAGAGTTATAGAGATACTTGAAGCAGATTCAACTTCCAGTTTCAGTTGGTTGCATCGAAGAGGGACAACCAAACCTCAGAGATTTATAGAGATACTTGAAGTAGTTTCGAGCCAGTTTTAGTTGCAAATCCGTTGCAAATCAGTTCCAAGTCAGTTTTAGTTGCAAATAAGTCGCAAATCAGTTTTCAGACAGTTTCAGTTGGTTGTATCCAAGAGGGACAACCAAACTCCAGAGATTAATAGTCTCCACTTGATAGCAGTTCAAGTACAAGTCAGTTTCAGTAGACTCCACTGATAGCAGTTCAGTGCAGTCCATTTCAGTTAGTTTCAGTTAGTTGGTTGCTTCCAAGCGGGACAACCAAACCCAGTAAATAATAGACTCCACTTGATAGAGTTCAAGTGCAGTCAATTTCAGTCAGTTCAGTTTCAAGATACTTGATAGAGTTCAAGTCAGAAGTTTCAGTTTCAAGTTGCAAGTCAGATTCAAGTTGCTAGTCAGTTCCAAGTTAGTCGGTTCCAAGTTAATCGGTTCCACGTTAATCAGTTCCAAGTTAATCAGTTCCAAGTTAATCAGGTTCAAGTTAATCAGTTTCAAGTAGTTTTGAAGTCAGTTTCAGTCAGTTTTGAAGTCAGTTTCAGTCAGTTTTGAAGTCAGTTTTATTTCAAGTCAGTTTTGAAGTTAGTTTCAAGTCTCAGTTTCAAGTCCAAAGTCAGTTTTCAAGTCCCAAGTCATTTCAATGCAGTCAATTGAATTCAACATTTTTTTGTTGTTTAAGAGAATTTAGTTTAAGAGAATTTAGTTTAAGAGAATGTAATTTAAGAGAATTTAATTCAACCTTTTTTTTTGTTGTAAAAGAGAATTTAATTCAACCAGAATCTAAGAGAATTTAAGAGAATTCTCCTTAAGAGAATTTAATTCAACCTGAATTGGCAGGTTTGTGTCTTTAATTCAACCTTTTTTTTGTTGTAAGAAGAAGGAAATTGACAGTTTTGTCTCTTTTTGCATGCAGTAATTGCGTATATAAATATATAGGTAAAATTATATATTTTATTATTTGTAACCAAAAGCGTGTTTACAAATGTTTGTAACGATTTTTATAATTATTGTGATTATATGATGAGAGTAATAGTGTAATAATTAATCGATCATGTCCCAATGACTTCCTTTTTAAATTACTATGCTGAGGAACATGCCGTCTCTCCGTTTAAGAGTACTGTATAGACCCTATAACTCCATGTTCAGTTCACTATAATTTATAATTGATTTCTATTTTTAATTTGTATTCTTCATTTTCTTTATTCAATTAATCGTGAGTAATTGTCGTTAAATTGTTATTATACCATTTGTAAGGTATCAAACAAAATTATAACCAATTTTGACACTATACCAGAACGCCATTTTTCCCCTTCTAATAATTAATTTTGTTACGCCATTCTAATATTACTAATTACATAATTGTACTCTCACAATGAATTTCACTAAACCCTGTTATCATCTATGCCCCGTCAAATCGTCAAATGAAAATTTAATTATCGTACTGATATTTCTGGTTAATATTAATGGTGATACACTGTTACTCTATGACTGTGAGTTATTGGCCGAATACATTGCCATTTACGCTACCTGTATTAGAATTTAATAATAATCGACCTTGAACTTAAAGGATTTTATAATAATAATAATAATAGTATTAATTGACTTAAACTTAAAGGATTTTATAATCCTACTCCCATTTTAAATTATTATACATTATTTTTAAACTTTGTTAATTCGAAAACTTTCCGAATCCATATACATACACACGCATGTATGCACCCTATATATATATACTATATACACAAACTTCATTCTAAAATCATTGGATATCACGATAAACTTTATTTAATTGCGTGTAAGTGCTAACTATGATATTTACTCTAGATCATTTAAATTTATTTCATCGTAATAATTGTTGCTTAATATATATAATCTTGCTGATGCATTTATTCAGTTAATTTAACAACCCTCTAAGCTAATCTGTCCCTCAAAATTATAAAATACACACTTGACCACAGGTCTATACATCATCCATTACGTAATTCGATTTTTACCTACACTAGTCAAAAAAAATTAGTTTATTAACTACACTATCATGGTAACTTTTGATATTCCTCAACTTAAAATTTAAATTTTTCTCTTTTACCTACTATTCATTAGGTATGTATTTTTTTCCACAGGAAAATAAAATTTTGTTAAAAATTTAACAATACCATTGATTGTCTAACTAAAGTGTTTGTCTAAATTAACGTATTAATCCTTTTATTCTGTTGCATAAATTAAAGAATTACACTGAATTTTTTATATTTTATAATAACTCTCTAAGCAAGTATCATGTTAAAGATTTGATTACTGTGCATTGTACTTAACCACCCCAATACACTCATGTGTTGTATATAAATTTGTAATTATAAAAACGATTAGTCATCATCTAGTTTGAATTAGTTGGGATGTTATGTTATTGTATTGTATTAATTGTATTGTATTGTATTAATTAATATCATTATAGAGGAAAGAGCCCTTTAAAAATGAACAATGAATAGTTCCTATAAAATCATTATATAATTCTTAAATGGATCCTTATATTCATTGTCTTCATACAGTACTTATGTTTGTATGGTTTTTATGTTCGAATGTTCATTTTTACATGCGAAACCAAAATCGCCTGAGCGAGTTTGAATACAATTTCGATTTGTACTTTCTATTGTCCTATTCTATTATGGTTGTTTTGCATCTAACCCTCGTCCCTAAATTTTATTATATTATGCATGCACCTGCCATATAGCAGGATTGGAACCCGTAGTTGTACTTCTTAGTCCTTAATACCCACTCTTTGTCTCTAATTCGTTTCTTTTAAATCCTCCCAATAATGACTTGTACTGTATGTACGAATTGAATAGCCGTGGCATATTGATTATAAATTGACGTATGAAAACGTTACACTTTATATCTCGTTATTTATATGTTATGGCCTGTCTGGTATGATGCAATATAATAATATTCATCCATACGTCCATACCTTATCTTGACTATTATCCTATATAAATTTTATTAAATATTCATTTTACTCGTGTCAGTCTATGAAATGTGTACAAAACTTTATGCATCCGTACCTGTTCGTTGAAAGTCGTGCAAATACGTTCCCATGTATTATTTTTTTTATTTTATATTTTAATTATTTCGCCTCTCGCAATAAACTCGAAAATGCTTGTACAAGTGTACGCAATTCGATGATCACATCATAAATTAACATCTGAAAAGGTAAAATCTCCTCTCGCTCTGATTCAAATTTATAAAACATTATCATCCCTTATGTTATATATCATGTGTGTCATGTTCTATGTAAATATATACCATATGTGCCCATGTACTTTGTGTTGTACTAATAACCATATATAAATATAAAAACACTGTAAGAATTGTAAGTGACTAATGTACTTAATGATGTAATTAATGTACTTAATGATGTAATGTACTTAATGATGTAATGTACTTAATGACGTAGTGAATGTACTTTAATGGAACTGTAATTAACGATAATAAGTGAATGTGAATTAATCCATAATTATAATCATATTTGTATTTGTTGTAAACCAAAATTACAATGTACTCAGTGATGTACTTAGATTGTACTCAATGTACAACTCCGAAATTATGCCGCCCTTTAGAAATGTATACACGGCGAAAATACGATTATTTTTTATTATTATTTTTTTAATTTTCAATTGGAATCTTTCAAAATTCTAATCTGTGTTCAAAGGGGGAAACTTAACCTTCAAACTGCACTCCCCCAAAATTTAGATTATATATAAAGCATGTAATTGTACAATAACAACTACTTCGTTTCCTTCTTGACTTCACTTACTCCCTTGTTAGCAGCCTCTCAGTGAGGAGGAGGCAGAGGCCACTTGCCTCCTTAATTTTTTAGATTCCAGCCTGAGCCATGGTCGAAAGAGGTCGAACCTCTATCCCTGTAAATTCAGAGCACTACCTGTACATTTTTAGAAGTAACTTACAGAGAGAGAAATTTTTTATTTTTCTTCTTCGAGTTTGTCTCTCTTCAGAGAACTTAGTAAATAAAGTAGAGAAAATAGTTCCCGATAAGTTATAAAAAGAAAATCGGAGAACCTTCAGAGAAAGTATGAGAGTATTATAGAAAGAGTAAAAAAGAAATAAGAGAAAAATTAGAATATTATAAAAGAAAACTATCGCGAGAAATATCCGTGCTGCCTCCCAACCAGAACCCCTATCGATTTCGAACCACCCAAGGCCATAGACGGAGGGGTTCTACGGATCGATAGAAGCTAATGCTAACAAAGACCCTAAGATCCAGTCTAAGGTTAGCCCGAGAGAAAGGAAAGAGTAAAGAGAAGAGGATAAGGGGTTAATCAAGTAGCAACACCTATCACTCATGGGTTAAAATTCATTCAGAAAAAGAGAAAGAAAGGCTCACCATCATCATCAGTTGGCCACCGCCCACTAGTCAGAAAAATAGTCGGAGAGAATAGGAAAGGGGTGAAAGATGAAAAGAAGTAAAATAAGAACGCTTACAAACGATGCAAACACAGTCTTAACTCACTATCATACCATGCAAACTACAGATATGCAAGTAAGGAGAGGATAAGAAGGAAAAAAAAAAGTAGGTAAAGTAAAACAAAATGTGGGTTAGTTTGCGCTACGAGCTACATCTACGATCGTGTTAGTCTAATTTTTTTTTTTTGCTGGCATCACACACTGGCATGTCACAAGCTGGCATTATTGTCATCAGACTCATCCTCGATCACCACCCCTAGAGCTCCTATTGCTAATTGTTTTATTATATTAAACAACGTTAATAATTTTAACGAGGGAGAGGGAAAAGGGTGAGGCTGAGAGGGAAAAGAGGGAGGCTGAGAGGGAAAAGGGGGAGGCTGAGAGGGAAAAGGTGGAGGCTGAGAGGGAAAAGGGGGAGGCTGAGAGGGAAATGTGTGAGGCTGAAAGGGAAAAGGGGGAGGCTGAGAGAGAAAACGGTGATGCTGAGAGGGAAAAGGGGGAGGCTGAGAGGGAGAAGGGGGATTGTTTTATTATTATATTAAACAACGTTAATATTTTTAAAATCCCTATCTAAACGGTTCTTAAACATATTAACGCTGGTAGAGTTCACGACTGACGCGGGAAGATTATTCCATTTATCAGTTAGTTTAAACGTAAAGAAGTTTTTAGCGATATTAGTGATGAAACGTCTGCCACGCAACTTAAATCCATTATTACGAGTATTATTATTATCGAAAGTGAACAATGTCAAAATTTACGTTATCGATGCTCTTAACGATTTTCAAAACTTCAATAAGCTCCCCCTTTAATCTCCTAGTTTCGAGTGAATACAGGTCTAACTCTTTAATCCTATCTTCATAAGGCTTGTTGCGCAATGACGGAATTAGTTTCGTGGCACGAAGCTGAACCCTTTCTAACCTATCAATATTCTCACGCAAGTACGGGCACCAAAACTGAACGGCATATTCTAAGTGAGGCCTGACTAGGGACTTGTAAAGGGACAATATAATATCCTTCGATTTAAATTCGAAATTACGCGCTATGAAGCCTAACATCCTATTAGCTTTTGCGCAAGACTCCAGCCACTGGTTCCTAACCTTTAAATCTTTAGATACGCGTACGCCTAAATCTACTTCCTCATCAACGCTCGCTAACTCTCTATCATCCATCGTGTACGTGTAATTATTGTTACGAGAACCTATATGCAAAACTTTACATTCATTTGTCTACATTAAATTGCATCTTCCACTTATCCATCCACTCCATAATCCTATTTACATCGTCTTGGAGCCTATTTCTATCGTCCTCGTTAACAACCTTACCGCCTATTTTAGTATCGTCTGCGAATTTTGACACGTTACTAGTCAATCCTACATCTATGTCGTTAATGTAAATTACGAATAGCAATGGGCCCAACACTGAACCCTGTAGGACAGCGCTACCTACATCCAACCACCCCGATTCACTACCATTAACTACGATCCTCTGCCTCCTAGCACGAAGCCATTCTTCTAACCAGTTAGCTACCTGACCGCGTATACCGTGCGCTTTGACCTTCGCAATTAATCTCCTATGCGGAACTGTATCGAACGCCTTTTTAAAATCAAATAAATAACGTCAGCTGCTCTATGCCTATCGTATTCGCGCACTATTTCGTTATAAAATTCTAACAAATTAGTTAAACAAGACCTATGGCGTCGAAACCCATGCTGACTACTGTTAATCAAATCTCTACTTTCTAAGTGATCGATGATACGATCCCTAACTACAGATTCCAAAAGTTTACCGACAATTGACGTTAAGCTAATGGGCCTATAATTGCTAGCTACTGCGCGGTCGCCTTTTTAAAAATAGGCGTGACGTTAGCTAATTTGAAGTCTTTAGGAATAATCCCGGTTTCGATTGACTGATTAAAAATCTTCGTTAAGGGGCCTACAATAACGTCTTTCAAATCTTTCAAATGTCTGGGATAAAAAGCGTCAGGGCCTGGAGCCTTGCTAACTTTTTGGCTATCGATATAATGCGCAATCTCACCCTCGTAAACAGTTATTTCATCCAAAATAGTCTCGCTACTAAATGGAACGATATCGTCCACGTCGGGGACATTATTTAGGTCTTCTACGGTAAAAACTGTCGCAAAAAAGTTATTGAAAATACCTGCCATCGCCTGAGCGTCAGAAGCCAAAGCGCCATTAACATCCACTAGAGGGCCTATGTTATCTTTTATCGGCTTACGATTATTAACGTATTCAAAAAACGTTTTTGGATTATGTTCACTATCCGCAGCTATAAGTATCTCTAAATTACGCTTAGCATTCCTAAATGATCTTTTAACCTGACGGCTAAGCTCGATATATCTATTAAAGTTAGCTGCCGTGCCATTGCGCTTTTTAAGTCTATACGCTCTATTACGCTCGTGTATGAACTCGCCTATTTCCCTAGTCCACCACTTGGGCCTACCATGATTTCTAGCGCGCTTGGGCCCACGAGGAATAAACTCCCTTTCAATATTCCTAAAACTTTCTCTAAACGCCACCCAATGCAAATTTGTGTCATTACCCATAAATAAGTTATCCCAGTCCACTACTCTCATCCTATCCGCAAAACTATCAAAATTGGCCCTACGAAAATCAGGGACTTCTATTACGTTACTATCCTTAGTGTTTTCTATCAATAACTTAAACCTAAGAATTTGATGATCACTACATCCTAAACTCGCGCTTGCTTCTAAACCTTCAACTATATTCTCGCCGTTCGTCATCACCAAATCTAAAATATTATCACCGCGCGTTGGTTCGGTAACCATCTGTCGTAAAAAGTTATCTTCCATAAACTCAATCAATCTCAAACCCTCCTCATTACCAGTAAAAGTCTCATAATTAACATTAGGACAGTTAAAGTCTCCGACAATTATTCTATTCCGATTGTCAATAAAGTTACGAAGAAGTGAGTAAAATCTGGTATCTGTATCGAGGGGTTGAACGGGAATTCTATAAACAACAACAAAATTAAAACTAATACTACGTGCTCTAATTTCAACACATATCGCATTAATTGCTGCCGGAAAATCTAACTTAACCTGGATAGCCCTAAGGGAATTACGAATGTACAGCAAAACGCCGCCACCAATCCTATGTAACCTATTATTAGTACCTATCATTAATGTATATCATGATGAGGTTTGTAGTGAGGTTGTGGCTAATGGGCTGTGTGCGTTTTTAACAGACTTTAGAGACGAGTATCGCTTGTTAAACATAAAGGATAAATATGGATATATGTTTCTCTCAAATAGTGCGCCGGATTGTGAAGATGTTTAGTTTGTGGAAATGAATGTCTGGTGAGTAATAAAACATTAAAGACGATATTGTTTCATGTAGTGGAAAATTCTGTTTGTCCAAGAGCACAAGTGTTCGAACGAGCCTGTACACGCTTTAGCAGTGTGACGCGCTCCCCCCAGCGAGCCGCCCACCCTTGTACCTCACGAAACACACGAGTTCGAACAAACCCGTACACGTTTCATCAGCGTCACTCACTCCGCCCGTCGAGCCGATCCGTCCACCTGTGGCTCATAGTCATCTCGGAGCTTGAACCGAGTGGACGTGCGAATACGATGGAATTTGCTTTGAGAAGCATTCTCAGCGCCTCGTACGATGTCTCCGTGACGAAGTCATTGCGCTTGTTGAGGCGTGAAACCGGCACCATTAACTATGTACTTGAAACGGTTTGCAGGCAAGCAAACATACGTAATTTTATTTATTTAAGTGTTGAGGAGATGAATAGAGTCTTCGTGATAGTTGAGAAGTGGGGAGAGGACCGTTATAAAATACCTGCAGGTGTAGGTACAAGAAGAAAGCAGATTAGTGACGCCCCCTCATATGCCGTTGTTTGCACGTTGTGTATAAATAACGAACAGCCATGCATTGATATACGACTGATGTGGAAGAACGCATCTGATAATAACGTTCTTGTCCCTACGCGAAACCGTTTCATCCTCGACAGAATGTTTTAAATCGTCGGATTCCGCAAGCTGAAGCCTATATTAGACGCTCGTGTTACGGATATGATTTATTTTGACACGGTTCTTGAATACACATACACCGCTCTGCTCGACGGATTTATCGAATGTAGGAATGAACAAGGCGAGATTGGTATGGAGCTGGATACATATTTAAAAGGTTTAGATTCTTCGAAATATCCTGAACTTTGGTACAAAGCACTTGAGCGATACAGGGCAGAGCTTGCCTACACTGTTCACCCTCAAGAGCTGTACCTCTATTTCATGAATAGCTGTCGTTACGACTTGGAAAATTATTTCAATTGCCACTATGTAGAGTGAAGAAGAGTTCACGATTGAAAAGCTCGGGAAGGTAAGAAAAACCCCTCGATTGGAAAGGCATGTTTATAAACTTGTATTTAATAATGATGTTGTGGTTAACGATGACCTCCTTGTGCGTCCTTTTGATTGTATTCTAGCCGTGCTTAAAGATAACTTGCCAACCGAATGTAAAGTGGGCACAGAAATAGTATTGAACGATATGAAAGCCATTTATGTCGAGTATATGCATCCGTAAAAGTTAAACGGTGAAGTGTTTCTAGGACGGTTTTACCACGTAGTACAAAGTAATAACGATGTCAATGTAGACTCGATTACGTGTGAGTTTAGCGTTTTGCGCCGTAGAACATAAAGAATGTATATTTAATTATTTAATTGTGTATATATATATATATATTTCCTGTACTAATATGCAATTCATTATACGTTTCGTATATTATTATTTTCAATATATTTAATTATTTAATATAACTATATATTTTTCCTGTACTGATATAATGATAACACTGGTCAACACTCATTTTATTGCCAATCATATTAGAGTGATTTTGGGGTAACTTTGTGGAGCTGATTCCGAATATGACATCGGTTTTGCTAGATTGGCTCTAATTTATGAGATAATTGGTACCCCATTGAAACACGTAAAAATGCAAAAAATTTAATGTTCAGGCATAGCCTACTTACTCGTTGGGTGGCCGATGACTTATATACGGAGGGGGAATATTCTAGAATGATCGCGGAGTAAACACTAAGAATATTCGCGTGTCTCACCATCTAGAATGTTCCGGTAGTTTCCCATATGCACGCGTTATGGTTACGTTTCCTATTAATTGAGGGTATTCATTATCTCAAGAACTAGAGCCAAATCGGAAAAACTACTTTCATTTTGGAATTCAGCAACCCCAAAATACCCTAAATTCGAACGAATTTCCTTGGCAACGAAACAAAAAAATTTTTTTGTTGACCTGTGTAATACAACGTTTTGTATATTTTTTATTATATATTTCCCGTTCGTATGCTATTATTTTTTTATCATATATACACAGTATATTCCATTGTATATTTATTATATATTCATCGCCATTATGCTATTATTATTTTTGATCATATATATTCCATTGTATATTTATTTTCTATATATTTTCATTAATTCGCCTAAATAAACCGAATGATGTAATGGTGTTTTATTTAATTCTTTTGGTTGTACACGGTATTTAATTATATCAACTGGCTGGCTTCTAAAGCTCATTTCTGAATCAGAATATATGCATTAATTAAATAAATAGCGCTATCTCGCAACCCAACCTAAACGAACCATTTACGCCTTCTAAGCCAAATGGCGGATTAATCCAGAGTGTATGCTTTAATTAAATAAATAGCGCAAACTGGCAACTCAGTCAGATACACCAACTGTCGGATTAAGCCAGAATATATGCTTTAATTAAATAAATAGTGCAATCTGGTAACTCAGCCTTCTAAGCCAACTGGCTGATTAAGCCATCTGGCTGATTAGGAACATATTAAGACAACGGCCGCTCGGCTGAAGTCTTAATATGCGCTTGGCTCCTGTCAAGCGAACACCTCTCCTGTCTCTTAGGTTAGATATAACCCTTTGGGGGGCGAGGCCGCCCCAACTTATCCCCCAAAGAGGTCTCCCCCAGCGGGGATTCATTGCAACTTGGGGGATAACTCCGCCTCCAAGTTGCATAACCCCTTGTTGCTCTTGCAACATTCTCCCCTCCCCCATTTATGGGGTGCCTTGCAACATGAGGAGGGAGTTTGGCACTATGGGTGCCTTGCAACAAATTTGGGGTGGGGATTGGAACTCTTGCAACATTTGCAATTGCATTGCATTTTGCGGTCATACTACTCACCCGTTGACATTGGTACCTCCTCTTTATGGGCCGCAAGGCCTTTTGATTTACTACTTTTCGTTGTAACTCTCTCTCTCTCTCTCTCTCTCTCTCTCTCTCTCTCTCTCTCTATATATATATATATATATATATATATATATTTAATGTGTTCAACCCATCATTAGGTTCCATTTGGTGAAGAAACTTTTTCAGAAATTTTGAATGATATTTAGCCGTTGCTACCGAAGATGCAAAATTTCATTATTTTCCTGTTTATCATATATGTCCTTTAACTTAAATAAAAGTTTAGGCCTATTCATGTATCAGTTTACTTCATTCACTTCCCCCCTCTGACCCCCTTCCCCTCTTTTCTTGCAGGTGTCCAAGACAGCCATCTACTGGCCACAGCATTCAGTAGCAGTTGTGCTTTAATAGATTTAACGCGTACGTCTATCTAACACGGAAGGTACCTCATCAAGTACTCTTTGTTCTACAAGGAAAGAGACATATGTTTGGCTTATTGGACATCCCTCAGCCAGACTGAAAGCATCAGTATTGCCATCAAGGAAGGAAACTATGGCACTGTTCAATTTAGGCCGGTTCGAAAAATTAAATTTGTGAATTTCCACATGCCTGTGTCCGAGAAATTTGTAGATGCACTATAAATGCTCAACAATGATTAAAAAAACTAAATTGATCAAGTTTTAGATGTTCCGGAAGTCCTCTGAAGATTGCAAGTAAAACGTAAAACTACAAAAAACTTTAAAACTTTTAAAACTTTATTTAAATACATAAACTTTATTAATTATTTGGCAATTATGATTTTTTATTAAGATTTTCTTGTTTTTTGTATTCTTGTTGCTATTAAGTTTTTTCTTGACTGTGTTTCGTCCAGAATATATAAAATTTATATGTACAATTTTTCTTTTCAGAATTGATTATTTGAATAGTTAAATACGCGTTGTTACACTAACAGAGTGATTTCCCAAATTATCCATAATGGCTGAGGCCGTAAAAGTGAACGCAACTGTTGAAAAAATCATGAGTCCAGCTGTTTCCCTTTTTGGGAAAGCTGAGCTCAGTGGAAATCAACTTCCCCCATATGAAGACGTTTTAAAAGAATATTTACAAACAAGATATCTCTTACTTATAGCTAGTGAGTGGAAAAAAGAGCCAAATGCTAAGGATGTGGCAAGAATAGTTGCATCAAAGGTAAAAGAGATCTGTTAAAGTGCATCAATTCCAACAATATCAGAACAACAAATATTAGCCAGAGTAAAGGATTGTCATGAAAAATCTAAAAATATGATGAAGACTGGTAGAAAAAGGAAAGATTTTGAATCTAAACTGACCGCGTTCAAATCCAAAAATCAAAGGCTTTTTGATATTGTTCCCTGCAAATGCCATGATCTGTTTTCTTGCACTTGTGAAAACGAGCTAAAAGTTCCTGCCATGGAACGTTCTTTCCTAATTGACCAAAGAGGTGCACGAAAAATGGCAATAGGCAGTATTGATTTCCAGACAACGAAGAAACTGCAAATAAGATCTGAGCGTAAAGAACAAGAAAGAGCACGATTTTCTAAAAACATTGAAGATGGAGATATCAATAACCCATCCACTTCCAGGGAAGAGCCAGTGGGCTGGGATAACTTTCATACAATTCCTGATTCTGACACATCAACAGATACAGATAGAGAGCGTGATGATGATGATCACATGAGGAATGTATAAAGAAATCAGGTAAAGCACATAAGCTCACTCGCAAATTGCCTTCATTAGCAAAAACTTGTGACCGATTCGGAATATCAGACAGAGCTGGTGCAGCCGTTGCCTCTGCTGTTCTGGAAGATTTTGGTCTCATTACCTCTGAAGATTATCACAATGTTGTGGATAAGAATAAGGTGAGACGGCAGAGAAAGAAGATCAGAGAGGAGATCCTCAATCCAGTTGGAAACGAGCTCACTGATTCCTAGTCCTCTGAATTTAGCAATCATTCTCGCGTGAGGGACTTTGTCAAAGGTTTTTTGAAAGTCGAGATACACTATATCTATTTCCCTACTTGCATCGTATAGTGTATGCATATTATGGAAAAACTCTAACAGGTTTTGTCAGACAGGATCTATGTCGCCTAAATCCTTGTTGAGAATAAAAAATTAAATTGTTAGATTGAAGGTGATACATAATATGTTTTGTAATGATGGATTCCAAAAGTTTGCCGACAACTGATGTTAAACTGATCGGGCTGTAATTGCAAGGATTTTCCCTATCACCCTTATAGAGATTGTTGTTACATTTGCTAACCTTCAGTCGGTTGGAACTTTCCCTAATTCGATTGATTGTTTGAATATGGTTACTAAGTCGTCAACAACATTGTGGCTAACCTCTTTTAATACCCTTGCAAGAAATAAGTCGGGGCCAGGTGATTTGTATTTATTCATCTTTTCAATTAATTGCTGTACCTCATTTCTCGTAAAACTTATGGTCTCTACGGGATGGTCACTGTCATATATAATCCGAGGACTTGGCACTTCAATTGTGTTTTCCTCAGTGAAGACTGTAACGAAGAACTCGTTTAACCTACTAGCTATGTCTTTGTCAGCGAATCTCAGTACGCCATTTCTATCTTTTAGGGGGCCTACAGAATTTTTAATTGGCTTTCTGCTATTAACATGGGAAAAAAATTCTTTAGGGTTAACTTTACAGAGTGAGGCATCTCTAGCTTCTTCATCACGTTTGGCTGATCTAATTAAGGACTTAACCCTCCTACGTAGGTTTATATAATTTTCTAAATTAGTCTGGTTGAAATGCGACTTAAGTAGTTTGTAGGCTCTATTTTTTCCTGTAATAGCACTGCTAATTTCGTTGTTAAACCATTTCGGCGACTTTGTTGACAAGGAAACTATTTTAGTGGGTATAAAAGTGTACTGTAATATTCTAAATTGATCCCTACGTATATGAGCTCCAGGTGACACTGACATCCTCACTTATTAGAACTTCAAGTGTGTCTAAACTACTTCGGAAGCTTTAAAAATTTGCTCTCGAGAAATCCAGTCTTTCATGAGTCTTTTCGCATGTATTAAATGGAATGTCAAACCTAATAAAATTATGATCGCTGTTACTCAAATTTTCACCAATAGTCAGTTTAGAGACTAGGTCATCTTCGTTCATGAATATGAGGTCTAGTTTATTATTACCCCTTGTAGGACTGTCAACTCATTGACTTAATAAGTTATCATCGGCAAATTCCAACAGTCTTGAGCCCTCAGCATCAGCTGTTTTGTTGTCCCAATTTATATCACCACAATTAAAATCACCAAAAATCACACTGATCTTATTATTCACTCTTCTGTTTAAATGGTTATACAAGTTTATATCCTTATCAACGGGGTAGTGAGATGGCGTATATACTAGAAGTACATGCACTACTTTATTATTTAGGTTTAGATCAATTCCCAACATTTCATGAGCAGATACGATATTACTGTTTACCGAATGCGGGAAGTCCCGAGCATACAAAAGTACACCGCCGCCTTCCCTTCCGTTCCTATCTTTGTGAGAGAGAGTTACAAGGAGTTACAAGGAAAAGAAGTACCTCAAAGGGCCTTGCGGCCCATACCGAGGAGGTACCAATGGCAACGGGAGCCACGGAAAATTTTCTACACCCTCAAATAGTGTGCAAGATTTGGTCTAACCTTTTCTTCAAGTGATCCACAGAGGAACTGTTCACAACTTCTGAAGGTAACCTGTTCCACGTGTCACAGATCTTATACGTAAAGTAATTCTCACAATCACTAGTCCTAAACCGTTTCAAATCCAACTTCCAACCATTGTTGCGAGTTGGGATATCATTTAAACTAAACATGCAGACAGACATTCAAACAGACAGAGAGAGAGAGAGAGAGAGAGAGAGAGAGAGAGAGTTACAAGGAATTACAAGGAGTTACAAGGAAAAGAAGTACCTCAAAAGGCCTTCTGGCCCATACCAAGGAGGTACCAATGGCAACGGGTGCTACGGAAAATTTTCTACAACCTCAAATAGTGTGCAAGATTCGGTCTAACCTTTTCTTGAACAGATCCACTGAAGAACTGTTAACTTCTGAAGGTAGCCTGTTCCACGTGTCACAGATCTTATACTTAAGGTAAATCCCACACACACTAGTCCTAAACCGTTTCAAATCCAACTTCCAACCATTGTTGCGAGTTGGGTTATCATTTAAACTAAACATGCTTCTAAAATCGACATTGTTGAACCCACTTAAGAACTTAAAAACCTCGATGAGTTGACCGCGCATCCTCCGAGTTTCCAGCGAAAACATATTCAGGGCGGATAACAGTCGATTGTAGCCCATATGCTTAACGGAAGGGATTAACTTTGTGGCCCTCGCCTGCACTCACTCGCTCCATCCTCTCAATATCTTTCCTGAGGGTGGGCGACCACAACTGCATAGCATACTCCAGGTGCGGCCGAACCAGAGAATTGTACAGCGAGAGCACAATCTCCTTGTTCCGCAATCGAAATTACCTCCTGATATAACCCAACAACTTCTGGGCTTTCTTTTCCACCTCTACGCACTGTTTAGTAAACTTAAAGTCGCTGCTTATTAGCACATCCAAGTCCTTTTCCAAATCAGTCGCCTCGATATTACTCCCCAACATGGAGTAGTCCGATTTGGGATTGCGTGGCCAATGTGCATCACCTTGCATTCACCCAAGTTAAACTGAATTTGCCATTTTTCGAACCACTCTCCTATCCTCTACGTAGGTCAGCACGCAGTTACTCGATCGCCTCTGCCGCCCCAGCATTAGCCCCAAGCTTCGTGTCATCAGCGAATTTGGCGATCCAACTGACGATGCCAGAGAGAGAGAGAGAGAGAGAGAGAGAGTTACAAGGAGTTACAAGGAAAAGAAGTACCTCAAAAGGCCTTGCGGCCCATACCGAGGAGGTACTAATGGCAACAGTGCCAGGGAAAATTTTCCACACCCTCAAATAGTGTGCAAGATTTGGTCTAACCTTGCTGCAGGTTCTTTAAACAAGAGACATTCAACCTTGTCCTTTATAACTGATCCAATGTGTTCACAGACGTTCATGTCAGGAGAATTTCCTGGCCATTCTTCATTTCCAAAGAAATCGATCTCATGGTTCCGCAACAACTGTTGAGTGGCTAATGCCTTAAAGCAGGCGGCCTTATCGTGCAGAAGTGTCACCTGATCGACATCCATAACTTTGTTTGGGTTTCTTAGAAAAGGAATGACATGCTGGAAGAGAATAATATCACGAAAATACTGTCCATCCCAACTCTGACCATTTGGCTTCAGCACCACATGAGCTTCTTTGCAGTGAACAAAACAAACACACCAACTCAGTCTGGACTTTTTAATAATTCGCGATAATGTTCATTGTCATCGATTTCATCTGGTGTTGTGGCCCACACTCGATCATTTTGGTAGTTAGGCCGACGTGTTACGTAAACAAAAAATTCATCGGAGACAGCTAAATGCATGAAATCATCCACATCCCAATCTTCAAGATAATGGACAAACCACATTCTGTCATCGATGTTAAGTTGAGTTTTTCTTGGCTTTGGAAGTTCATGCCAAGGCTTTAAACCTTGCCTATGACGGTACAGTCGAATGATCTCACCACTAACGATCTTTCCTCTCAACTCTTCGATCTCTCTAGAAAGTTTAGCACAGCTGTTTTTCCGCTTACGCGTACCGCTTTCAATGATGACCTTTGTTTCCTGAGAGAGTTGCAAATTTGGGCGCCCAGATTTGGTTGTATCCATTTCACATTCATCCAAAGTTTTATTCCAATTTCTTTTGACGAAGTCCTCACTTCTTCGCACCTTTTTGGCAAACCATGACCGTGTTATAAAGGTGGCTCCAGCATCACGCGCTTCCCGAAATGTTATTGCTCGTATGCGATCTATCACACGTTGCCTCTCCGAATCACCAATTAATTGATAAGCCATTATATTATCACTTTATCAGCTAGAGTAATTTTGATACCTGCAATAAATAAAGAATTTTATATATTTTTATAATCACTAAAAACTATTTCGCTATAAGTAAACATGTATGCTGCAAATGGGGGGGCTAAGGTTTTTTGGACCCCCTTATATATATATATATATATATATATATATATATATATATATATATATATATATTTGTGTGCATATATATATATATATATATATATATATATGACGTTATACTATGAACTTTAGCGACTACCATTTTAAAGGGTAAAAAGTAAAAAATATTTAAAAATATATACGGTTTAGAGATCATCTGATGTAATACAGCACGCTGAATGAGGCACGTTGACCGATGCATTGAATAATGCCGAGCGCTTCTGTGTACCTGTTACCACCAGACGCGATTGCGCCCACAAGTGAATTTGGTTAACCGATTCCAGCCAGATCTCTCTCTCTCTCTCTCTCTCTCTCTCCTTCACACACACACACACACACACACACACACACACACACACACACACAATACCGGTGTTTAAAAAATAAATAAATGTCTTTCCTTCATCTTATTAAGGCACATACGTATACATAATTTAAAAATGAGTGAGGCGTAAATATGATAAAAACCACAGTTGCCTACACTATTTTTTAACATGTCAAGACATTATATTTTATTATTATAGTAAACACACAAATAATGATGGATATAGTTACATTCTCATTGCTTTGTCTAATACATCCAATTAATTTTAGAAATAATACCCCGCTTAATGTACGAGGTAATCTATAATCAATATACATAGCCTTAAGGTCATTTAGGATTATCTTTTTTCCTACTTTACAATTGGGCATAACATTTTCATAATTCTTAATTTTTGAATGTATAGATTCGAAAGCCTGTTCGACTGCACGGTCAGTTATTACAATATTATCATGAAAAGATAATTCATACACAACACGTTGCAAGAGAGCGTTTGTGCTCTTTTCACTAAGTTTTTTTCAAAACTCATAGCGATTTTTGAGGAAATCTTCTAAATCATAGCGACAGTTACCGCACATGTATTTATTAAGCAAAATAGGTTACATGATATATACAGGGCGTCCCAAATAAATGTATACACACTTTAACAGCTGATAGCTCAATTGATGTTTCTTTCTTTCCAAGTTAAACCCATTAGAATTAATAATGGCAGTCAGACTAAGCTTTGAACAAAGGAAATTCATTCTAAAATGCTACTGGAAGTGTGAAAACGCAGTTGAAGTGCAAAGACAGTTTAGGAGGGAGTTTCAAACAGATCCACCAACGCGACTTACCATCACTCGAATTAGAGATAAGTTTGAAGCCGATGGAACTGTTCAGAATGTCCACAAGAAGCGTTCCGGAAGACCACGGACATCGACAAGCCCCACAAAGCAAGAAAGAGTACTGGAAACGTATCACCAAAGTCCAAGAAAATCTGTGCGGCAAGCGAGTCGTGAGGTAGGAATTTCAGAATCGTCTGTCCAACGCATTTTGAAGCGCTGTCAATGGAAAAGTTACATTCCAAGATTAGTCCATGCTATTAATGAAGATGATCCGGACCGAAGAGTGGAGTATTGCGAGTGGTACTTGGCACGATGTGGATGTGGATTGGACGAAGGGGTTTCGTAGAATACCCTCCGCGTTCACCAGACCTCACACCACTAGACTTTTTTTATGGGGATACTTAAAAGACAAAGTCTACGCTATAAAACCTGCAACAGTCGTTGAATTGAGAACAGCCATTGAACGAGAATGCACACAAATACCAAACGAAATGTTTCGTGATGTTTGCGATTCCATTGCTTCGCGTTATCAGCAGTGCCTGGACCAGAACGGACGTCAGTTTGAAAACAGGCGTTGACAAAACAATTAAATAATGTCTGTAGATTCTATTACATTTTGAAAATGAAATGTATTTTAATAAACACTGCCTTTATAATTATTTAAAGTGTGTATACATTTTTTTGGGACGCCCTGTATAGGGTGGGCCAAAAAAAACGTACCCTCATTTTCAACAATATAATTTTACCTTTATCAAATGTTATTTGCACAATCAATATATGTGTCATGCACAGAATTTCATGGTCTATCTCGTGGTGAAGTTGGATTTTTGCTAACTGTAACCATTATTTTGTAATTCGCTGTCTGTTATACAGATACGGGTAGAAAAACTTTGTTTCCATAAAGTTACCTAACTGAGTCCAAGATTATGCGGATTGTGCCCTCCTCCATTATCACTGCACGTTTGCAACCTTGCTCGCCATTGATCTACCGCATCATTGATTTTTTATTGGTAATAAGCAGCAGTTATTTTGGCATTTTGATCAACATAAACAATTTCTGACTCCCCTGACTTTGAAATAAAGATGAAAACCATGACTTTTTGAGAAAAATGCTGACGACGTTCCCTGCGTAATCGATCTAGACTGAGATTTTTTGTCCTGTCTTCCATAAACTCGGTCATTTTGCATGTTTATTGTTGAAGCAACCGTAAAGGTCTTCTCGTCGCTGAACCACATTTTCGATACTTCTCTGTTTGGGAATCGATCTAACAGAGCACGAGATTTTCAACTCTTGCTTGCTTATTTGATGCACAGAGCTTATGAAGTTCGACTCTTTTAAAACATTTAAGACCCAGATCATCTTTTACTATACGACGAACACTAGAGCGAGAAATTCCAGTAGTTTTTGAAATTTCTCTAACGGACTTGTGGGTGTTGGGCCGTTCTTCTTGACTGCATATCATGGATGAAACCGTGTCAATATTTTCATCAGTACGTGATGTTTTTAGCCTTCCACTGCCTTCTTTTCGTTTGATCGATCCTGTGATATCGATTTTCTTTGTGAGACATTGAAGTCCAGGTATTCTCCATCGTTTATTTGGAAACTCTTTCTTCATTCGTTTTGCACCCCAGTGTTTCTCCTTACGTAGGTTCAATATCAATGCTTCATCTTCCAAAGAGTATTTCATTATGTTATAACTTGTTCACCAACTATAGCAGAATGATGGTCTGAAATGAAAAAGGAAATAAATTAATTATTTTGTGTAAAAATTAGGAAAATTAATTATTTATGGAGAAACTGACTGTCATCTGAAAGTACCAGTTGCTGACTTTGACCGCCTTTCAATTGAGCACCATATTCTGATACTTCCCTCTACTCCTGGGGCATTGAATCTAGATTCAAATCCAGCGTTTGAAAGAGTAAAAGTATGGGTACAACATACAGACTCAGCAGTGAGATCAATATACAGGGCGAGATTATTACGATAAAGTCACTTCATCAAACAACTCCAAAATCACTATGCAATGAAAACAAATAATTTACGACTGCTATTCTCTGTTGCGTGTACGAAGATCAGGAGCACTCTAGCATGTGTAAATTCTTCCAAAGAAGATTTCTGTATTGGATTTTAGACATATTTCCAGTGAAAAATTAAAGGAAGAAGAAAGAGAAGAAACCGAGTCCATATTAGAGAAATTTAGCAGACAGGCGGGAAATACATTTTCAGAATTCTAACAAAGAGAGCAACACAAAATTGCTGACGAAGGATAAGCACAAAATAACAGAATGTTCTTTTAATAGATTCACAGTAATAACTGAATCTACACACAGTATTAAAACCAAAAGTTAGCAGCTGACGAGGAAGCTTCTAGCAGTGGCTGTATCCTCCAGCGCGGGACAAGTCAGGGCGTCAACGTCAACGAAAAACGTGGAACGTCAACGCAAAGAAGAGGCGACGTCAAACCGAAGACATCAACGCGCTGGTGGCCAAATCTTCTTAAATATCCGTGCAGCGGGCAGTCTACGGTTGGCCACACTGGCAGTCAACGGCCTGTTGCATTAGGGCAGATCATACTCTGGGTTCAGGGTTGAAACTTTGGAAAAACAAAGTGGCTAATATGTATTCCTATGTAAAAATTAATTCTGAGATGGGTTTATTATTTGCAACTTTTCCGAAAAATCTCATTTTCATGGTCAAAATCGCGATTTTCTGATTTGAAGGCTGCCTAACGCAGCCTCAGGGCAACCAAACCAAAGCGCGTAGCTGTTCTGCATATGATTTAGTCTAAAAGCTCCTTTTCTGACCTCATCCTTGCTTTCTTGCGTGTCTCAACACCTCTGGGTGCTGAAAAAATGTTTAGATTTCACGTAAAACTTAAGAATTTTAAGTTTTTCTTCAAAGAATAGCGCGGCTCACCAGCTCTACTCTGATCGAGTAGCGGGAGACTTGCCACCTCCCCGTGTAGGTTTACACGCCTGTTCTTCCTGGATCCCTGAAAAGTGTGGCCTCATAAGATCTTATATTATGATCTTATGAGGACTTTCAGCTCTTATGAGCATTAACGATGGCTTCAGCCTCTTCATCAACCACTCGAACCTGAAAAGCTCTTAAGTATGTCCTGCTTCGATCTGAACACTGGGAGCATTTCTCGATGGTCTATCCTGGCTCTCACCCACCCATCTCTCCTCTCGTGACCGTACACAACTTGGGAAGCAGTTGAGACTTCCTGTACAGCTCTCTCGCAGGACTGAGTATGAACAGAGAAAGCGTCCACTTTGAGTGGAGTTTTCCTGAGATCCTCGAGCTCAGTCAAGGTCATCTTGCAGGTGAAAATAGGCTCGTAAATATTCTCTGATTCCCAGTTGATGAGATCCTCAGGTGAAGTGGCTTGCAGATTGACTTTGGGATTTTTATGGGGCCTCACTGTCGTATCACCAAAGTCTCTTCCTTCTCTGATCTTCTCTATCTGGCTCACAGCAAAAGCTCTCTGATGCTCATCCTCACTGCACAGGAATGAAGCCAGGATGTTCTCAGGATGTGTGTGGTAAGCTCTTCTTATCACTGCAGCAGAGATGATGTTCCTGACCTCGGTAGTCTGGTTCCTCAGCAGCCTCAGGCTTGAGTAAACGTGTGCAGGACCAAATTTGAGGTGGTGCTTCACTTTGATGTCGTAGTACATTTTGAAGTAGAAGTTAAGGCAGAACTTCACGAGGACCTCGAGCCTCCTCAACACTTCCCTCTTCAGTCCGTGCTCCCTCATCCACAACAGCAAGATGGCCTGTGCAGTAGTGAGCCACCTGGATTGGTTCAGAGGTCCGCACTTGAGACCAGCCAAGTGTGGACTGAGACTTCCAGACTTGATGGCTTTGATCAGAAGATGGCAGTTGTGCTGGTTTGTGGAGAGAGATTTGACTATCTCTACTGGCAGCTCTATGATATCTTCAGTTCCTTCCTCTGGTTTGAAGTTGAAGTTGACCTCAAGTTCATTCACTTTCTCGAGAAGTTTTCCAATAGGCGCACTGAAGCCTGACCGAGGAGTTACAGGGCCGTCCAGCTTGATGATTAAGTGCCTCAGGGTGAGCTCGTTCACATGGAGCTGACAGATCATCCAGTGGCACTTGCGACCCAGTATCTTCTCCAATAGGGCTATGGCGTCTCCAGACCACCCCGTGTTGGTGTTGGTATGAGTCTCCTCCAATCATTACAAGGCTCTCGTCAGCTCCATGATCCAGAAGCCACTCATGCAGGCCCTGAGCAGGCTTTTCTCCTTCCTCAGGTTCCTCGGGAGTGAAATAGAAGAGGTACTTTCCTTGAGGCTCCCATGTGATAGTTTAATGCTCCTCGATCACTTTGCCAGGATGAAATCTCCCTGTCACTTCGTCATATTTCAACACCTTTGTGTTCCCATCCTGCTTGCCATCAAAGAATATCCCAGAGATCTTCTCCTCCTCTGACCTCTGCGTGAGAGCTTCAACTGATGAGGCCATTACTTCCTCCTTGGCCCTCCAGACTTTCATGCCATCTATGGCCAAGTAAGCCTTGTCTTTGGAAAGATGACCGGCCTTGATGAGGTCGTTCAGGAAGCCAGTGGCAACTGCAGCTGCCGGAACATTTGCCACCCTGTACCTCAAAGCTCCTGAAGTTGTCCCTTGGATCTTCATGTAGTTTCGTGTAGCAGAAGTTGGAGTTTCGGCAGGTACTTCAGCGGGAACGTCCATGGGAGCTTCAGTAGCCTCAGCATTGCCAGAGGCTTCTTTTGCAGCTTCTTCCAAGTTTGGCTGTTTGTCCTCCTCAAAGTCTTTCATGAGAAGCTCCTCATTAGTAGCCTCCTCTTTCTTCTTCCTCTTCACAGCAGAAGCTTCTTCAGCCTCCTTCCTCTTCGCTGCTTTGATCTGTCTCCTGCTGTCTTCGAAGTCTACAGAAGACATCTGGATTCGTGAAGCGTCGGAAGTCTTCACTCTTTGGTAGTACAGCCACTGAAGGTCCAGTTTAGGAATATTCACCTTCAAAGGACAGTTACAGTTCACATGGGCCTTAAGGAGCATCCTCAGCATCCACTCCCCTCTGAGCTGCACAAGAAGATCTGATGCTTGCAAACGCAGACTTCACAGAGTTTATCCAGATCAGCCGTCCTCTTCTCCTGAGTAGCAGACTTAACTCTCCCGTTCACAACGTCTGTCATCTTCCATTTCAACAAGGTCTTAAATGAGAGCGATTTTTCCGTGATTGTCACAGGCGGGGAGAACTTTACATTCGACTTCCTCCACTGAGTCATCACGAGTGAAGCCAGCTCGTCAGTCATCTCTCGGATAGGGTATTTAGACCTTTGGATGTCATGAATGAGGAACTTTGCCTCCTGCAGACGAATCCCTCTCTGAAGAACGGCTCTCCAAGTCGGCACCTCGCTGAGAATGAACTCCTTCCCCGGGCCCACAACATCCGAGAGCTTTGAACGTGACATTTTCCTGGTTTTGGGGCAGATTCGGCCATCACGTCTAGTCGGTGCTTATTCTCGCTCTTGTCCAATCTGAAACAAATTCATATCAGTATGATTAGTGTTCTTTCGCCATAAATATAGACAAGGAATACAATTTTTGGTTATAATCAGGGTTGCCAACCGGTATTTTTAATTACCAAAATAACCTAAATTTGGTAATGAATATTTATTTTGGTAATAGAAAACTGAATTTGGCATTGCAACTTTAATTTAAAATTCGTAATAATGGTGTAACATAAGCTTAACCCTTTGTCATTCAGTACCATTTAATTTTAGCGTAGGTTCATTTTTTTTACTTGAAATATGCATAGAAGGTATATATAAGCATTTTTAGCAATCTTTTTTTGTAAAAACATTTCTAAATGAAATAATTTATGTGTCCATTAGTCAACAAAGGTCTAATAAGGTAATTAGTGGGTGGTAGTTAGTTCTCTCTCTCTCTCCCTCTCTCTCTCTCTCTCTCTCTCTATCTCTCTCTCTCTCTATATATATATATATATATATATATATATATATATATATATATACACACACACACATATATATATATATATATATATATACACACACACACATATATATATATATATATATAAATAAATAATTATAACCACATCAAAACAATCGTAATGAAAAATTCATTTCATGTATCCAATTGGACACACGTGTTATCATAGACAGAAATTCACCCTATGAAAACTTTGTGTCCATTTCGAAACGAACTTTGAATAAAGTCTTTTCTTCACAGTTATTAAAAATATTACTTAAACAAAGTAAACAGGGAGCTTCCTTAATACTTCTAGAATGAAATTATAGTCAAAACAAATATAATAATGGTGATTAAACTTAGGAAAATTACAAAAAACACTTACCGAAAAAAATGGCGTCCACTCACTTCTACTTCACAATTATAACTGGCGTAATTGCTCAGAGCCATCTATTGAGAGAATGTTGAACTTCGCCTTCTGCGTCCAAATGGTTACAAAGATTCAAATGGAGTAGATTTTTTTCTTATGTATGTATGTATTAAACCTGTGTAAGAGTTAAGCAAAGTTAATGTGTCTAAATGGCAACAAATTACGACAAAGGGTTAAAAATATGAGGTTGTGTTCAATTGAATATTCGATATTTCAACATAGAACAGAAAACCGCAATTTTGAACATAATAACGTGATTTTTGGGAAAAGTTGCAGAAAAGAAACCCCTTTTAGAATTAAATTTTACATAAAAATACATATTAGCCAGAGTGAAATTCAGACTCGGAAAAATATGATATGCCCTACTGTTATATGGCACGGTCAGAGTGCGTGCCGATCGGCTCCCATGGCCGGACCTATACCAGCGTGCTATTTTTTCATTTACGGGGAGCAATTGCGTGCCGGACGTGCTCCCCGGACTACTCTTACTCTCCGGCGACATTAAGACTAATCCAGCCCCCACTACAACTTACACATGTCACCATACACAAAGACATAAAACACAATAGGACCATGAGACACATACAGAAGCATACTTACTTACTTCTTACTTCAGCTCCCAGGTAGGCTAGTTAGCCTGTCAGTGGAGCCAGCCTCCTTCGCCACTCCCCCATGTCCAGCAGCACTCCCGTTTCTTCGAGCTCTTGCATGCTGGGCATGTCGTATCTTCGCAAGCTCTCCTCTACTTCGTCCCTCCATCTCCTTCTCGGTCTCCCCGGCGGTCTTCGGCCATTCCCTGGTCTCCACTCCCAGCACCTCCTCGCAGTTCTCCCCTCCTCCATTCTCTCCAAGTGGCCCAACCACCTCAATTTGGCAGCGTCGATTTTTCTCAAAATCGGCGTTACTCCCACATTGGCTCTTATTTCTTCATTTCTTAATCTATCTCTTCGCGTCTTTCTCAGAATAGTCCTCAGCGGTCTCATTTCTGCCGCCTCAATTCTATTTCGATCCGCCATGCGCATTTTCCAGTGTTCCCACCCATAAATTAGTATTGGTGTTAAAACTGTTTCGAAGATTATTTTCTTAGTCCCAAGGGGCATATGTTCATTTCTCAGTAGCGGGTATAACATTCCGACATTTTTACTAAGCTTTGCAATTCTCAGTTATTTCTTGCATATTACCACTTTCTTTAGTAAACATACTCCCTAAATATTTAAATTTTTCAACATTTCTTATTTCCTTATCTCCTATTTGAACTCCAAATTCTCCTTCTTCTCTTCGACATACACTTAATATTTCTGTCTTTTCTACATTCATTTTCATTCCCCCCTCCTTCAAACATTCATTCCAATCAGTTAAAGCGTGTTCTGTATCTTCTCTCTCTGTCGTCCAGAATGCTATGTCAACATTTCATTCATTTCATGACGTCGCTTGAAACTTGCAATGACTGTGTCCATGTAGGCTATAAACAGGAGTGGTGATATAACACTGCCCTGCTTCACCCCTATTCTAACTTCAAACCACTCATCATTTTTGTGTCCAGTCCTTACTTTGCATTCGCTAACTTGATACAAACTTTCCAAAGCCCTAAGAAGTGTCCCCCTTACCCCATAAATCTCCTCCAAACATCTCCACATTCTTCCTCTGGGCACTGTATCGAATGCTTTTTTAAGATCTATGAATATTACATAGATGTTAATATTAAATTCCTATGCCTTTTCTATAACAAAACTGAGGCCAAAAATAAGATCTACCGTACTTCTCTCTTTTCGATAACA
Source organism: Bathynomus jamesi (assembly GCA_023014485.1). Lineage (NCBI taxonomy): Eukaryota > Metazoa > Arthropoda > Malacostraca > Isopoda > Cirolanidae > Bathynomus > Bathynomus jamesi. The sequence goes on from JAJOZX010000935.1 coordinate 1,037,454, forward strand.
ATGCTGTTCCTCTCCCAACCTTGCTTCAATTATTTGCCTTGCTCTTTTTTCTATTATTCTTTCATAAAGTTTTGTTATATGATTAATAAGTGATATTCTCCTATAATTCTCACATCTACCCGAGTCACCCTTTCCTTTATATATGGAACGATGATTGTTTTTCCCCAATCACCGGGGACTTGACCTTCTCTCCAATATTTATTCAACAGGTTTCGAATTTTTTCTTTCATGGCTTCGCCTCCCTCCTTTGTAAGCTCAATCGGAAACTCATCCACCCCCGTTGACTTTTCATTCTTCATTTTTATTAACAGCCTCTTCCATTTCTTCTCTAGTAATAATTACCTGTTTTGGTAATTCATGGTATATTCCATCCGCTTCCTCCACTTCTTCTTCTGGATCTCCATTCAATAGATCTATTAATTGCTCCACGTTCCACTATCACATTTCCCGCATCATTTTTAATACTGTATACTTTTTTCTTTTCCTTCCGATAAGATTTTCCAAGCCTATAAATCAGTTTTTTGTTTCTTTTCTCATCTTCTCTCAACTTTTCTCCCAATTCCCTCATTGCCATTTGTTTTGTACTTTTCTTCTCCCTCTCAGCTTCATTTCTTGCTTGCACATATTCCCGTCTTGATTCCTGTGTACGTTGTCTCAACCACTTCCTATGTTTTATAGTTTTCTGTTTTACTGCGCCTCTCACTATATCTGTCCACCATGGCGTATGCCTTCTTCTGCCTCCCCCCACCCACTCAGTTCCAAAAATCTCTTCCGCAACCCTCTTAGCACAATCTCTCACGGTTTCCCATTCATTGTTTTCCTCCGTCTCAGCTATATTTCTTTCAAGTTCCTCTCTGAATCTGACTTTAATGTTGAAATCTCCCATAAGCAGTCCCACCTACTCTCCCCCCACTTCATAATTGTCATCTAATAGTTCCATGAAGTTGGTCTTCTCTTCACTATGCCCCTGTTGTGGCGCATAAACTGGTAGAGAATATATGTTTTATTCCTAATTCTCAACTTACATTTCATTAGTCTTTCGCTTATTAATTCTACAGTCTGTATGTTTGGGGACAATCTCGGTCCAATAATCATTGCCACCCCGTGCATCCTCCTCCGACCCTCCTCCACTCCTCTGTACATGAGCACATATCCATCCCTCAAGTCCCCTTCCCAGTTCTCCACCCATATGCCTTGTTTCTGCCATTACCAAGATGTCGATTTTCCTTTTTCTCATAACATCCTGAATTTCATCTTCTTTCCCGCTATATGTTGCTTTGTTAAACGTTCCGCATCTAATCCTGAGTGTGTACATTTTTCGTGTCCAGTTTCGTTTCCCTGTCCGTGATCCGTTTATCAATCCTGGTTCGGAGGCTAGTTCTTGAGTTTCTCGAGCGATAAGGTTTTTAAACCACCGGCTTGCTAGGCCTGTCGTGGCAACCCTCCTCTTTTATCCGGGCTTGGGACCGGCATGGGATTCCAGATGTCATTCCCCATGGCAGATAAACATAATATTAACATATTGCAATACAACGTAGATGGCCTCACAAAAACAACATGCAACTTAGGGAATTCGTACACAAACAAAAAACATTCACTTAGCACTTATACAAGAAACAAAACTAAAACGCACACGCAAAGCACCCACCATCCCTGACTTCACGGCGATCCGTCAAGATCGTACTGGGGGTGACGGGGGTGGACTCATCACTTACATACGTAAAAGCATTAGCTACACTGATGCCACCCAAAACATTACAAACACGATAGAAATACAGGCAGTTAACATTAAAACACTCGCAAAACACACCACCACACTCCACAACATTTACATCCCACCAGATACTTCACCTCAGGTGCAAACCAATTACAATCCACAGTTACACAATCTGGCCTCTCTCACTAATGTCATCTTAGGAGGAGACTTCAACGTTAAAGACACTACAATGTTATAATGTTATAATGTTTCAGACCAACAAAGACCCTAGGATCCACTCATGGCTGGTCTACCTAACTGTGTTCGTAATCGTGTATTGTGTATGTCCTCCGTGGTGGCGGAGGGGACCTACAATTTTACGTGGGTTCCGAACCACAAGAACATAAGAAATTTATGTAAAAACCGCCGGTAAATTGGCAACGACCAATTTTTACGAAACTAAATAATTATCAATTTAAAACCAATTAATTATCGATTTAAAACTAAAGATAGAATCTCTGGATCCAGAGGATCTAGTCATAATAGCCTACTACCCACAAATATGTTACACTCTATATCTATTTACAACTGACATGCAAATATATCAGATCCAAAGAATCCAGTCAATTTCATTACGGTATCCATCAAGTCACGGACCATATCGATTGCGGACCAAGTCAAAATTTACAATCATATACATTACAATATATACACTTACGAGAAAAAGTGTAGGTGTGGCTGTAAAGACTGTACAGTAATGTAGAAATGTGTGTGCACCCATTTTGGGTCTCCCATTTAAAGGTGTTTGTGGGGCAAGTGAAGATCATGAGTTTTTCAATACCTCACAGTACTATGGGGGCACCGCTCGGCAGAGGAATCTCTTTAAATGGGGTGTGTAAGGACAGAGAGTATCCCCTAACCCAAGACGCTGCCTCCATATATCCACAACACTTGTGTTGAGCTGTGGGATCTATCCCCAGAAAGCCTTAATTTTACTACCTTAAACTATACCCTTTCTATCAACATATGCGTCTAATCGATTTTTAAACATGTTTATAGACGTGCTACTAATTACTTCTACCGGCAAACTATTCCAGCTATTTACTATTCTATGCGTAAAAAGGTTTTTCGCAACTGCTGTCTCGAACCTTCTACTTGTCAACTTACACCCGTTATTTCTAGTCCTATTATATTGAGATATTTCGAAAAAGCTATCTCTATCTACGTTATCGAACCCATTCATAATTTTGAAAACCTGGATTAGATCACCCCTTAACCTCCTAGTCTCGAGAGTAGTCAATTTTAACTCCTTAAGCCTATCCTCGTACGACTTTGACCTAAGCGACGGAATCATCTTAGTTGCTCGTCTTTGAACTCTTTCGATTTTGTCGATATCTTTGCGCATATGCGGATTCCAAAATTGGACCGCGTACTCCAAATGGGGTCTAACTAATGATTTATAAAGTGGAACTATAATATCGCGCGATTTGTACTCAAAATTTCGAGCTATAAAACCTAACACTTTGTTCGCCTTATTGACCGCTGCTGTACTTTGTTTCGCTACTTTTAAATCACCCGTGACGATAACTCCTAAATCTTTTTCCTGCTCTACGCTTGTTAAATCTTTCCCTGACATACTATACGCAAAATTACCGTTACGCGAACCTATATGCAAAATTTTGCACTTATCAACGTTAAATCTCATTTGCCATGTGACTGACCAATCAACGATTTTATTCAGATCTTCCTGAATTTTACCTCTATCTTCGTCATTAATCGCCCTACCACCCAGCTTCGTGTCATCCGCAAACTTTGAAACTGTACTGACTAGGCCGACATCTAAATCGTTAATATATATAAGAAAAGCAAGGGGCCCAATACAGAACCCTGAGGAACGCCACTCGCTACATTAGCCCAACACGACTCCGCTCCATCAACGACCACCCTCTGTTTCCTGCCTCGCAACCACTCTTCTAGCCAATTTATTACTACACCCCTGATTCCATGAGCCTTAGTTTTTTCAATGAGTCTTTTGTGCGGCACGGTGTCAAACGCTTTTTGAAAATCTAAATACACTACATCAACCGCCCGATGTCTATCGTAAACGTCAACCACGCTTTGGAAAAATTCTAAAAGATTAGTTAAGCAAGATTTGTTTCGCCTAAATCCGTGCTGCTTATTTCTAACTAGCTTATGGAATTCTATGTGTTCGACTATACGATCCCTAATTACACTGGTATGCATATGAAATTTTTTTGTCTGCTGTGAGGGTTTTTTCAACTCATATTATATAATTCGACCATGGTGAATTCGAAAATGACATTGGTTTTCCTCAATCAGGTCAGGTTTTTTCTCTATTGGCCATTTATTATAAGTCCAATTTTATCCCCAAATTTATTGATTTTTTTAGCTTAAACACTGTAGATACGAGTAATATTATAACACTCGTGAAAAATGAAAACATTGTGTGAATAAATACTTTTATTCATACAATGAATATGGAAAAAAGTTTATTGAGGAAGGAATGAAGTTTTTTTGGCTTTCCGTCTGTGTTTTTCTTCGGGCACGTCTCGCTTCAAACACCAGCAATAGTCCGCCAGCATATTGATATCCCAGTTTCCCTGGTACCTCTCTTCCATTATTTTGATATCTTGGTGAAATCGTCACCCTGTTCCTCACTATAATCCCCGCAATTTTCAGGAAAATAGTCCAAGTGGGACCACAAAAAGTGCATTTTTATGGACATGCGCGACCCATGAGCTTTGAAAGCTTCCATCAAGTTTTCGACAACGGACTCGTATTCTGGACGTCTACGCTTGCCAAGAAAATCAGTAACAACTGATTTGAATGCCTGCCAGGCATTCTTCTCAGTTGGAGTCATTGCGTTTCCGAACTGAGTATCCTTGATCAAAGTTCGAATTTGAGACCATCAAAAACCCCAGCATTTAGTTTAGCATCAGATATATGAGGAAATTTACCCTCGAGATATCGGAATGCTGAACCCTCCTTATTCATTGATTTGATGAAATTTTTCATCAAGCCCAGCTTAATATGAAGTGGTGGGAGCAAAATTTTTGTTGGTGGTACAAGGGGCACTGAAACGACATTATGCGACCCAGGTTCAAAATTCTCTCTGGATGCCCATTCACGCTGTGCATAGTGCTTCTCATCCGCTCGGCTATCCCATTTGCAGAGGAAACATGGGTATTTCGTGTATCCCCCTTGCATTCCAAATACAAATACCACAATCTGAAAAAAAATGAAAATATTTAAAGAATTTAGAGAATTTGTTCTATCAGATAAAAAAATCTGTGCATTGGACTGTATCACTTCTGTGGGGAAGTTAAGTGTTCTTATACGCTCTCAAATAACCTTTGGAAAAACAACATAGTCAATAGCAATAGTTTACTTATGATATTAGTATTACCTTCAAATCTCCACAGATCTTCGTTATGTTGGTCGTATACGAGAGCATCCAGTAAAATTTTCATGTTATCGTAGCTCTCAGTAAGTTGTACGGAATGTGCTACAGGGACTGATGCAACCCTATTCCCAATGTTGAGAAGTACTGCTTTCAAACTTCGTTTAGACGAGTCTATAAATAGCCTCCATTCTGATGCGTTATATGGCAGGCCCAAGGATTCGATTAGCCCCTCAACATTGCAGCAGTACACTAAGGAAGAGGTATTTTCGTGCACTGCAAAAAACTTGCGGGATTCTTCCTCTCGTTTCCTATACCAGGAGAATGTTGTTCCCAGAGCCAGCAAGTTGTCCTCTCGAAATCGTGAGCCCAAGATCTCGGCAGCTAATTTGGAAAGTCCTAAATCCCTGGTAAGATCATTAAGTTTGGCCTGGTTGAGAGGCCTCGGCTCATTTGAAGCAGTATTTTGAGGTATATACGACTGGGACTGGTCATTGGCATTGGTCATTGATTCATCATCAGAATCATCGAAGTCCAGGGTTTGAGGTGGGTCAGGTATTGGAATTCCAGGACCATGGGGTACAGGTCTCATAGCAGAAGGAATGTCAGGGTATACAACAATGTGTTTATTCTTCTTGTTAACTCCTGAAAATAGAAACACAGAAACATGGATATAAAACTTGCATAAGAAATAGAAGAAGCATTCAGACAGTGACGGCTCGTGAGGGAAGGCTGCGGTCTGTAAGATATGAAATAGGTCGATGGAGTCTGTATATTTTCTTTCTTTTTCATTCATATTGTCCCTTCGGGGACAATATGAATGAAAAAGAAAGAAAATATACAATCATTGTATATGTAAATGTAACTTGTATAACAATATGTATGTGTAAATGTATTTTCTATAACAATATGTATATGTAAATGTATGATTACCATTATGGTGAATATTATGCTATATATGGTGACTATTACATTATGGTGAATATTATGTCGTTTCATACGAGGATTTCAAAATATTTAAGAAAAATAAATTTATAAGCCCACCTTGGAGGTTTGTCATGCAGAAATAGCAATCTGTCAAGTGATCCTTTCCTTCTCTCCAAATGATGGGAATTCCAAAAGGCAAAGATTTCGCTCTGCCTTTGCTCCATCTTCTCAAATTTTCAATGCACGTTTTGCAGCACATATGAGGGGCGAAATTTTTGTCCTGGTCCCCTAGCTTAATTCCAAAGTATGCTCTATACATTGTCTTCACAAATTTAGTGATTTGGGACTGGTTATTTGGCATGGTAACCGTCCCACATATGTAGCAGAATCTATTGGGATCATTTTTACACGCTCTATTCATTATGAAATATTTTATCTATATGCCTGAAAAGTAAAAAAAGATATTATACAAGTGAAACAAGTGATGATAGATGTAACTGTTCCAATTCCGCTTTGACAAAATCAAGAAAAATTCTATTTTACTTATGAGTCCATAGCCGGATAACCTGAGCTGATTGATAAAAACGGATTGCAGATTCGAAATCAGCAGGAAAAACTCTATAAAAATCACTTACAAAACCCTTGACAGCAAAATTGATGCATACCAGTGTTATTGATTCCAGTAGCTTACCTACAACAGACGTTAAACTGATTGGTCTATAATTTCCCGCCGCACCTTTATCGCCTTTCTTAAAGATAGGTGTTACGTTTGCTAACTTGAAATTATCTGGTACGCACCCCTCAGAAATAGACGCATTAAAAATCTTTGTTAGCGGCACAAGAATGCTATCTTTTAATTCTTTTAGTTGTATGGGATATATGGAATCCGGCCCCGGTGATTTACGCGTTTTCATTTTATCAATATAGCTTGTTACCTCCCTTTCACTAACCACTATATTATCCAAAATATTACCATTATCAAACGGTATTATGTCCGTGACCGTAGGGATATTTGTTACATCTTCTATAGTAAAAATTGACGTAAAAAATTCGTTTAGCAAGGTAGCCATTTCCTTGTTTTCAGAAACTAGATCTCCGTTTAGATTTTTCAAAGGCCCCAAGACGCTTTTTACTGGATTTCTATTATTGACGTATTGAAAGAATCGCTTGGGGTTTTCTTTACCGTCACGAGCTATGGAGATTTCAAATTCGCGCTTGGACTTTTTTATTACACTTTTCGCTTCACGCCTTAGAGATATGTAGTTGTTTCGTAACCACAAATTGTCTTTATCGCACTTATGTAGCCTATAAGCCCTATCTCTACTCTTTATAATGTCTCCTACTCTAGAAGTAAACCACAAGGGCTTGTTGTTTACTTTCGCACGCTTAATTTTGTACGGTACACATTCCTCATTTATAGTCCTAAATACTGTTTCGAACGATTCCCACATTAGTTTTGCGTTGGAGTTCCCCATCACGTTTTCCCAATTGACGTGTGACAATTTATTTCGAAATTTACTAGTTGGTACCTGCACAACCAAACCAATACTAGAGGGGCCAAAATAGCCACACAACTAAAAAGCCTCGTCATTCTTAACAACACAGAATATTTTATATATATATATATATATATATACAGTGGACAGAAAACAACTGTCATCAGACCACCTGCCCATCATCATTACAACACGTTCTACACTCTGCCCCAACAGCCTTAGGCACACTTACAGAAATTACAAGAAGGCTGATTGGACACAGTTCAAAATACAGACTGAAGAACAATTCACCACATTAAACAGCACACCCATCATAAACATCGACACAACACTCAAGACATTCAATCAGACCATCAATAATACAAACAAATACATACCCAAGGGCAACATTAGGAAATACAACCCAAATTACACTAGAGAAATAGTCCGCCTCATAAGGCAACGTAACAACCTCAAACATAACACACAAACACCACACACAGAAGCCATTAAACAGCAGATACAACAGCTCAACACAGAAATAAATAACAAACTTTAAGAAAAACAAACATTTAGGGAATTCATAACAACACTAAACCACTCCATAGATACATCCAGGCTATGCAAGACTATAAACAACATTATCCACTCTAACAGCAGCATTCACACCTCACACGCGGCTATCTGTCTCAGCCAAAATAATATCCCAACATATACACAACAAGCTAACATTCTAATTAAGTCACCTATACGGAGAAAACAACCAGAAACACGCAGACAGAAAAACAGCAGACAAGAAAACCTACATACTCAACACGACCATTACACCCTTCAATACAGACGAGACCACCAAGATCATCAAAAACTTTAAGAATTCGAAGGCTAATGGACCAGACAATATATCTAACATACACCTTAAACACTTGGGCTCACAGGGAATACTAGCTCTCACAAACATCAGCACATATTCATACCAACACTGTATTATTCCTAACATATGGAAACAAGGTAAATTATTATACTAACCAAACAAAAATCCAACAGAACCAGCTTCCTATAGACCCATTAATTTACTATACGCACCTTCCAAAGTAACAGAAAGACTAATCTTACAATTCACCAACCCACACATACCACTATCACCTACTCAACATGGATTCATACCTCACCACTCAACCACATTACTCACTAACCTCACGCAGCACATCATGGATGGCATCAACTACAGACGACCAGCTCAACATACGCTATGAGCAATAATAGACATTATTACAGCATTTGATGCTATCCCACGCTTCCCTCTCATAAACAAAATACTCAACACAAACATGCACAATAACACCAAAAGGTGGCTGAGCAACTAACTTTCAGGAAAATACTCGCACGTCACATTTAATGGCAAGTCATCCAAAAACAAGCTTTTTCCGAACGGGGTTCCTCAAGACTCTGTTCTCTCACCAACACTGTTCAACTTATACATGTATGACATTCCAACACCCATAGATAACAAGCTTACCTTATCATCATATGCAGATGACATCAATCTAACATCCACCCACAACAACATCGACGCCGCTACAAATAACCTACAAACACACACAAACAGTATACAAGGCTGGCTCACACACAAGACTCAAAACAGCGCCCACAAAATCAACCATCACCTTGCTAACAAGCAACACAAAAGAACACCAGATAACTCCACAGCTTACACTAAACAACTCCAACATTCCACACACTCACAAGACCAAAATACTTGGGGTCACATACAACACATCATTATCTTTTGCAAACCACATTCAGGGCATTGAAAACAAATGAGGGTGTCCCGCGTCTTAAGGTACCTAAGCGCCAAAATTAAAATTCGTCATAAATCGTCTCCAAAGTTCAGCAATATTCTGGTAATAGTAGCTCTGTTATTAATTGAGCTAGAACGTTCATTTTTGGCTAAATTAGAGTTCTAAGTATGCTAATAAAGATGTTGATGAGTTTTTGGAATAGATTTTCATATTTTATATTTTATATATATTTTTTTTAATTTTTTGATTTTCTTATTATGCTGAACTTTGGTTGAACTTTTGGCTGGCGATAGAAGTGAAAAGAGTAGTTCGCTTCATAAGGTTTTTCAAAGGTCATGATAACTCAAACCACGCGATAGAGGAAGGGTGAAAATAGTGATATCCATCAAACACACGTTTTCGCCTGTGGTGGCGCTTAGGTACCTTAAGACGCGCGACCCCTCAAATGTACGTCAAGAATTAGGGCGATTAGGGTACTAACAGGCACAAACTTTGGACACCAGCTGGAAACATCACTCATATACAAACAATATATTTGTTCGGTTGGACTATGCTAGCCCATGCTGGGCACCCATTATCTCAACACACACATAAACACCTTACAGACAATACAAAACAACGCACTTCGTATCATTACAGGATGTACTCAAACAGCCCAATAGAACACGTACACACACAAACAAAAACACAAAGTTAGGGAACATTTAAACATGGGGGGAACACAATTCATGGCAGCAGCGACAACTACCCACAACACCCTTGCCCACTACATGTACAATCATGCACCAACACCTCGCACCATTAAGGTAACACCAGAGAGACATTATAACCAAATACTCCATTTCATACCACGCCCCACAGATATCGCACAGTACAGAAAACACACACACACACACACACCTAACCTACAAAGCACTGACACGACTCGGTCCGAATGCGGTCCTAGGTGCGAAACCGCCACCCATTGACAGTTCAGAGACCAGCCTGAGCAGATCGGATCGAGCTAACTTAGCACGATTCCGATGTGGACATCACCCAACTTACAGACATATAAACACAGACGAGACAACTCCATAGACGACACCTGCCATCTGTGCCAGGACACACCACAAACAATTGAACCTATTATAACAGACTGTACTGCTCTAGCACAACATAGAACACAACACCACTAGTGCGCTGAACCTCTGGTCCACTTCGGAGAAGGCGATCGGTTACCTGCGTGCCGGGGGCTTGCTCGATCGGCTAACCAACTGATAGGCTAAACAACAACAACATATACAGGGTGAACCACAATATTTTTTTTAAAGTTGGATAATATTTTTTTGGCCCACCCTGTATATTAACATTAAAATTGACCAACTGGTTAGGTTAATTGAATGCCCAGTTAGGTCAACTGAATGTCCGGTTAGGTTAATTGAATGCCCGGTTAGGTCAACTGTACGCCCTTGACGATTGGTTAGGTTAAGTGTTGAGACTCTCGTTAGTTTGTAATAATTTTTTTAATATTTCAGGCTTCCATTCTGTTCCTTTAATGTTTTAATAGTGTCACGAATGTATATAGCCTAGGTATTTGCGCGAACTAAGAATAAGATGGCCTATAGCCTACGCTCAATTTTCAACGCAAATTATCGTCAAATTTTTGAAGAATAGAAAAATTAAATTTACAAAATTCAAACTTAAAGGGTTGTAACGTTTTTAGTATTAATTTATCGGAAAAAAATTATATATTTGTGAAATCAGCGTAAAAAAAGTACACATGATGGTAATAATTAATTTTAATTTTAGTGATGGCCACCAAACGGAAAAGATCCTCACCTTGTTCCTCTGTACACTTCATAAAATCATCAATTAAAAATATAGAGGCAAGCTCGATAACGGTGTGAAACTGTCATCCAGGGCTGACTTAACCATTAGGCTAATAAAGCTGAAGTCTCAGGCCTTCATATTTTTTAGGCTCTCGAATTTAGGGTTTAATTTTTATATCATAATCACTAATCTTTGTCACAATGTTAGTTAAGTAATATACTTACTAGCGGAGCGACCCGGCGTTGCCCGGGTGGAAGTTGAACGCTTTTGGCTTGTTTCAAAACATTAAAATGAAAAAGTGTATATATATGCTGTGTGAGTGTGTATATACTGTATATATATATATATATACACACACACACACACACAATTATATACATACATGCACACACACAATTATATACATACACACACACACACACACACACACACACTTATACACACACACACACACAGATTATGTACATACATACACATACACACATTATACACATAAATACATACATTACACATACATACATACACACACACACATACATACATACATATACACACATACATACATACATATACACATACATACATATCATATACACATACATATATACTATAGAAAAGAACACAGCCATGAAAATCTTGAGCTTTACATTGTGTCAAGATTTGCAAAGTTTTCATGGCTGCGTTCTTTTCTATAGTTTCATTGAACAAATAATTGTACCGACAGTAATTGGGGGACCGCAGGCCCCCTAATTACTCGGGGACACGACGAAAAATAAAAAAACGATTTGAATGATTAAAATTTAATACAATCACCCCACCCGATTGTATATGATCTGTCCTCCCTTGAAAGAAATGATCTGTCCTCCCTTGTGAACAGACGTGTTTTATCGAGTGTCCAGTGTTACCAAATGAATAAGTGGTTTTATTCAAAGTAGCTTCAAAAACAATAGTGTTTAATCCCTTCTTAACTAAATTACCACGCGTTATTAATTATTCAAAACCAATATTTATTTATTGTCTTTATTTATTATATATTTACTTGATTAAATAAAGGCTAGTACATAAACCTTTTGTTTTTTTCGAGAAACGCAAAATTCTCATCTTTTAGAAAACGTGGTCAAATAAGGTTGAATTTGCTTTGTTAAGGATCATCAAGTAAGGGATTCCAAAAAACCTTACCCCCCCCCCCCCATTTGCAGCATACATGTTTACTTATATCGAAATAGTTTTTAGTGATTATTAAAATATATAAAATTATTTATTGCAGGTATTAAAATTACTGTAGCTGATAAAGTGATAATATAATGGCTTCTCAATTAATTGGTGATTCGGAGAGGCAACGTGTGATAGATCGCATACGAGCAATAACATTTCGGGAAGCTCGCGATGCTGGAGCCACCTTTATAACACGTTCATGGGTTGCCAAAAAGTTGCGAAGAAGTGAGGACTTCGTCAAAAGAAATTGGAATAAAACTTTGGATGAATGTGAAAGGATACAACTAAATCTGGGCGCCCAAATTTGCCACTCTCTCAGGAAACAAAGGACATCATTGAAAGCGGTACGCGTAAGCGGAAAACAGCTGTGCTAAATTTCCTAGAGAGATCGAAGTGTTGAGAGGAAAGATCGTTAGTGGTGAGATCATTCGACTGTACCGTCATAGGCAAGGTTTAAAGCCTTGGCATGAACTTCCAAAGCCAAGAAAAACTCAACTTAACATCGATGACAGAATGTAGTTTGACCATTATCATGAAGATTGGGTTGTGGATGATTTCATGCATTTAGCTGTCTCCGATGAATTTTTTGTTTACGTAACACGTCGGCCTAACTACCAAAATGATCGAGTGTGGGCCACAACACCAGATGAAATCGATGACAATGAACATTATCGCGAATTATTAAAAAGTCCAGACTGTGTTGGTGTGTTTGTTTTGTTCACTGCGAAGAAGCTCATGTGGGTGCTGAAGCCAAATGGTCAGAGTTGGGATGGACAGTATTTTCGTGATATTATTCTATCCCAGCATGTCATTACTTTTCTAAGAAATCTAAACAAAGTTATGGATGTCGATCAGGTCACACTTCTGCACGATAAGGCCCCCTGCTTTAAGGCATTAGCCACTCAACAGTTGTTGCGGAACCATGAGATCGATTTCTTTGGAAATGAAGAATGGCCAGGAAATTCTCCTGACATGAACGTCTGTGAACACATTGGATCAGTTATAAAGGACAAGGTTGAATGTCTCTTGTTTGAAGAACCTGCAGCAAATCGATTTTCGAAGGATACAATGACGCAACACATTGAAACTGTTTTAGCAAATTTGCGTAACGAACAAGATCTATTCACGTCACTTTTGGCAAGGTATCCAAAGCGAATTCAGGCTGTCTTGGAAGCCAATGGCGGGAACACGAAGTTTTAATTGTTTCTCATTAAATGCAGGATTAAATTCTTTTTTGTAAGGTATGTTTAGTTTTACTGTACCTCTAATGGTTTAGGCCAAGGGCGGGGGGGCTGTGATTTATTGGAGTCCCGTATTGTTGTGGTCACCCTCCGTAGGAAACAATCAGCCGAGTAGCGGGCACATAAGATATTTATTTATTTATTTTTTATTTATCTATTTATTTAATTTTTGTTATTGTTCATAAATTGCCTTGAATCTTATCCCTCTTTATTAATACTTTTCCTTTTGCAGAATCTTCGTCGGTAAGTTAATTACGTATATTTTCGTTCAGTACAATTTTGTTTTCCAGGACCCTGTCTGCTGCGTTTCAAGAACGTTTTGACGGGCTTGCGTTTTTGACGTCACAACTAAGCACGCGGTAGACCAACGTTTTATTTATTAATTGCACCTTACTTATTCCCGGAGACTTACGCCGTTATTAGATTACTATTATTAAAGCGCTATTAATTTCCAAACGCTAGTAATTTCATTAGTTAATAACATGGCACCCCTGTCAAGTACTTGCAGTCAGTGCGAAGCAAAGTTTGCTGCTTACGCGTTTAATTTAGCTAATAATAACGATCATTTAGTTTGCAGGTGGTGCTCGAACATGGATTTGCTGAAGAACGAGCTACAGCGTGAGAGAGAGGCCAGAGTAAGGCTTGAGGAAAGGATGATGCTCCTAACGGCGAAATTAGATCATCCCCTTAGCCCTTCTGAGAGAAGTTATTCTTCAGTCGCGGCCTCTCCTGCCTCAGTTTCGAGTAATGATATAAATGATGCTAACAGCCCTATCTCTTCCGCTAGTTCCCAACCCTTCGTTCGAGTGCGTAATGGAGCACCATTGAGACAACCTAAGACTTGTCTACCAGGATTAACGAACAATAAGTTTTCTGTTTAAGTTTCGAAAACGTAGGTGAACGTGAAATACGACTCGTTGGTGATTCCATTATTCGAGGGCAGCTCGAGGAATTCTGTGGGAGAAACCCTCGTCGCAGGCGACGTTACTGCTACTACCCTGGTGCAAGGGGAGGATATAACTAATAGTGTGATTTTTTTACAGACGGAACCTCTGAGGACACAACGTATGTTATTCATGTCGGTATTAATAACATTTTAAATTCTAGATCGGAAGAGCTGCTGACTAGTTATAGGCACTTACTACAACGACTAAAAGAAAAAACTGATACGATTGTTTTAACAGATATACTTCCTCGACTTATCCAACGAAACGAGTCCTTCAGCAAGGCGACCTATATTAAAAATAACCTAAAGTCTCTTGCCAACAGGAAGGAGTGCATTTTGCGAATTTTTGGAACAGTTTCTACGGCAGGATGGACTTGTTCCTCGGAGATGGACTTCATCTTAATGACGTTCGAGCTACGCATTTAGGAAGACTATTTCATAATACTGTCTCTTCTTTCAGGCTGCCCTAACTCCAACGGTCCCAGCGTAATTTCCTTAAATTTCCCTTGCGTGCGCGAAGGTATCGCGGTCACAAACAATTTGAAGTTTCTATCCTTAAACGCATACGATATAAAATAAATGAATTTTTTCTTTAATTGCTTGTAAAGACTCTGATTTAATTGCGATAAATGAATCGTGGCCTTAGCACTGAAACACAGGATTTTGTAGGGGAGTATCAGATTAGAGGTTATAGACTTTGTTTAAAACAGAATAGGTAGGCGAAGAGGAGGTGTTATGTTGTATATCAAAGATAATATTGCAACCGTTATAGAATTAAAGCATAAAATTCCAGAACCGATAGATTCGACTATTGCAGAACTTAAATTGAATGATTTCAAACTTCTTGTTGCCGTTATATATAGGTACCCTAATCAAACAGCTGATACAGACGAAGCGTTATATCGTGAACTAAAGAGAATAACAGGTAGTGAGGAGTCTTTAATTATGGGTGACTTTAATTTCGCTAACGTGAATTCGATACAATGCAGGAAGACGCGGAATGTTAACACAGGTCAACAAAAAAACTTTTTTTTTTTCGTTGCCAAGGAAAATTCGTACGAATTTAGGGTATTTTGGGGTTGCTGAATTCCAAAATGAAAGTAGTTTTTCCGATTTGGCTCTAGTTCTTGAGATAATGAATACCCTCAATTAATAGGAAACGTAACCATAATGCGTGCATATGGGAAACTACCGGAACATTCTAGATGGTGAGACCGAATAAAATGCCATTATGCATTTCATGTGTTTACTTTTGTATGATTTGAGACAATTTCAATGCGATTTGTAATAGGCTCCGCCTGAACATTAAATTTTTTGCATTTTTACGTGTTTCAATGGGGTACCAATTATCTCATAAATTAGAGCCAATCTAGCAAAACCGATGTCATATTCGGAATCAGCACCACAAAGTTACCCCAAAATCACTCTAATATGATTGGCAATAAAATGAGTGTTGACCAGTGTAATCGTTTAGTTAATTTTCTCGAGCATAGCTTTCTTATTCAAAAGGGTTGGGAACCAACGAGGTTGGACAGTATTTTAGATTTAGTAATAACTACGGACGATAGGCTAATCACGGATCTTCAAGTAATAGAACCGTTAAGCAATAACGATCACAATATGGTAGAGTTTGTCTTCTCAGTAATTCACTCGAAACTAGCTAACTCGACTAAAATTCCTAACTTCCAACACGCAGACTTTTGTAAACTTCGAAATGAATTGTCACACGTGAATTGGAAAACGTAATGGGGATCTCCAACGTAAAACTAATGTGGGAATCGTTTGAAACAGTATTTAGGACTATAAATGAGGAATGTGTATCGTACAAAATTAAGCGTGCGAAAGCAAACAACAAGACCTTGTGGTTTACTTCTAGAGTAGGAGACATTATAAAGAGTAGAGATAGGGCTTATAGGCTACACAATTGCGATAAAGACAATTTGTGGTTATGAAACAACTACATATCTGTAAGACGTGAAGCGAAAAATGTAATAAAAAAGTCCAAGCGCGAATTTGAAATCTCCATAGCTCGTGACGGTAAAGAAAACCCCAAGCGATTCTTTCAATACGTCAACAATAAAAATCCAGTAAAAAGTGTCTTGGGGCCGTTGAAAAATGTTAACGGAGAGCTAGTTTCTGAAAACAAGGAAATGGCTTACTTGCTAAACGAATTTTTTACGTCGGTTTTTACTATAGAAGATGTAATGAACATCCCTACGATCATAGACATAGTACCTTTGATAATGGTAATATTTTAGACAATATTGGGGTTAGTGAAGGGAAGGTAATGCGCTATATTGATAAAATGAAAATGAGTAAATCACCGAGGCCGGATTCCATATATCCCATACAACTTAAAGAATTAAAAGAAAGCATTGTTGTGCCGCTAACAAAGATTTTAATGCGTCTATTTCTGAGGGGTGCGTACCAGATAATTTCAAGTTAGCAAACGTAACACCTATCTTTAAGAAAGGCGATAAAGGTGCGGCGGAAAATTATAGGCCAATCAGTTTAACGTCTGTTGTAGGTAAGCTACTGGAATCAGTAATTAGGGATCGTATAGTCCAGGGGTCACGAACCTTTTTTTTGTTCACCGCCCACTTTTACGATTTTTTGAAAATTAAAAAAGCTTATCGCCCACCTCAGATCAAAATGAATAAATCAACATAATCGATAAAATAAATAATGAAATAAATGTTTAATTACCTTTAATGTGAGCCCACTAGTGGGCGCTACCGCCCAGGTTGGTGACCCTGGTATAGTCGAACACTTAGAATTGCATAACTTTATTAGAAATACGCAGCACGGTTTTAGGCGAAACAAATCTTACTTAGCTAATCTTTCAGAACTCTTTCAAAGCTTGGTTGACGTTTACGATAGTCATCGTGCGGTTGATGTAGGGTATTTAGATTTTCAAAAAGCCTTTGACACCGTATCGCACAAAAGACTCATTGAAAAATCTAAGGCTCATGGAATCAGGGGTGCAGTAATAAATTGGATAGAACAATGGTTGCGAGGTAGGAAACAGAGGGTGGTGGTTGATGGAGCGGAGTCGTGTTGAGCTAATGAAGCGAGCAGCGTTCCTCAGGGTTCTGTATTGGGTCCCTTGCTTTTTCTTATATATATTAACGATTTAAATGTCAGCCTAGTCAGTACAGTTTCAAAGTTTGAGGATGACACGAAGCTGGGTGGTAGGGCGATTAATGACGAAGATAGAGATAAAATCCAGGAAGATCTGAACAAAATCGTTGATTGGTCAGTCACATGGCAAATGAGATTTAACGTCGATAAGTGCAAAATTTTACATATAGGTTCGCGTAACGGTAATTTTGCGTACAGTATGTCAGGGAAGGAATTAGCAAGCGTAGAGCAGGAAAAAGATTAAGGAGTTATAGTCACTGGTGATGTAAAAGTGGCGAAACAAAGTACAGCAGCGGTCAATAAAGCGAACAAAGTGTTAGGATTTATAGCTCAGAATTTTGAGTACAAATCGCGCGATATTATTCTTCATCTTTATAAATCATTAGTTAGACCTCATTTGGAGTACGCGATCCAATTTTGGAATCCGCATATGCGAAAAGATATAGACAAAATCAAAGGAGTTCAAAACGAGCAACTAAGATGATTCCGTCGCTTAGGTCAAAGTCGTACGAGGATAGGCTTCAGGAGTTAAAAATGACTAAACTCGAGACTCGGAGGCTAAGGGGTGATCTAATCCAGGTCTCCAAATTTATGAATGAGTTCGATAACGTAGAGATAATTTTTCGAAATATCTCAATATAATAGGACTAGAAATAACGGGTGTAAGTTGACAAGTAGAAGGTTCGAGACAGCAGTTGCCAAAAACTTTTTTACGCATGGAAGAGTAAATAGGTGGAAGTTTGCCGGAAGAAGTAATTAGTAACACATCTATAAATATGTTTAAAAATCGATTAGACGCATATGTTGAGAGATTGGGTATAGTTTAAGGTAGTAAAATTTAGGCTTTGTTGTTAGGAACCAACGTAAAATTGTAGGTCCCCTCCTCCACCACGGTGGACATGCACAATACACAATTACGAACACAGGTAGACCAGCCATGAGTGGATCCTAGGGTCTTTGTTGGTCTGAAACATTATAACATATAACATTATAACCTATATATATATATATATGTATATATGTATACGTATATATATATATGTTTATATGTATATATATATATATATATATATATATATATATATATATCAGGGTGGGGCAAAAGTCTGACCCCATAGGAAGTTTATAATGGAAAAGAAAATTTCGGCCTACCTTAATGTTTTAATTCAGAAATTACAATAGGTGTTCAAATTGACGTCCACCTTCTTCTAAACACTTTGTAACCCGGTTGACGCAAGACGTTTGCATATTCCTGAGGATGGTAATATTCGTTCTTATGGCTTCAAATTCTGCTGTTATGGTATCCTCTAGCGCCTGTATTGTTCTTGGCCTGTTAACGTACACAACTGATTTAAGGTGTCCCCATAAGAAGTAATCCAAAGGAGTCAGGTCCGGAGATCTGGGCGGCCATTCAATTGGCCCACGTCGACCAATCCATTTCCCTTGAAATGTTTCTTGCAAAAATTCGCGAACGGCCCTCGCGAAATGCGGCGGAGCCCCATCGTGCTGAAACCACATAGCTCTCCGATGCCGTAATGGTAGTTCATACAGTCGAGGCGTAAGGAAATTTGCTAACAAATGAAGGTATGATTCACCAGTTACAGTGTCGGGGAAAAAGTATGGGCCAATTATCGTATCTCCCCACATAGCAGCCCATATCATAACTCTTGGGTTGTACTGCGAGCGTCCGTCCTCAATCCAATGTGGATTTTCTTTAGCCCAATATCGTGCATTATGTCTGTTGACTGAACCGTTTAGGTAAAAAATTGCTTCGTCACTGAACATGATATGCTTTTCCAACTGCCTATGTTGCATAAACCACTGACAATACTCCCTACGACGATCTAGGTCATCACCGTGTAGTTCCTGGACTAATTGGACTTTATACGGATGAAAATGATTGGTAGAGAGAATGCGACGAACCGAACCGAAATTTTAGTCTATGTGAACATAAACCTCCTATGGGGCCAGACCTTTGCCCCACCCGTATATATATATATATGATGAATAAAACCACGAAGGAAAGGAAACACAGATGGTGCTCAAGTGCTTTCGTCTAATGACATCCTCAGGAACACTGTAGTACATAAAGAATTACAGCCTATATATAGGTTACAGAAAGAGAAAAAAAAAATATATATATATATATATATATATATATACAATAAACGGAGAAACGAAATTAAAGGATTGTGGAAGGGGGCACACAAATTTATAAGGAAAAACTATCGATTTTTAGCACAAGATTAAGATTTGTTTCCAAACAATGTTATAGATAAAAAAAAATAAAATAAAATATAAATAAAATATATATACACAAATTTATACTGGAAATCTGCCCAAGTTTTAGCACTCTGCTCTTTTTGTATATAAAAATTGAACAATTATCGATTTTTAGCACAAGATTAAAAGATTTGTTTCCAAACAATGTTATAGATAAAAAATATATATATATACAAATTTATACTGGAAATCTGCCCGGGTTTAGCACTCTGCCCTATTTTTTTGTATATAAAAATTGAAAAATAAAAGTTATTAGGGTGGCATACAAATTTTACCAAAGATTTAGCGTTCTACCTTTCTTATCTAACAATAGGGCAAAGTGCTAAAACCCGGGCAGATTTCCAGTATAAATTTGTATATATATATATTTTTTATCTATAACATTGTTTGGAAACAAATCTTTTAATCTTGTGCTAAAAATCGATAATTGTTCAATTTTTATATACTTTAGTGTTCCTGAGGATGTCATTAGACGAAAGCGCTTGAGCACCATCTGTTTCCTTTCCTTCGTAGTTTTATTCATCATAAATATTTTTCACGTGTTACTTTCGTGAAATAATTTTCATATATATATATATATAATATATATATATATATATATATATATATATATATATATTTATATATATATATATATATATATATATATATATATATATATATATATATATATATATATATATATATATATATATATATATATATATATATATACATTATATTATATATAAACACACACACACACACATATATATATGTTTAATAATAATGTTATAATGTTTCAGACAACAAGACCCTAGGATCCACTCATGGCTGGTCTACTTAACTGCCTTCGTAATTGTGTATTGTGCATGTCCTCCGTGGTGGCGGAGGGGGATCTACAATTTTACGTGGGTTCCGAACCAAAAGAACATAAGAACAATTTAAAACTAATTAATTATCAATTAAAAACTAAAGATAGAATCTCTCGAACCAGAGGATCAAGGCATAATAGAATACTATCCACAATTATGTTACACTCTATATCTATTTATAACCGACATGCAAATATATCAGATCCAAAGAATCCAGTCAATTTCATTACGGTATCCATCACTACCAGTACCTTGCCAACCAAAAATAAGTCACGGTCCATATCAATGATGTTATAATGTCAAATCTATCGGTTCTGGAATTGTGTGCTTTACCTCTCTAACGTTCACAATATTATCTTTGATATACAAAATAACACCGCCTCCTCTCCTACCTATTCTGTTTTTAACAAAAAGTCTATAACCTCTAATTTGATACTCCCCTACAAAGTCACTTTTTTCACTGCTAAGCCACGATTCATTTATCGCAATTAAATCAGTCTTTACAAGCAATTCAAGAAAAAATTCGTTTATTTTATTTCGTAGGCTACGAGCATTTAAGGATAGAACCTTCAAATTGTTTCTAACTGCGACACCTTCACGAGTGCAGGGAAAAGAACAGACAATATTATGAAATAGTCTTCCTAAACGCGCAGCTCCAACATATATATATATATATATAAATATATGCATATATATATATATATATATATATATATATATATATATATATAATATATATATATATATTATATATTAGACCGTTTCACGATTATATGGTAATTTTTGAAATTGAATTTTGATAAACGCACACACTTTTATTTTTTTATATAAAGGAAGAAAAACAAATAGACAAAATATCATTTTATTTGAATGATAAAAAGGCACCCCTCAGATGGCACTTCTTTTACATTAATGGATAATTAGAGCAAATATAAGACTGAACGAAAATGTTTTAAAACAAAGCGACTTAAATTCTATTTAAGACATATATTGATTAAGAATATAAAGATTTCCGTGGCTGAGGGACCTCCTTTCTCTGATTTTCAATGATTTGAAAGGCCAGTTGTCTCTCTTCCTCACTCTTTGTGAGCTTCTCATTAAACTCTGTAGCCAGTTTGACTCCTCGTTCAGCACAGTCGTTGATTACTTTGACTGCCATGACCCGATTACGGTGCTCCTCAATGTCTTCAAGTTTCTTGGGAATTTCTATTTTCAAACACTTGAAGAAGTCTTGTGTTTGAGTTGTGACAAAACTGGTAATCTTTAAGTCATTGGGGTTTTGCAACATTCGGGGGGTCCACCTTTCTTGCCCTCACTTTTCGAGGAGGCGCGTGGTGAAGGTTGTGGAGCATTAGAACCTTATCATCTTCAGTCACGAGGTTTGAGAAAAAGCCAAATCCTACAAGATCCTCACTCAAGTACCAACCATGGTTCTGAAGTTTTTTGAGGGCTGTAGCACCCACTTCCTTATCAACCTGGATCTTGTAGATATGTACCATCTTGAGGAGGGCCAAATCATTTGCTGGAGCATCAATTCCAACTGGAGATGTATACCAAGCTTGAAGATAAACTGTCACTGAAAAGGCGTTTATTCGTATCAGAGCTTGTTTTTCATGAGGGGTGAGAAGGAATTGGTTCCTAAATAAGTAAATTTTTAAGGAATAGATGCCCTTTCCCATCCATCTAGCTCTGCTGTAAGCTCCTGGTAGTGGAATCTGCTATCAGAGCCTTTATTTGTTTTAGGCATTGGACAACCAAGGAAGATAAGTGCAAGTTCTAAGTATTCCCTGTAGTCACCTCGAGTGTGGCCCTCTTGAAGTTTGGAGTTGATGAAAGAAATAAGCTTGTCTCTGTGCTTCAAGATCCAATGATCTAAAGATTCTGACGTGAGATCATTGGGTTCATAGGGCTTGTAATTCTGCTGATCAATGTTATCCCAACAATCTCTGAATCGATTGAATAAGGGAATTTGTGGACCCGAAGAAGAGAAAAACATGTCAAAAACTGCAGTGATAAGAAGCTCGTGGATATGGTGGCGGCATGCCAGAAAAAGGAGTGATCTCTGAAGGGCCTTTTGGATGATGGTACAAGCCCCAGCATGGATACCTGTATTGCTTGCAGTAGTATCAAAACAAAGGCCTGCTACCCACTCATTTACTTGTGGCCATTGCTTCAAGACATCTAAAACTGCTCTCCCCATTTCTTCTCCCGTTCCAGAAATAAGCTTTGGAATAGACAGTAATTTTTCTAATTCGCCTGCACCAGTCACAACAATGGGCATTACATCACTCTTACCCCCATGCATGGATGGAAGAAGCTTTCCATCAAAATGAATTATTAAAGGGGTATTTGGTTGGAAACTGGCTTTAATGTCTTCTCCCATCTGCATCCGTGTTGATCGCCGAGACCTGTAGATAGAGGATGATGAAAGTGTGATCTCTTCAATTTCCACTCCAGCAGCTGAAAGGGCAGGTGCCACAATGTGCATAGCAGCTCTTGCAGATGTTCCAGTGCGGTCCAGAGCAGCCAAGAACTTTTTATCCCTAACATTACACCTGGTTCAAGCTTCTCCTTTTTTGAAGATGATGATGAGAGTGCTCTGTAGAACAATTCATCACCAGATGATTCTTCACTTCCTCCTGAACCGGAATTTTCACATTGGTTGAGATCCACAACCTTTGTCAATTGCCTCATTTCTTCCTTTGATTTCCTGCGAAGTTTTTCCATTCTTTCCATGCTTATTGTGTGCTTTTGCCTTTCTTGAAAACTCCTTGTCTTCTGGACCCATAATCATTTCCGATCGTTCCTTTGATCCTTAAGAAAATCTTTATCCTCCTGCAATTTTATTTCTGTTTCCACTTCTGAATGAGCTACATCGAAAAGCTTCTTTAAGCTGGTGACAAATTCTGCTTCATTCTTCTCTTGGGTAGGAATTCATCGAGTTCGGTTCTTGACCAGCCCTTCATGCTTATTGTAAAGCCTTTTAAGCTTTGAGACAATATAAGGCTTGTGGGATGTA
The DNA here is from genome assembly GCA_023014485.1 of Bathynomus jamesi. Lineage (NCBI taxonomy): Eukaryota > Metazoa > Arthropoda > Malacostraca > Isopoda > Cirolanidae > Bathynomus > Bathynomus jamesi. Next base: position 1,061,280 of record JAJOZX010000935.1, read on the forward strand.
ATTAAGGAGGCTTTTTCCCACATAGCAATAACTTCGTTGGCTACAGTTGCGCAAGCTACAGAGACATTTTGCTTTCCCACTTAATGTGATAAAAAAGACGTTTAAGGACATCACTGTTAGTTGGAAGCTGCTTCTCAGAAAAACCCTCTTCCAGCACTTGTCCGACCAACCAGACTTCACAATTGTTCTGGTTTTTGCCATAATTCTGAGGGAAAAAGTTTTACCACCTGTTAGTCTTAATAATAATATAATATAATCATTAATCACTCACCTAAATTATATTATGACTTGATTACTGTAAGAAAGTTGTAAAGTAACATGAAGTAACCTTTCTAGAACAGTAAACTTGTGAAAATATCAGTAATTATAGATGAAAAAGCAAATAAAACATCATATAATCCATAAAGGGAAAAAATGGAAATTCTAGAATAGTTATCCTGAAGGAAGAATTTTCTAGAATTCTCTCTAAAGAATATAGGGGGTTACTGGACCATTCCTGAAAATGACCTACTTATCTTCCAATTTTATTTATGAATTTTATATACCAAATTTAAGAGGACATCACAAAATAAATAAATATATTTGCCAGAAAAATGAAAATTTTCTCATGAGGGGTGAAATAGATATGCATTGAGGGTGGGATAACAATAAGCTCTTGTCTTAATATTTTGCAGGAAGTCTTTATTCATGACATATACTTTTTTAGTATGTGTGCGTTGAGCCATCATAAATTTCGATTTTTCGAAACGGCCTAATATATATATACACATATACATATATATATGTATATATATATAATATATATATATATATATATAATATATATATAATATATATATATATATATATATATATATATATATACACACACATATTATAATATATATATATATATTATATATATATATTATATTATATATATATATACATATATAATGTGTATATGTATGTATGTATATGTATATATATATATATATATATATATATATATATATATATATATATATATATATCTATATGTGTGTATATATATATATATATGTGTATATATATATATATATATATATATATATATATATATATATATATATATATATATATATATAGTGTATATATAGGGCGTCCCAAAAAAATGTATACACACTTTAACAGCTGATAGCTCAATTGATGTTCTTTCTTTCCAAGTTAAACCCATTATAATTAATAATGGCAGTCAGACTAAGCTTTGAACAAAGGAAATTCATTCTAAAATTCTACGGAAGTGTGAAAACGCAGTTGAAGTGCAAAGACAGTTTAGGAGGGAGTTTCAAACAGATCCACCAACGCGACTTACCATCACTCGAATTAGAGATAAGTTTGAAGCCGATGGAACTGTTCAGAATGTCCACAAGAAGCGTTCCGGAAGACCACGGACATCGACAAGCCCCACAAAGCAAGAAAGAGTACTGGAAACGTATCACCAAAGTCGAAGAAAATCTGTGCGGCAAGCGAGTCGTGAGGTAGGAATTTCAGAATCGTCTGTCCAACACATTTTGAAGCGCTGTCAATGGAAAAGTTACATTCCAAGATTAGTCCATGCTATTAATGAAGATGATCCGGACCGAAGAGTGGAGTATTGCGAGTGGTACATGGCACAATGTGGATGTGGATTGGACGAAGGGGTTTCGTAGAATACCATCCGCGTTCACCAGACCTCACACCACTAGACTTTTTTTATGGGGATACTTAAAAGACAAAGTCTACGCTATAAAACCCTGCAACAGTCGCTGAATTGAGAGCAGCCATTGAACGAGAATGCACACAAATACCAAACGAAATGTTTCGTGATGTTTGCGATTCCATTGCTTCGCGTTATCAGCAGTGCCTGGACCAGAACGGACGTCAGTTTGAAAACAGGCGTTGACAAAACAATTAAATAATGTCTGTAGATTCCATTACATTTTGAAAATGAAATGTATTTTAATAAACACTGCCTTTATAAGTATTTAAAGTGTGTATACATTTTTTTGGGACGCCCTGTATATGTGCTGAATGGCACAGTAAATCGACACAACTGCAGGTACTGGTCACTTGATAATCCACAAGTTTATGTGGATAAACATGTTAATTTACCAGCATTAACAGCATGGTGTGGTTTATCATCCAGGGTTTGGTTGGACCATTTTTCTTTAGTGGGAGAGTTACCGGTGCCGCATATCTCGACATGCTGCGGACAGAAATTATACCTGCAGTTCGGAAGTTGTTTGGAAACGACGACTTTTACTTTCAACAAGATGGAGCCCCCCTCATTATCATTGTGATGCAGAAGGTACCTCGATGAAACGTTGCCTAACCGTTGGATAGGACGAAGAGGAAGCGTTGAGTATCCTCCACGTTCACCGGACTTGACTCCACTTGATTTTTACTTATGGGGCAACTTGAAGGATGCAGTTTATGGTACAAGACCTGCAACACTCGAACACCTTAAGGATGCAATTAGGGAAAAGTGCGGGACCATCACAGCATCCACATTAGTCCATGTCTGCGAATCAGTTAGTCGACGCATTCAAAAGTGCATTCATGCCGCCGGAGAACATTTTGAGCATTTGGCGTAGTTAATTAATTTTATATGCAAACAACTAGCTATAACATTTTGATCACTTAGATTACTAATTTACCTTTCATTGGCAATTGCTATAACAATATATTGTTTTTTTTTAAATTATAAAATATATGATGCTATACAGAGTATATAGTTTTTTTGGGACACCCTGTATATATATATATATATATATATATATATATAGGGATGAATTTCACAATAAAACACGTCAAATGAATGAATGCTGCAACCCAAAGAAAAAGAAAAAAGATTCAAAGTCTTTCGTGTATTCAAAGCTACACCTCGTCAGGAATGAAGATAAAAGGCGAGATGCCCATAAATATATACAAAGTACAGGAAAAATAAAACAATTAGCACATACTTAACAAGGGTTAATGAGAGGCAAAAGAAATTTTAACATGATATCGTCAATTTTATACTTATAAACTCTCCAAATGGCTTGTCAAAGTTTGTCCCACATTCTCGGAACTATCTCTGATTGACATGTAAAAAATTCCATGGATCTTACTGAAAAATTGAATAATGCAAACTAACGATAGATTGATCAGTTTTGACGTTTGTTCATTGTTTACAAAAGTGCCGATTGACGATATGCTTGACTTTCTCTCCCAAGAATTACACAAGTATGACCTGCCACTACCTTCACACATTGGTTTTGGAACTTATTAAGCTTTGCATCAAAGACTGTAAATTCACTTTCAGTAACGAGTATTATCAACAAGTTTTTGGGATGGCCATAGGCAACCCTTTGTCGCCCCTCCTCTCAATATCTATATGGAGTTTTTCGAAATTACTTACATTCCGAGAATCCTGGGGTTGGCATCCCTTGGTTGCGGTACGTCGACGATATTTTGTGTATCTGGCCCATGAATCGTGACTTGGATAACTTCCTCCTTCAGTTAAATGATCAAGTCCCCTCCATTAAGTTTACTTTAGAAGTGGAACAAGACAACTCAATCCCGTTTTTGGATGTGCGTGTACATAGGGAAAGCCCAGGTTTTAAGTTTAGTATCTATCGGAAGAAAAAAAACAATTTGTCCTACGTACACTTTTACTCAAGACATGACACACCCACTAAATAGGCCATTTTTTTTTCTTCAATGTTTCTCCGCGCCCTTA